>OY856186.1:216369206-216902019 GCA_963693315.1 Diogma glabrata
TAGACTGGTCGTTAAAAACTAAATTTTCCGAGACGCCCCCCAGAAAAATTCTTTGTGGTCAAAAAACCATAACGGCTTTATTTTTTTTTTTTTAAGTGAAAAGAACACGTGCCGCAAAATCATCGAAGTTTATTTTTTGATAAAATTGGTCATATCTCATAAAATATGCAGATGTCAAAAAAAATCACACAATCATTTTTGCAGGAAATTTAATTCTCTACAAAAAAGGTCCAAGTCATTTTTTTCCTAAAACCTATATTTCTGATGATATTTTGAAATAAAACTTGAAATTCTTCGAAACTCGTAAAACCAAATGATGAAAATTTCGACGAAAAAGTACTAATTTTGATTTTTTTTGTCACGATTATTTTTTTATACATTTCATTCTATAGCATAAGAAGAAAATTAGGAGTTTTTCGTCATCTTTATTTTTTATGTTTTTTAAAAATTACGAAAACTTACAAGTTCATTTTCAAAATATCATGAGAACTATACGTTTTCGGGAAAAAATGACTTGGACCTTTTTTGTAGAGAATTAAATTTCCTACAAAAATGGTTATGTGATTTTTTTTGACATCTGCATATTTTATGAGATATTTGAAAAAATCTACGAATTTTTCAAAAAATCAACTTCAACGATTTTGCGGCACGTGTTCTTTTGATTTAAAAAAAAAAAAATAATGCCGTTGTGGTTTTTTGACCCCAAAGAATTTTTCTAGGGGGCGTCTCGGAAAATTTAGTTTTTAACGACCAGTCTAATATATATATATATATATATATATATATAAACCGTTTATTTTGAAAAATTGGTAAGTTCATTTCACCAAAATAAAATGGTTAATGGTAACAATAATCACAATTCTTATAATTCTTTTTAGCTTAATTTCAGAATCTATTTTTTACATTTTTCACGATCCTCATCAGGTTGATTCCATTGGATGAGATTCCGGAAATGACAATCTCAAACAAGAAAAAAGTTCTAAACATAAAACAGTGGGTGCAGATGCTAAAGAAGAAGCTGAAGAGGAACAAGCAAGATTTTGGCGGTAGCCTCAGTGTTTTAAAGTAAAAATAATATCCGTTTGATTAATTTTTTGAATTTTAGAAACCGAAAGATGAAGATTCAGAAGTTCCTTAAATTTCTTCTTCTCAAAAAAACAGTTTAAATGTGTGTAAACTTAAAATAATAAATATATTATATTATATTGTAAATTAATATTGTCTAAAATACACAAGTCATTTGTATAAATTATGTAAAGAAGCCTTTATTTTAATAAAAAAAGTAAACATATATTTAATAAAAATATTGGAGCTGCTTGGTCTCTAAATGGTAGATTTTAAGTTTGCTAAACAATATTCATAATAAAAGAGGAACACTATACATAATATAATATATTTCAATCAAGTTTAATGGAACAAACTCTGAATCATCTTATAACTCTTCTTATCAAGCATCCTCGACAGAAAAATCTCAATATCCATCATTCCGAATAACTCTTCGGCAACAATCGCATATTCTGGATCATCCATCAATCAACTCATCTCTATCGGATATAACGAACGAACTTCTTCTCTACGTTTATATCCATTTATTAACCTTCCTATGAATAAACGATTGAACTTAATTAATGTTAAAATTTGCGTATTGACCACAAGCTCACTAAAACACAAAATATTTAAAACTATCAAGAAAAAGAAATTACAATAAAACCTCAAAATATATAAGCTTATTTATTGTCTTTTTTTAAGCAGGAACCAGGTGAGAATACATTTTAAGGCAAATTTTTCCTAAAATTAACGATTATGTTTAACGAGAAATAAATAAAATTTTGAATAAAACCTACTTATTTCAAAGAACAGTACATGCTGCCACCTAAGTTATGTTTGTGTTACTATATACAAATTATACACGGTACCACCCTACGATTAAATACAAACACCATCAAACGCACCAATACTACAAATTAGATGCTTCACTCAAAAAGTCTAGTTACTCTTCCTTAGATATTTATTCAATGCTAATTACACTTTTCTTTAATTATTTTGATGCAGTACCTCGATTCTGGTTCTGTGAGAAAAAATGAAGTGAAATGGAATTATTATTTTTCTCGAATTTTCATGTTTCACTAAATAACTCCATTCCACTAATTGATATTCTCGTTCTATTTTCGAGATATCGTTTTTAGTTCAAATTCTAAGCTAGTACAAATTTTTGAAAATGGAATCTGTCAGTTTATTTACTGAAATGTTTTATAGCTGGTATTTCACGCTATAGTAATTCAATATATTCCAATAACAGATTTGCCAATTTTATGATAAGTATATCCAATGTTGAGAATTAAGATAGTTGAAATATCCTCTAATTTAAAATGATTTTCAGGATAAAACATTTCATGCAATAAACACATAACTGGAGATGATTTAGAAATAATAAATTCTTCTCTCTCCAAATTCCAATTCAGCAAATACTTATATTTCAAAAGTTTAATATAACTTTAATTTTATTTAAAAAGAATAAAACAACTGTCTTTTTAATTCTTAGTTTAAAAGACACCAGGTAATATTTTCAGTTTTAAACACAATATTTAATCAATTAAAGATAACATTAAAATTCCAATTGCTGACATCATTTCAAACATATTTCACATATAATTGTTTTGTTCTATATTAATATCTCATATAATTGTTACTAACAATTAACTAAAAAAAAATCAATAGGTAAAAAGTTTAAAGCCAACTTTTGCGGAAAAACATTTTTTAAAACCGTAATCAAAATATTAAGGGAATTTCAAATAGTAAAAAACTTTTTACTAAATCAGAAAAACATGAACTTTTTAAAATTGAGGAAAAATTAATAATGAATTTTATTTTGTTTTTTTTAAATTTTTTAAATTTTGATCAATAAAACATCGCATGCTAGATTTGAATTTAAAAATTTTTAACTTTGATGTTCGCCACAACACTCCCCCCCTAGTGCCATCGAAGATGGGACGATATAGAGATTAATGTGCTACAGCACGAAGGAAACGAGCAGGGGTACGAGTGGTTCTACCTGCTCGCGTAATTGAAGATGCCGGATGGAATATCTGTGTTTGAGGAATGAGATTAAATCTAACCCTTTTAGGTGATACAGTTGCCTTAGCGTCGCGTTGCCTCGCTTCTGCGGAGGTAGAAGGAGAAGACAGGAATGTGTCCGAAGGAGTAGGATGGACAATATCTGTAGAAGACGAAGTTTCGTCTGCGCGACTGAGATTAGTACTCGAAGTAGGTGAGTTTTGAGATGAGTCATCTTCAGATTGTTCCCTAAAGCAAGGTTTTAATCTGTCGATGGAAACTCGAATATGTTGACCTTTACGGTCAATAACGAAATTTTTATCATCGCGGCTGATGACTTTAAATGGACCTTCGTATGGAGGCTGTAATGCTTTACGTACTAAGTCCGTACGTAAGAAGACATGCGAACAAGACTGGAGATTTTTGGAGACAAAAACATTAGGAGAAGTGTGTCTTGACGCAGTAGATGGACGAAGGTGAGTAAAATGTTGTTTCAACTGTGAAACAAAATCCGATTGTGGAGTGGAGTTAGAGTTTTGGCTAAAGAATTCTCCTGGAAGACGTATGTTAGTACCGTAGACAAGTTCAGCCGATGAAGATTGGAAATCTTCACGGAAAGTGGTTCGTAAACCAAGTAGTATTGACGGTAAAATTCGTGTCCAGTCCGTTCTGTCGTAGGCCATTATCGCGGATTTAAGAGTTCGGTGCCAACGTTCGATTAGTCCGTTACATTTAGGATTGTAACTAGTAGTACGTTTACGTTCGAAACCGATAAGTTTTGACAACTCGTTAAAGAGATTGGATTCGAATTGGGAGCCCTGATCAGTGACGATTACTGAAGGTACTCCGAAGCGAGCGATCCAATTGGAGTAAAGAGCTGATGCTACCGTTTCAGCTGTAATATCCGAGATAGGAATGGCTTCAGGCCATCGAGTATAACGGTCAATAATAGTGACACAATAACGTTTGTCCTCAGAGGTAGGAAGTGGACCAATAATGTCCATATGAATCTCGGAAAATCGATGAGAAGTTTGAGGATAATTACCTAAAGGAGATTGAGTATGGCGAGAAACTTTTGCCTTTTGGCAAGCCAGGCAGTTCTGTGCCATTTGTCGTACATCCTTTTTAATGGATGGCCAAATGACTTTTTCAGAAAGAAGCTTGACAGAACTGTGGACTCCTGGATGAGATAAATTATGGAGACTTTCGAAAACAGATTGACGAAATTGCTTTGGAATAAAAGGTCGTGGATTACCAGAAGAAGTATCACACAAAATAGTTTTGGCACTAGAATTGCCAAACGATAATGGAAAGGAACGGAATTGAAGTGTGGGACTAGTGTCCACTAATTCCTTTAGTTCGTTATCGTTGAACTGAGCGTCAGCAATTTCGTCGTAGTTAATATTTTCTGGAATTGATATTTGCTCAACACGAGAAAGTGTGTCGGCAACTACATTATCAATTCCAGAAATGTGACGAATATCAGTCGTAAATTGACTGATAAAATCAAGATGACGGAATTGGCGAGGACTAGCTTTGGCAGGATTCTGCGACAAAGCGTAAATGAGTGGCTTATGATCGGTGAAAAGAGTGAAGGTTCTACCTTCAAGGAGATACCGGAAATGTTTAATTGCAGAGTAAGCTGCAAGGAGTTCGCGATCATAAGCGCTGTATTTCTGTTGCGTTTCATTGAGTCGCACAGAGAAGAAACTAAGAGGTGTCCAACAATCGTTAATTTTTTGTTGAACAACGGCGCCAAGTGCCTTGTCGGAAGCGTCGACCATAACGGCAAGTTGGGCAGAGTGTGAGGGGTGAGAAAGAGTTGTAGCCTCACTAAGTTGCCGCTTGCAAAGATCGAAGGCTTGAATGGCGTCTTCAGACCATTGAATGACGCGTTTGTCATTCTTTTTGGATCCTTTGAGAAAATCATTTAGGATGGCTTGATTGCCACCAGCGTGAGGAATGAATCTGCGGTAGAAATTAATCATTCCAAGAAAACGGCGGAGTTGCATAACTGTTTCGGGACGTTCGTAACAGTTGATAGCATCGACACGTTCAGAAGTAGGTTTGATTCCAGTTGAATCAATGGAATGTCCAAGAAAGTCAACGTTGGTTTTAGCAAAGTTGCATTTATCAACGTTGATAATGAGACCAGCGTCAGAAAGACGCTCAAAAACAGTCCTAAGATGTTTGAGGTGTTCCTCATAGGTTTCAGAAGCAATTAGGAGGTCATCTATGTAGATGAAACAGAAATTTAGGTCTCGAAGAAGGGAATGCATAAACCGTTGGAAAGATTGCGCAGCATTTCGCAATCCGAAGGTCATTCGAACGAATTCGAAGAGTCCGAACGGAGTTGAAATTGCAGTTTTTGCAATATCGCGCTCATCAATAGGAATTTGATGATATGCGCGGACGAGATCAATTGTGGAGAAGAATTTGCATCCATGTAGTTGATGCGAAAAATCCTGAATATGAGGAATAGGATATTGATCCGGAATTGTAATGTTATTTAGAGCACGGTAGTCACCGCAAGGTCTCCACTCGCCGTTCTTCTTTTTAGCGAGATGGAGAGGAGAAGCCCAAGGACTGTTAGAAGGTCGGCAGATGCCTTGGGATAACATAAGATTAAATTCTGCCTTTGCGATAGCCAATTTGTCTGGAGCAAGTCGACGATACTTACAAGAAACGGGAGGACCACGTGTTTCAATAACGTGAGTTACGTTATGTTTCACATGTTTAACAAGATCATTTTTGGACGTTAAGTCCTTGAAATTTTTGAGTAAATCAAGAATTTCTACATTGACCGAATCGTTGATCAAAGTTAAAGAAGGTGCTGGAGAAGTGGAGAGTTTAGCCAAAGTAAATAGAGAAGTTAGTGGATCGACAAGACGTCGGTTTTTAATGTCCACTAAAAGGCCGTATTTATTGAGAAAATCAGCTCCTAGGATAGGAGTGGTAACATCGGCTATAACAAAGGTCTGACAGAACACTCGTCTGAGACCAATGTTTAAGTTTAAAGACCGTGTACCGTAAGTGCTAACTTTAGTCGCGTTAGCTGCGTAGAGGTAGAAGTCTGATTTTCTTGAAATTTTTTCCTCCATAGTAGCGGGGAGAACTGAAACTTCGGCACCTGTATCAACGAGGAAAGTCTTGCATGAAGAAATGTCGAGGACCAGAAGACGGAGTTGAGAATGATTGTCATCACATGCCGTCACATGTGATGAATTTAATAGTTTTTTGAAGATGTCGAGGCAGAGGAATCTGAGTGTTTGGAATAATTTTTACACTCAGGAACACATTTTTTGGCATCTCCCTTGTAATAGTGATGGTAGTAGCAGATACCATCAAACATTTTCACGCGAGACCTGGACCGAGGTCGCATGGGAGAGCGATAATTCCGATTAAAATTTGAGTTATGATTACCGTTTCGATCCTTAGATCTACTTCGGTATTGTTGAGGAGGTTGGGAGAAATTTTGCCTTTGAATGGCATTGAGGAGTTGCACGTTTTGTGCCTCCAGTTTTTTGAATTTTTCCTCAAGTGATATGATTTCACTTGAGGAAGAAGAAGAAGGGAGAGAAGAAGCGGCAGGGTTAGATACCGCATTAATTTGCGAACCCCTTAGGGCATTGAGAACATTATCTGCTATCTCTGCTGTCTTCTGAAGATCATCACTGACGGTAGCGATAGCAGCGCGGACAGCAGGTGGAAGTTTCTCCACCCAAAGGACTTTAAGAGCTGCCTCTGAAAACGTATTACGGGATTCGGTAGTCATATCCCGGAGTAATTGTGAGGGCTTAAGATCCCCAAGGTCCATACCGCGTAACACTTTGTGTATGCGATCTGAAGTGCTACCGGATAGGCGAGCTATAAGAGCCTCTTTGAGCCTATCATATGGGAAATCTTGGTCGGGGTTAACCAAGATATCACTGGCTAGTTTCGCCAGTGTGGGAGTAAGCATGGTAAGTAAGTGGCCATACTTAGTTTGTTGGGACCTGATACGCCCCAACAAGAACTGCCCCTCAAGAGTTATGAACCAAAGGTCTGGAGTCTCAGACCAGAAAGGAGGAATTTTGATAGCTACATGATCAATTTGTGGCATAGCTGCCGAAGAAGTTGAAGCTGTGGGAGGTGGATGTAACGCAGCAGGAGGTGGTGGAGATTGTGGAGGATTTGAAGATGTACCTCCAAAGTTCATATTAGCAAGAGCAGCTGCGACCTGCTCTGCGACCAGTGCCTGAAGCTGGTCTTGTGTAAAAGTAAAGGTTGGGGGTCCAGAAGATGCAGCAGTTTCTTCAGGTTCTGGTGGACTTGCTGAAACTGCTGGGAACGAGAACGCATTGCGATTAAGCCTAGTAATGACAGCAACTAGGTAAAACAATGTTGCAGCGAACAAAACCACGACCGTATGTTGTGTCGCTAAAACAATCGCAAACACAGCGACCAACAACACCACTAAATAAACCAGAAATTCCCTTATTATGAACATAATTTTGATAAAATTATTTTAGAAAACAAAAATTTAATATAATAAACAAATTAATTATTTTAAATATAGAAATTAGAAACTTTAAATTAAATTAATTGAAAAATATTAAACAAATTATAGTATGATACTTGATTGTTGAATCCGTAATTTAAGTTGTCGGGGTCACCAAATATAGCTGGTATTTCACGCTATAGTAATTCAATATATTCCAATAACAGATTTGCCAATTTTATGATAAGTATATCCAATGTTGAGAATTAAGATAGTTGAAATATCCTCTAATTTAAAATGATATTCAGGATAAAACATTTCATGCAATAAACACATAACTGGAGATGATTTAGAAATAATAAATTCTTCTCTCTCCAAATTCCAATTCAGCAAATACTTATATTTCAAAAGTTTAATATAACTTTAATTTTATTTAAAAAGAATAAAACAACTGTCTTTTTAATTCTTAGTTTAAAAGACACCAGGTAATATTTTCAGTTTTAAACACAATATTTAATCAATTAAAGATAACATTAAAATTCCAATTGCTGACATCATTTCAAACATATTTCACATATAATTGTTTTGTTCTATATTAATATCTCATATAATTGTTACTAACAATTAACTAAAAAAAAATCAATAGGTAAAAAGTTTAAAGCCAACTTTTGCGGAAAAACATTTTTTAAAACCGTAATCAAAATATTAAGGGAATTTCAAATAATAAAAAACTTTTTACTAAATCAGAAAAACATGAACTTTTTAAAATTGAGGAAAAATTAATAATGAATTTTATTTTGTTTTTTTTAAATTTTTTAAATTTTGATCAATAAAACATCGCATGCTAGATTTGAATTTAAAAATTTTTAACTTTGATGTTCGCCACAGTTTACTATCAAAACTAATGATGTTTAATAAGGACGACTGTATTTTTATTGGATTTTGATTGATGTTTTGTGCATCTCAAGTATACTATTCAAAACCCCCGGTATAGAAGCCATCTACATTTTTTAGCACAATAAAAATCGTGAACTTGTAGCGCCATTTTGAAATTAAAACTCAATATAAAAAAAATTCAAAAAATCGCCATAACGCTCATAACGCCATCTGGAAAAATAAAACTCCATATAAAAAAAATTCAAAAATATTTAATCAAAAACACTAATCCAATTTTTTGCATATGGCAATGTTCATTGTTTATTGCAAATGGCGTGAAAGGGTATGGCTATGATATATCGGGGGTTTTGATACTATTACATGATTATTGTTTGGTACTTAAATAACACCATAAATGAATCATCCTAAATATTAATATTAATTTGGCATTTTCATTATGTCGTCATTTATGCTTTCACAGTTGGCTATTTGTTGAATTTTTTAATATGAATTGAAAATTGTTACCAAATACATGACATGATTTGTAAGGAATAAACATATTGAACAGGGGAAATATATACAACGATTTGTATTTATCAAATCAAATTGTCTAAAGTGTAAATTTTATATGACAATATGAGAGAAGAATTTTGATTCCTACAAATTATTATTTTGAAAGCTGTGAGAAGCTGGCCCCGGAATGTCACGATTTTAATTCATTTTGGTATCAATTAATTGCGCGTAATTGCGCGTTTAAGAAAATATATCCCTTTTAAAAGCGCGTCCTTTGGTTTAGGAGAAAAATGGAAAAAACTCCGGGGCTACGGCAAACTAAAAAGTCTTATATATCGCTAAATAACAACCTTAGAATTGATTTTAAGGTGTCAAACAATTGCGCGTTATTAGGAGATTCTAAATTATACAACGCGCCTTTCGCAAAAATTATATTTATTTACTTATTAAGCTTGAAACATTTTCAAAAAGTGAGGTTAGAAAAATAATTAGTACATCGATTTTCTTTAGAACAAAATGCAAACTTAGTACAAACACTCGCCGCTAGATGTCACAATTGATAGATAAAAGATTTGATCTGTTGATTCGAAGTAATTTCTTTATTATTTTGAAAATTTTACAAAGATTATTGTTATAATTAAAATTATTTTAATATCAAATAATTTTGTATGCATTTGTTGTAATTATGTGTTGTTTAATTGAACATTTTCAAAAAATAAGTTCATTTAAAAGCGCGTCTTTTGGTTTGTGAGATAACCGAAAAAATTGCGTCCGGGGCTACGAAAATTTTTGAACTGTTTTAAATCACTAAATATTAAGCCTTCCATCGAGTTTATGGTGTCAATTAATTGCGCGTGATCAGCAGATTCGAAAACACTGAACGCGCTTTTCCAGGGAATGAAATCTTATGAATTGTATAACAACTAACATTAACTTAAGTGAGGTTATAAAACTGACTTTCTCTGATATAATTTTTCACAACTAATCCAGAATTTTATTATTTGTGTGCATTTTGTTGTTGTTTAATTGAACATTTTCAAAAAAAGAATTAATTTAAAAGCGCGTTCTTCGGTTTATGAGATAAACGGAACAATTGCGTCCGGGGCTACGAAAATTTTGAATTGTTTTAAATCACTAAATATTAAGCCTTCCATCGAGTTTAAGCTGTCAATCAATTGCGCGTGATTGCGTGTTTAAGAAAATATATCGTTTTTAAAAGCGCGTCCTTTGGTTTAGAAGAAAAATCGAAGAAACTCTCCGGGGCTACGGCAAACTAAAAAGTCTTATATATCGCTGAATAAAAACCTTAGAATTGATTTTAAGGTGTCAAACAATTGCGCGTTATTAGTAGATTTTAAATTATACAACGCGCTTTTCGCAAAAATTATATTTATTTACTTATTAAACTTGAAACATTTTCAAAAAGTGAGGTTAGAAATATAATTAGTACATCGATTTTCTTTTGAACAAAATACAAACTTAGTGCTAGATGTCACAATTGATAGATAAAAGATTTGATCTATTGGTTCGAAGTAATTTCTTTATTATTTTGAAAATTTTGCAAAGATTATTGTTATAATCAAAATCATTTTAAAATCAAATAATTTTGTATGCATTTGTTGTTATTATGTGTTGTTGAATTGAACATTTTCAAAAAAAAAAAGTTCATTTTAAAGCGCGTCCTTTGGTTTATGAGATAAACAGAAAAATTGCGTCCGGGGCTACAAACTTTTTTGAATTATTTTAAATCACAAAATTTTAAGCTTTCCATGGAGTTTATGGTGTCAATTAATTGCGCGTGATCAGCAGATTCAAAAACACTGAACGCGCTTTTCCAGGGAATGAAATCTTTTGAATTGTATAACAACTAACATTAACTTAAGTGAGGTTATAAAACTGACTTTCTCTAATATAATTTTTCACAACTAATCCAGAATTTGATTATTTGTATGCATTTTAGTGTTATTTAATTGAACATTTTTAAAAAATAAGTTCGTTTAAAAGCGCGTCCTTCGGTTTATGGGATAAACGGAAAAATTGCGTCCGGGGCTACGATAAACTTTGAATTGTTTTAAATCACTAAATATTAAGCCTTCCATGGAGTTTATGGTGTCAATTAATTGCGCGTGATCAGCAGATTCGAAAACACTGAATGCGCTTTTCCAGGGAATGAAATCTTATGAATTGTATAACAACTAACATTAACTTAAGTGAGGTTATAAAACTGACTTTCTCTGATATAATTTTTCACAACTAATCCAGAATTTTATTATTTGTGTGCATTTTGGTGTTGTTTAATTGAACATTTTCAAAAAATGAATTCATTTAAAAGCGCGTTCTTCGGTTTATGAGATAAACGGAACAATTGCGTCCGGGGCTACGAAAATTTTGAATTGTTTTAAATCACTAAATATTAAGCCTTTCATCGAGTTTATGGTGTCAATCAATTGCGCGTTTAAGAAAATATATCGTTTTTAAAAGCGCGTCCTTTGGTTTAGAAGAAAAATCGAAAAAACTGTCCGGGGCTACGGCAAACTAAAAAGTCTTATATATCGCTGAAAAAAAACCTTAGAATTGATTTTAAGGTGTCAAACAATTGCGCGTTATTAGTAGATTTTAAATTATACAACGCGCTTTTCGCAAAAATTATATTTATTTACTTATTAAACTTGAAACATTTTCAAAAAGTGAGGTTAGAAATATAATTAGTACATCGATTTTCCTTTGAACAAAATGCAAACTTAGTGCTAGATGTCACAATTGATAGATAAAAGATTTGATCTGTTGATTCGAAGTAATTTCTTTATTATTTTGAAAATTTTACAAAGATTATTGTTATAATCAAAATCATTTTAAAATCAAATAATTTTGTATGCATTTGTTGTTATTATGTGTTGTTTAATTGAACATTTTCAAAAAAAAGTTCATTTAAAAGCGCGTCCTTTGGTTTATGAGATAAACAGAAAAATTGCGTCCGGGGCTACAAACATTTTTGAATTATTTTAAATCACTAAATATTAAGCTTTCCATGGAGTTTATGGTGTCAATTAATTGCGCGTGATCAGCAGATTCAAAAACACTGAACGCGCTTTTCCAGGGAATGAAATCTTTTGAATTGTATAACAACTAACATTAACTTAAGTGAGGTTATAAAACTGACTTTCTCTAATATAATTTTTCACAACTAATCCAGAATTTAATTATTTGTATGCATTTTGGTGTTATTTAATTGAACATTTTTAAAAAATAAGTTCATTTTAAAGCGCGTCCTTTGTTTATGGGATAAACGGAAAAATTGCGTCCGGGGCTACGATAAACTTTGAATTGTTTTAAATCACTAAATATTAAGCCTTCCATCGAGTTTATGGTGTCAATTAATTGCGCGTGATCAGCAGATTCGAAAACACTGAACGCGCTTTTCCAGGGAATGAAATCTTTTGAATTGTATAACAACTAACATTAACTTAAGTGAGGTTATAAAACTGACTTTCTCTAATATAATTTTTCACAACTAATCCAGAATTTGATTATTTGTATGCATTTTGGTGTTATTTAATTGAACATTTTTAAAAAATAAGTTCATTTAAAAGCGCGTCCTTTGTTTATGGGATAAACGGAAAAATTGCGTCCGGGGCTACGATAAACTTTGAATTGTTTTAAATCACTAAATATTAAGCCTTCCATCGAGTTTATGGTGTCAATTAATTGCGCGTGATCAGCAAATTCGAAAACACTGAACGCGCTTTTCCAGGGAATGAAATCTTATGAATTGTATAACAATTAACATTCATTACTTAAGTGAGGTTAGAAACTGACTTTCTCTAATATAATTTTTCACAACTAATCCAGAATTTTATTATTTGTGTGCATTTTGGTGTTGTTTAATTGAACATTTTCAAAAAATGAATTCATTTAAAAGCGCGTTCTTCGGTTTATGAGATAAACGGAACAATTGCGTCCGGGGCTACGAAAATTTTGAATTGTTTTAAATCACTAAATATTAAGCCTTCCATCGAGTTTAAGGTGTCAATCAATTGCGCGTGATTGCGTGTTTAAGAAAATATATCGTTTTTAAAAGCGCGTTCTTTGGTTTAGAAGAAAAATCGAAAAAACTTTCCGAGGCTACGGCAAACTAAAAAGTCTTATATATCGCTGAATAATAACCTTAGAATTGATTTTAAGGTGTCAAACAATTGCGCGTTATTAGTAAATTTTAAATTATACAACGCGCTTTTCGCAAAAATTATATTTATTTACTTATTAAACTTGAAACATTTTCAAAAAGTGAGGTTAGAAATATAATTAGTACATCGATTTTCTTTGAACAAAATGCAAACTTAGTGCTAGATGTCACAATTGATAGATAAAAGATTTGATCTGTTGATTCGAAGTAATTTCTTTATTATTTTGAAAATTTTACAAAGATTATTGTTATAATCAAAATTATTTTAATATCAAATAATTTTGTATGCATTTGTTGTTATTATGTGTTGTTTAATTGAACATTTTCAAAAAAAAAGTTCATTTAAAAGCGCGTCCTTTGGTTTATGAGATAAACAGAAAAATTGCGTCCGGGGCTACAAACATTTTTGAATTGTTTTAAATCACTAAATATTAAGCCTTCCATGGAGTTTATGGTGTCAATTAATTGCGCGTGATCAGCAGATTCAAAAAAACTGAACGCGCTTTTCCAGGGAATGAAATCTTTTGAATTGTATAACAACTAACATTAACTTAAGTGAGGTTATAAAACTGACTTTCTCTAATATAATTTTTCACAACTAATCCAGAATTTTATTATTTGTGTGCATTTTGGTGTTGTTTAATTGAACATTTTCAAAAAATGAATTCATTTAAAAGCGCGTTCTTCGGTTTATGAGATAAACGGAACAATTGCTTCCGGGGCTACGAAAATTTTTGAATTGTTTTAAATCACTAAATATTAAGCCTTCCATCGAGTTTATGGTGTCACTTAATTGCGCGTGATCAGCAGATTCAAAAACACTGAACGCGCTTTTCCAGGGAATGAAATCTTATGAATTGTATAACAATTAACATTCATTACTTAAGTGAGGTTAGAAACTCACTTTCTCTAATATAATTTTTCACAACTAATCCAGAATTTAATTATTTGTATGCATTTTGGTGTTGTTTAATTGAACATTTTCAAAAACAAAGTTCATTTAAAAGCGCGTTCTTTGCTTTATGAGATAAACGAAAAAATTGCGTCCGGGGCTACGAAAATTTTTGAATTGTTTTAAATCACTAAATATTAAGCCTTCCATCGAGTTTATGGTGTCAATTAATTGCGCGTGATCAGCAGATTCAAAAACACTGAACGCGCTTTTCCAGGGAATGAAATCTTATGAATTGTATAACAATTAACATTCATTACTTAAGTGAGGTTAGAAACTCACTTTCTCTAATATAATTTTTCACAACTAATCCAGAATTTAATTATTTGTATGCATTTTGGTGTTGTTTAATTGAACATTTTCAAAAAATCGTTCATTTAAAAGCGCGTCCTTTGGTTTATGAGATAAACGAAAAAATTGCTTCCGGGGCTATGAAAATTTTTGAATTGTTTTAAATCACTAAATATTAAGCCTTCCATCGAGTTTATGGTGTCACTTAATTGCGCGTGATCAGCAGATTCAAAAACACTGAACGCGCTTTTCCAGGGAATGAAATCTTATGAATTGCATAACAATTAACATTTATTACTTAAGTGAGGTTAGAAACTCACTTTCTCTAATATAATTTTTCACAACTAATCCAGAATTTAATTATTTGTATGCATTTTGGTGTTGTTTAATTGAACATTTTCAAAAACAAAGTTCATTTAAAAGCGCGTTCTTTGCTTTATGAGATAAACGAAAAAATTGCTTCCGGGGCTACGAAAATTTTTGAATTGTTTTAAATCACTAAATATTAAGCCTTCCATCGAGTTTATGGTGTCACTTAATTGCGCGTGATCAGCAGATTCAAAAACACTGAACGCGCTTTTCCAGGGAATGAAATCTTATGAATTGTATAACAATTAACATTCATTACTTAAGTGAGGTTAGAAACTCACTTTCTCTAATATAATTTTTCACAACTAATCCAGAATTTAATTATTTGTATGCATTTTGGTGTTGTTTAATTGAACATTTTCAAAAAATAAGTTCATTTAAAAGCGCGTCCTTTGGTTTATGAGATAAACGAAAAAATTGCTTCCGGGGCTACGAAAATTTTTGAATTGTTTTAAATCACTAAATATTAAGCCTTCCATCGAGTTTATGGTGTCACTTAATTGCGCGTGATCAGCAGATTCAAAAACACTGAACGCGCTTTTCCAGGGAATGAAATCTTATGAATTGTATAACAATTAATATTCATTACTTAGGTGAGGTTAGAAACTCACTTTCTCTAATATAATTTTTCACAACTAATCCAGAATTTAATTATTTGTATGCATTGTTATGTTACCAGATTTAAATAAAAAAATCAGGCACACAATCAGAATCCTGAAAATAGTTGTACGTGGACACAGCTCGATTCGCCGACTTAAGCTCATGTTTTTATTTGGGGGGGTCTTGTCCAATCATTTCAGGATCTTGTAAGAGCTGCTGGAAAATTTTGGGAAAAAAGGAAAATTGCTGGGAGATGGTAGATATTATTGCCTGCTTCACATCACATCACACCTATACGCCACCAACTCACTCAAATAAATTCTTAGTGTTTCATTTCAACAATGTATTTCTTCAAAAAAAATTTTTGAAAACAATCGAAAAACATAAACATAAATCTGAACTTAAACTAATCCCTATTTTGATCAAAAATTATATATAATATATAAACTAATTGTAGCTAAATATTTAAAGATTATCTTAAAACTATAATGATTTCATAACTAAGATTATTTAACATTTAAATATTATTTATGTGGATTAGCAAATATACTTTAAGATTATTTACCGTTTTGAAAACACAAAAAGAATGTTTATATTCCTATAAAACTAAATAGGAAATTCCTTATTTACTTTAAAGAAAAGAAAACTTTATAAAAATAGAAAATGTATATATATATATATATATATATATATATATATATATATATATATATATATATATATATATATATATATATATATATATAATGGTAAGTGTATGATATGAATCCTGTTATTATATTTTTTAAAAGAAAATACTACATTTTTGCGCCTTTTCCTCGACCTTTGCCAAATGTTTTATTCTCTATATGTTGAAAATCACGCACAGTATTTAAAACGGTTCGCTCGAAATCCGTTATGCAAATTTTCAGGCATACAGTTTATTTCCGCCTTTCCGATTCGCGATTAAACGCTACAGAAATAAGAAAATATGTGATTGAAACTCAGTGGTTTCAGAATAATTTACGACATACCTTTTATATTAAAACTCCAAGACAATCTGAATCGACTTCAGTATCTCTTGTTTATTTTAAAGGAGGTTGTTTTTCGTCATATACAGCTCACGTGGAATTAGTTTCACTATAAAACTACCCTATACACTAAACAAAACAAATTAGCTACACTTTAATAATTAGAAAACTTATAAACAGAAACCAAAATAAATTTCCTGTTTAATATGTATTTTTTTCACTTTTAAGCACCGATTTAATTTTTTTTTAACCGAATTGCAATTAATCAAGAAAAAGACTAAATTTATTTTGTAATAAAATTTCTATTAATCCCATAATCTCCGAAAATGAATCATATGTTTGATAAAAAGAATGGGTGGGAGAGAATCGATCAAACTCTTAATAACAATAAAATTAACGAAAATAAATCAAAATGAACTAACAGTAATAATAATATGCAAGAAAATATTAAAAAGGTTAATCCAAAAGTATTTGGGATGATGCTGCATGTTGCACAGATTGTTGCATCAACAAATAAAGAAGATCAAACTTTTTAGATAATTTCATAATTAGATTACTACTAACGATCAGCAACGCTGTCACAGCGAGGGGCAGTCCCACACCTTGAGATGAGTCTCTTACGAGAAGCCGGGCCATGGGAAACGATGGCAAGCATTGTACCCCAACTATTCGTTTAAAGAAAATACTTTATGTTCGTAGATCCTTTGCGTGGTAAATTCCCATTCTCTTACCGTTTCCATTTTCTACCTCGTACGCTACATTCCCTACTCGAGATAAAATTTTGCCTTTCTCAAATTTTGCAGCTAACTTTGCGGAGTAGTTCTTCACTGCGTCGCTTTGTGTAAAATTTCTATAGAAAACTACTTGGCCAGGGGTGAAACTTCTTTCACGAGCTCGCATATTGTACCTATTTGCACTGCGTTGATAAGCTTCCCGAAGATGACTTAAGACTTTATTTTGAGCGATTGTAAGTCTATCAGGTTTTGTGGCTACTGACAAATGGTTATTATCGATACCTTCAAGTTTCCTCAAAATCTCATAGTTCTTGCCATGAGGAACATAGTGTTGACCGAAAACTAAAAAGTGTGGAGAAAAACCAGTAGAACTGTGTATCACATTTCGGAGAGCGTTAGCTACCTCACTCAAATGGATATCCCAATCTTTGTGATAATCCCTGATGTATGCACGTATTGCTGCCAATAAAGATTGGTTTACTCGCTCAGAAGCGTTGGATTGTGGAGAATATTTGGGCGTAAACAAATGGTTTACTCCATATTTCTCCAACAAATCGAACAGCAGGTGTGACTCAAATTGCCGTCCATTATCAGATACTAATGTCTCGGGAGCGCTGAATACATTGAAAACATCATTTTCAAGATAATTGCAGAGGATGGAAGCCGTTGCATTTCTTATAGCTTTTAATAATACGAACCTAGAATAACAATCCAAAACAATTAGAATGTGTGTATTGCCACCTTTTGATCTGGGATATGGCCCAAGAAAATCCACATAAATTTTGTTCCACGGCCGAGAAATTTCGGAGAATTTTCCCATGGGAGGACGAGTAGAATAATTGGTTGGTTTGATTTTCTTGCATGTTTCACACCCACTAACATATGATTTGACATCTTTTGCCATGCTTGGCCAATAAAACTGCCTATTTATCACCTCTAATGTTTTTGCAACCCCAAAGTGGGATGATGTAGGAGGATTATGAGCCTTTTCGATCAGGGTTTTTACTAATGGCTTGGGTACGTACAGTTTCCAGTCCGATAGGTCCGTGTCTACATAGGAATGACCTATTGCTGAATTGATGTATATTTTACCGTCTTCCTCCTTCATATTCGATTTGTTTTTGAGGTCAGACTGTAGCTCAAAAATAAGTTGCTGGTAGTCGGCATCTAAAAATGCAGGCGACGCCATATCAAGATGTAGTGGACTTATTTCAACATCTTTTATCTCAGCAACGGAAAATTCCTCGGTTGAGTAGCGTGATAATGCATCTGGAACAATGTTCTCCGTACCTTTACGGTGCTGAATTTTAAAGTCAAATGCTTGAAGCTTTAGACTCCACCGTGCTAGTCTACCTGAGAGATCCTTTTGACCCATCAACCATTGTAAACTAGCATGGTCTGTCACAACGGTAAATGGAAGGCCTTCTACATATGGGCGAAATCTTTTAATACTGTCAACCGCTGCTAAGCACTCGAGTTCTGTGACAGTATAATTGCGTTGGGCTGAGTTTAATTTTCTGGAGAAATATGCAATAGGTCGTTCCTCACCGTCCTCAGAAAGTTGACATAATACTCCGCCGATACCAGTCGTACTAGCATCACATTGTATTACGAATGGACGAGAGAAATCGGGGTGAAGTAAAACGGGAGCTGTGGTTAAAGCCGCTTTAAGGTCTTCATAGGCGATTTGAGCAGCCGTATTCCACTCAATCTTTGATTTCTTTTTCAAGAGATCGGTAAGTGGAGCGGCTAGCCTTGAATAATCTTTAATAAAGCGCCGATACCATCCTGTCACGCCGAGGAATCTCCTTATATCTTTAGCTGTTTTTGGAACTGGATATGACCGCATAGCTTCTACTTTCTCTGGATCTACTTTAAGGCAGCCATCACCGACAATATAACCCAGGTATTTTGCCTCCTTCAAGACGAGCTTACTTTTTTCGACATTTATTGTTAAATTCGCCTCACGTAATAGCCGAGCGACTTCTGACAGTAACAACATGTGTTCTTCAAATGTTTCGGAGACAACCAAGAGATCGTCCAGGTAAACGAATACCCGGTCATGCAGATGGGCAGGTATAACCTTTCGCATTAAATTACACATTGATTGTGCCGCATTACACAGCCCAAAAGGCATTACCTTAAACTGGTAAAGCGGACGACCGGGCACCGTAAATGCTGTTTTATCTCTTGATTTCTCCTCTAATGGAATCTGCCAGAAGGCGTCCTTTAAGTCAAGACTCGTGATGAATTTGGTTTTTCCAAGTCGACTAATTAGATCCTCTATAATTGGCAATAGAGAAGCGTCTTTTATTGTGACGTCATTAATTCTTCTCGCATCGAGGCATAACCGAACTTTCCCGTTGGCCTTTTTCACCAAAGTTACCGGAGAGCTCCATGAACTATGGCTCTCTTCGATGACATCTAAGGCTATCATTCTATCCAGTTCACGATACAGATCCTTTTGCACCGCTGGGGATACCGGATAATACCTTTGTTTTACAGGCATAGCGGAGCCAACATTTATGGTATGGGTCAATAAGTGAGTTCGTCCTAAGCCTTGAATAGTAGAGCATGGAAAAGAAGCTTTTACCAGTGATAATTCTTTTTCTTGTTCTGGATTGAGAGTGTGAAATTTATCACGATTTTCTCCAGAATTCAGGGACATGACCTTAGATTCTAAAACAGTTGACTGTGATTGGCCTGCACTTATTTCATTGATAATCATTGGTGTTATTCCAAAAAGTTTCCAAAAGTCCATACCGAGATATAACTTCTGTGTTAATCCTGGCACTATGTACAACCGCACCATCCGTTTTTTGCCCTTAAACTCTACTGGAACCCTAATGTGACCTAAAATCTTTTGTTTTTGTCCACTAGCTGTGTTAAGATGAGCTGGCATATTATAAAATTTAATGTTTGGGTCTGACAAAAATTTTTCCGAGCCCTCACCCAATGCGCTAATAGTAGCTCCACTATCAAGTAGGCCTCTAAAGCAAGTGTCAGCTATAACTACATCAAGATATAGTCTTTCATCGACACTGGTTTCAATATCACAAATAGTTGCGTTTAAAATGTCTTTGGTTAGCCCTTTTCGGAAGTTGAAATACCGTTGACTTCTTCTTAACCGGATTGAACGAGATGTTAAGTAGCTAGAATCCGTTTGAGTATTTTGGTCTATTTTAAATAATTTTACTAAGCTATTATCACCATTTGAATGTAGGACCGAATAATCGGTTTGATTGTATAATTCATCTAAAAACGTGGTTGTTGATGGAATTCCGGACATATGCCGGTCGCTGCGTCCTCTACCTGTGGTCTGGGAATGACTGTGTATTTCGGAAGATGATGAGCCCCAGGCGCCTTCACCTCCGTCTTGGGGTTTCCCGGATTATTACAAGCCATACAGTGTGGCTTCAGAACGCCAACCCGGCCACATCCGAAACAGAACCTACGCTGTAATGGAATTGGACAGCTTTTAAAAAAGTGACCTGGTATTAGGCAGTTCCAACACATTAATGGTGCACTGCTCGCGTATTTGTTCATCGGTTTGGAGTTTTTATTAAAGTTAGGATTTTGTTTGTTGTTTTTCCACCCTTGAATTTCTGATATTGTTTCGTAATTCTGTGGTGCAGGATTATACTGTGAATTCTCATCGATATAACACTGTTGCCTATTTGGAGTATAAATTGGTTCGTAGCGACTATCCTGTCCATAATTAGAATCAACACCATGTTCTATTTCATTGACCTGTTTCATGGATTGTAAAACCTGTTCATGCCCATATCCTACCCTATTCCATGTATCCTCTATTTGCACGCATTGACTAACCAGCATAGGAACGGATATAAAATTTTGTCCTGCAAGAGCAACTTGTAACCCGACTCGCATGTTTCTTGTCAAAATATCAATTAAGGACTCATCAGACATTTGATACTTTAACGATAATGAAATCTGTCCATCGCATTATAATCGCATCGACCTCCTTTGGTCTTTGTTTGCGCGATTCTAATGCGCGTCTGACGTCACTATCTGTTCTACGATCTTGGAACCGCTTGACTAAAGCCTGACGAAGTTGTTTCCAATCAACTCCTTTATTGCTTTCCATGTACAACCAATACCACTCAGCTGCCGAACCTTGCAACAGAATACTAATATCGGTTACCAGTCTAGAATGTGAGATACCATAGGATTCTGCTAGATGCTCCACCCTGAAAAGGAATCTTTCCACCTGACTTCCTGTTCCAGAGCCATCGAACTTAACATTCCACCTATCGATTGGTATTGCGTTCCTATCCGCTCTTCCACTTTCAGTGAGGGGTTGCTGGTATTGGTTTGGAATTCCTGGTCTCCCAACGACATGTGGATTGGTTTGTTGAAAGTAAGCTTTATTTTCATTGGGCAATTTAATTCCAGCTATTGCAGCATGAGGTTGGTTTAGGTTTCCAGAAGAAGGTTGTGAAAATTGTGGGTTTGATTGGAAATTGGGTACAACCGGTGGAGGTACCAAAGGATTGTATTGCGTTGCTAACCTTGGGTCATAATACCCTTGAGCTGGTACTTGTGGGTTAGGTTGAGTTTTAGGATCTATGCCAGCTGCTGTGATCGGATTTCCTAGCTGACGAATTCTATCAGCGATATTTTCTAACAGAAATGATAGCTCACCGCCACTTATTGGAGAACTTGGACTTACAAACTTTGAAAGACTGATTCCATCATTGGAACCGGAAGGTTTACCGTGTGGAGGTACTCTCGAATTCATAGCATTAGGACTTCTTTCGGTTGGTTTTGTAGGTGTAGAAGACTGATCTGGAACAAGAGGTTTGGGTTGAGATACATTTTGAGTTTTGCTGTGGCATGGTATAATAGAGGAAGGTACGCTTTCAGGGTTCGTATTAGTAGTTACTATATGCAGTAGTTGTTCGGGATCATCGGGCATACTGGAGAGTACCTCACTTGGATCTACATGAACTTCTTTCACAAACCCGATTGAATCCTCTAGATTACCTGATTCTGACTGATAGTTGTTGATTATTTCAATGAATTTGTCGCATATTAATATTAATTTTTCAGCTGGACCACGAGCCGTTTTAGAAAACACCATTCTGTTCAATCGATTCTTTAGATGGATCAGACGAGAGTTCATTTGCTTTAGTTTAGGGATTTTATTTTCGTTTTCTCCTTGTAAAATTATATCGAGGGTATCTTTTAGGATTTCTAATTTATTTAAACAAATCTTTAACTCGCATTTCGGTGCTTTGCGGGCTGCTTCGTGCGCTTTCATTGGTACCTGTGCTACATTATTTTCCTCGTCTTGCAATCTCATTCGCAATAGTTTTAATTTCTCACCCCATCCCCCATAGATACCACGGACCTCACACTCAAGATTGGTCTCTTCTGATTCTAAATGTTCGTAATTCATTATGATTATTTTAAGTTATCAAAGAAATAAATATGTGTAAGAAATAATATTCTAAATATCGAAATATCCAATCAGAACCAATACTCTTATTGGTATTGCTCAAAGATAAAATTTTAACAAGCTAAATTCGCAGCCTATAAGTTACTTGCTAACATATGTGAATGAATTATGCCTGAAAAGGTTTTTAGGTAATCCTACACTTACCAGACTAGCGATGTAACTATGTAATAAATATAAATTATAAGTCAATTACAGACTATTAAATAATTTTTTAAAAAAAATTAAAATTTTTGTTGTGTTTTGAAATTATAAACTCTCTTCAAGAACTATATAAAAATAATTTAAATTGTTTAAATGAATACCAGAGTGAATTGGTATCGCAGGCGTGATGTATAGCGATGCAAGGCAAGAGGGAATAAGGAATTGGGTAGGTAAAGACTTTTAATTAACAAACAAATCAAATCAAGTAAATGTAGAAACACCTCAACGTACAAAACGAAGTCGTTTATGCACGGAATGATTTGCGATAAAAATCTGTGAAAAATATTTTTTTTTTAATTTCATACAAGCCAAATATGCTTTCCAGTATTATGCTAACAGTAGAATTCGGATGATGAATATAAAATCTATAATCATAAAACAGGTTATTATAAACCTGAAAACTACCGCGATATGGAAAACCAATAAAATATTACAAATAATAATAACATCTTATATTGTTATATACGATAATGAATTTAATTAAAATGCACTCAAAACACAAAGAAATTTGTAGATAACATTGCACATTTCATTATCATAATTAATAACTATGCTCAATAAAAAAAATCGATTTTGGGAAGTTGGAAAACAGGAAAAACCGCTGCCTTTGGGCGCCACTGTTATGTTACCAGATTTAAATAAAAAAATCAGGCACACAATCAGAATCCTGAAAATAGTTGTACGTGGACACAGCTCGATTCGCCGACTTAAGCTCATGTTTTTATTTGGGGGGTCTTGTCCAATCATTTCAGGATCTTGTAAGAGCTGCTGGAAAATTTTGGGAAAAAAGGAAAATTGCTGGGAGATGGTAGATATTATTGCCTGCTTCACATCACATCACACCTATACGCCACCAACTCACTCAAATAAATTCTTAGTGTTTCATTTCAACAATGTATTTCTTCAAAAAAAATTTTTGAAAACAATCGAAAAACATAAACATAAATCTGAACTTAAACTAATCCCTATTTTGATCAAAAATTATATATAATATATAAACTAATTGTAGCTAAATATTTAAAGATTATCTTAAAACTATAATGATTTCATAACTAAGATTATTTAACATTTAAATATTATTTATGTGGATTAGCAAATATAATTTAAGATTATTTACCGTTTTGAAAACACAAAAAGAATGTTTATATTCCTATAAAACTAAATAGGAAATTCCTTATTTACTTTAAAGAAAAGAAAACTTTATAAAAATAGAAAATGTATATATATATATATATATATATATATATATATATATATATATATATATATATATATATATATATATATATATATATATATATATATATATATATATATATATATATATATATATATATATATATATATATATATATATATATATATATATATATATATATATATATATATATATATATATATATAATGGTAAGTGTATGATATGAATCCTGTTATTATATTTTTTAAAAGAAAATACTACATTTTTGCGCCTTTTCCTCGACCTTTGCCAAATGTTTTATTCTCTATATGTTGAAAATCACGCACAGTATTTAAAACGGTTCGCTCGAAATCCGTTATGCAAATTTTCAGGCATACAGTTTATTTCCGCCTTTCCGATTCGCGATTAAACGCTACAGAAATAAGAAAATATGTGATTGAAACTCAGTGGTTTCAGAATAATTTACGACATACCTTTTATATTAAAACTCCAAGACAATCTGAATCGACTTCAGTATCTCTTGTTTATTTTAAAGGAGGTTGTTTTTCGTCATATACAGCTCACGTGGAATTAGTTTCACTATACAACTACCCTATACACTAAACAAAACAAATTAGCTACACTTTAATAATTAGAAAACTTATAAACAGAAACCAAAATACTAACGTTTAAATTTCCTGTTTAATATGTATTTTTTTCACTTTTAAGCACCGTACTATTGATTTAATTTTTTTTTAACCGAATTGCAATTAATCAAGAAAAAGACTAAATTTATTTTGTAATAAAATTTCTATTAATCCCATAATCTCCAATAAATATTAAAAAGGTTAATCCAAAAGTATTTGGGATGATGCTGCATGTTGCACAGATTGTTGCATCAACAAATAAAGAAGATCAAACTTTTTAGATAATTTCATAATTAGATTACTACTAACGATCAGCAACGCTGTCACAGCATTTTGGTGTTGTTTAATTGAACATTTTCAAAAACAAAGTTCATTTAAAAGCGCGTTCTTTGGTTTATGAGATAAACGAAAAAATTGCTTCCGGGGCTACGAAAATTTTTGAATTGTTTTAAATCACTAAATATTAAGCCTTCCATCGAGTTTATGGTGTCACTTAATTGCGCGTGATCAGCAGATTCAAAAACACTGAACGCGCTTTTCCAGGGAATGAAATCTTATGAATTGTATAACAATTAACATTTATTACTTATGTGAGGTTAGAAACTCACTTTCTCTATTATAATTTTTCACAACTAATCCAGAATTTAATTATTTGTATGTATTTTGGTGTTGTTTAATTGAACATTTTCAAAAAATAAGTTCATTTAAAAGCGCGTCCTTTGGTTTATGAGATAAACGAAAAAATTGCTTCCGGGGCTACGAAAATTTTTGAATTGTTTTAAATCACTAAATATTAAGCCTTCCATCGAGTTTATGGTGTCACTTAATTGCGCGTGATCAGCAGATTCAAAAACACTGAACGCGCTTTTCCAGGGAATGAAATCTTATGAATTGTATAACAATCAACATTCATTACTTAAGTGAGGTTAGAAACTCACTTTCTCTAATATAATTTTTCACAACTAATCCAGAATTTAATTATTTGTATGCATTTTGGTGTTGTTTAATTGAACATTTTCAAAAAATAAGTTCATTGAAAAGCGCGTCCTTTGGTTTATGAGATAAACGAAAAAATTGCTTCCGGGGCTACGAAAATTTTTGAATTGTTTTAAATCACTAAATATTAAGCCTTCCATCGAGTTTATGGTGTCACTTAATTGCGCGTGATCAGCAGATTCAAAAACACTGAACGCGCTTTTCCAGGGAATGAAATCTTATGAATTGTATAACAATTAACATTCATTACTTAAGTGAGGTTAGAAACTCACTTTCTCTAATATAATTTTTCACAACTAATCCAGAATTTAATTATTTGTATGCATTTTGGTGTTGTTTAATTGAACATTTTCAAAAACAAAGTTCATTTAAAAGCGCGTTCTTTGGTTTATGAGATAAACGAAAAAATTGCTTCCGGGGCTACGAAAATTTTTGAATTGTTTTAAATCACTAAATATTAAGCCTTCCATCGAGTTTATGGTGTCACTTAATTGCGCGTGATCAGCAGATTCAAAAACACTGAACGCGCTTTTCCAGGGAATGAAATCTTATGAATTGTATAACAATTAACATTCATTACTTAAGTGAGGTTAGAAACTCACTTTCTCTATTATAATTTTTCACAACTAATCCAGAATTTAATTATTTGTATGTATTTTGGTGTTGTTTAATTGAACATTTTCAAAAAATAAGTTCATTTAAAAGCGCGTCCTTTGGTTTATGAGATAAACGAAAAAATTGCTTCCGGGGCTACGAAAATTTTTGAATTGTTTTAAATCACTAAATATTAAGCCTTCCATCGAGTTTATGGTGTCACTTAATTGCGCGTGATCAGCAGATTCAAAAACACTGAACGCGCTTTTCCAGGGAATGAAATCTTATGAATTGTATAACAATTAACATTTATTACTTAAGTGAGGTTAGAAACTCACTTTCTCTAATATAATTTTTCACAACTAATCCTGAATTTAATTATTTGTATGAATTTTGGTGTTGTTTAATTGAACATTTTCAAAAAATAAGTTCATTTAAAAGCGCGTCCTTTGGCTTATGAGATAAACGAAAAAATTGCTTCCGGGGCTACGAAAATTTTTGAATTGTTTTAAATCACTAAATATTAAGCCTTCCATCGAGTTTATGGTGTCACTTAATTGCGCGTGATCAGCAGATTCAAAAACACTGAACGCGCTTTTCCAGGGAATGAAATCTTATGAATTGTATAACAATTAACATTTATTACTTAAGTGAGGTTAGAAACTCACTTTCTCTAATATAATTTTTCACGGCTCTGTGAACCTGGCACCCCACTTTCACAAAAACCAATTTCAAGAATGTCTTTTAAAAGTATTTTGATTGTAGTTTATTGTAGTAAAAATTATTTTGATTGTAGTTCAATGGTTTTCCAGAAAATGAGAAGTGAAAATGACCGTTATGGATATGTAGGCCTGACGTTCCTGCCAACCAAAACTAAATGTTTAACACAGTTTTTGGAAGCATTTCGTTTGTAGTAGATTGTAGTAAAAGTAATTTTGATTGTAGCTCAATAGTTAACAAGTAATTATACGTTTTTTATTTGAACTAGAACTATGGGATTCCCCGAAAATCTGTAATACAAATCTAGTACGATTAAAAAAGTCTAGTACAGAACAACGAAAATCTAGTAAGTGTTTTTTTGTAAACATACAAAAGTACTAGATATTCAGCTGTATCGTATGATATTAACCTTCAAACGAAAAACAGAAATTTCTCATAAATACATAAACTAAAATCATAATGATTATTACTACAATTAACTACAAAAAAAAATGATTCCAAAATGCACTTTCCTGTTGTAATCTTTTTCGGTCTAACGTTTTCGCTAACCGTAACCAAACGTTTTAGTAATGGCTTTGAAAGCATTTCGTTTGTAGTTTACTGTAGTAAAAGTTATATTGATTGTAGGTCTATTGATTACGCGTAACTAACTGTGTTTAATTTTAACCAACACTACGGGATTCCCCAAAAATCAAGCTAGCAAATCATGGCGTGCGTTAACGTAAGGCAAATTAAGATCGTTTTAATGCGTTTGAAAGTATTTTGATTGTAGTTAATAGTATTGAAAACTCTGTTGTTTGTAATTCAGTAAATTATACAAGGAAATTTCTGTCTCCCTTTTGTAGCTTAATATTATACGGCAATTTCGAAAAACTAGTACTTTTTGTTAATCGGAATATGAATATCAAACGTAAATTTTTCATTGTAAGTTGTGTTTTGAAGAAGTAAAGTGATTAAATGAAATTAATATTTTGAAAATTAAAACTTAATAATAAATAATGGAATAATTAATTTTACGATTTTTCATTTATTCATATTGTTACGTTTTTCCAAACTTCCTTCGAATTGGCCTAACTCACAATTCGATAAACGCAATTCCCAATCTCTTTCTGAGTTCGATCACTGATTAGTAAGCAAACACACCAGGTTTTATTAAGTATTCAACACCTTAACTGTTCCACAACAACAGGAAAACAATCAGCAAACAATATTCCCAACTAGAATATTCTTCCAACAGCTTCGAAACTCCAACGGTTTATTGTAGAAATTTCCAATTCACAACGTTCAAAATAATAGACAAAATATTTCTATTTAATAACACTTATAACTTTATTTACAAAAACTTTACACAAAAACTAATTTAAAGATCACTTTTATAATTTTTAACTTCACAATCGCAGGTTTAAAATAAACTAACTAATTCCAAACTACAAGAGGTAATTTTCTTTTATACCTTCTGCAATACTTCTAAATAATTCGACATCACTTTCCAGAAACCTTGAGAAAGTATTAGAATATTCGATTATTTTACGTTATGTTGATTTGATTCATAAAATCGTTTATGTTGACCCTATTTCTAAGAATATGTACAACAACAACAATATTCATTTCATTCAATTGTTGTGTTTTGTTGATTTTATTTTCCTGGAAGTGACCGTAATCGTCTAGATTATTCTGTAATCGTAACATTACCCTCCACTTAAGCCTGTTCGTCCCGAACAGGATCTAGATCTCTTCTCCAATTGTTGAATCCAAACATTTTTTTTTTCTATTTCCCAGGCTGTTTAGAATTACTTCCGGTTCCTTTCTAAGTCCTTGGCCATTACTTTGTTTTATATCAGCCCACCGTGATGAGTATGGATAATCATTATCTCTAAAGTGCTCCTTATCTCTTCCCTTTGAGTGTTTCACACTGCCATGTCCCTGAACCATTCTCATTTTCAGCTGCGATTCGTCACCGTTGGAAGCTATTTGAACCCCTTCATTTACATTGCTCTCTTCGCAATGGACCGGAACTTGTTTCCTTTTTAACTTTCGGCGTTTGTTCAAACGTCTGCGTCGGTTGACGTTTCTTTCCCTCATCCGTTTGTATGATGGTTCTGGATTTTCATCTGCACTGCATAGTTTCTCGTCGCTGCCAATATCTGTTGACTTTGCCTTATTCACAAGTAGTGGCATCTGAACATTATTAACCTTTAGGATCCCACATCCAAAATCGAAGACTAATCCCTTCGCCTTCATGAAGTCCATCCCTAAAATGACTTCATCCATAATGTCTGCCACTAGCACCTCTTGTTGATAGCAATTATTTCCCAATTTTATTTCAGCGATTCATTTACCTTCTATTTCAGCACACTCTCCAGTTACTGTTTGGAGTTTCAATCCATCTGATGGTTCCAAAACACCGTCAATTAAACCTTTGCGAACGAATGTTCGAGCTGAACCTGTATCCAGTGTCATGAAGCAACCTTTACCTTCAAGTTGTCCGTTGATACCCAAGCTTTCACCATTTACCGCAATTCTTGAAATTGGAATGTAGGCTGCATTCTCCCCTCTTTTTGGCTTTACAGTTGCACCTTCAACAGACTTCCGTTGAATAGGAGACGAAGATCTATCACGCTTCCTGTTCCAGCAGTCCTGTGAGATATGGCCCGATTTTCTACATATCCAACACAAGATTTTCCTACTGCTGCTCCTGAACCCTCCGTGCTGCTTGTCTTCGACTCCCATATTCTTCGCAGAAAACGACGATCTATCTGCTTCGTTGTTTTTCTTGCACTCCCGCGCCATGTGACCCTCTTCGTCACATACCCAGCATCTGACGTCGCTTCCACTTCTGTGTGCCAATACTTCTCCTTTGATGTTCCCCTCTACATTCCTTTTTCTGCATCCACCAGATGGCATACACATCCTCTGTACCATCTCATATTGCATTGCGTATGCGACTGTTTCATGGAAAGTCGCCTTAGGTGTAGTTATTACTTTGATCCTGGTTTCTGGATCTCGGATACCATCAGTAAAAGCCTCGATCTTCATTTTCTCCATAAAATACGGTGGAGTATTCGAGTGTGCCAAATGTACAAGGCGTTCCACTGCTGAGGAGTAGTCCTGCATACTTTCTCCGTTGCGTTGCAAGCGACCTTTTAGCTCAATCCTGTATAATTCCTTTTTATGGTCGCTGCCATATTTTCGTTCCAATGCATTCATTACTTCAACATAGCTTTTTCGGTCGTTTTCCGGCACCGCCTGTAATGCTTCAGCTGCTTCCCCTTTAGAGCAACTATCAATGCAGCAAGACGGTTTTCGGCGTTCCAAACATTTTGATCTGCTGCAGTCTCAAACTGTAACTTGAAGATGCCGAAAGATGTGGTACCGTCATATGATGGTGGTTTTAATTTGATGTTTGCTACTTGATGTACCACCTGTGAGGTAACTTTGGTCGTCTCAACATCCTGCAACCGTTTTTCGAAATCATCAACTTTGGAAAGTACCTTTTTGTTTTCGTCAAGCACTTTTTGTTCTAATTCTTGGATTTCGCTTTGAATCTTCTCGACTTTTCCATCGAATGCCGTTGACATTTGTAGAAGTTTCTCATCCAAATGTTGATGTATTCCAATTTTCAACTCATTTATTTGCTGGTTCATCTCATCTTTATTTGCAGCAAGTGTTGCAGTAATCTCTTCTTTATTAACAGCAATGTTATTGTTGACTGTTTCCAGCTGTTGATTGATGTTACAGCTAATTTCTTCCTTTATCTGGCTTATTTCGTTACAGTTTGTAGCCATGTTTGTATTTACATCATCCAGTTTTTGATTCATATTGGCATTTACGGCAGCCAATTGCTGATTCATTTCTTGTTTATTGGCAACCATATTAGCGTTTACGGCTGCAAATTGCTGATTCTGTTGACTGATGTTCAAACTCATCTGTTGCGTCATAGTCATTAACTGTGTAAAATCACAATTTCCAGATAGCAATGAAGTTGTTGTTTCCGCAACAAAACTTTTCTCCTCATCAGCTGCCACTAGATCATTATTTGTACTAATCACTCCAAACTGGTAACTTTCCACGTCCATTCCATTGGCTTCCATACCTTGTCGAAGCCGTAGCATTAATTCAGTTTTGTTTCCATTTGTTGACAATCCACGTTGTTCTAGTTCTTTCTTTAACTCAAGAACCTTCAAATCACTTAATAAAACCATTATTAACAGCTAGCTAATCCGCCGATGTCACCAATGTTACGTTTTTCCAACCTTACTTCCTTACTTCGAATTGGCCTAACTCACAATTCGATAAACGCAATTCCCAATCTCTTTCTGAGTTCGATCACTGATTAGTAAGCAAACACACCAGGTTTTATTAAGTATTCAACACCTTAACTGTTCCACAACAACAGGAAAACAATCAGCAAACAATATTCCCAACTAGAATATTCTTCCAACAGCTTCGAAACTCCAACGGTTTATTGTAGAAATTTCCAATTCACAACGTTCAAAATAATAGACAAAATATTTCTATTTAATAACACTTATAACTTTATTTACAAAAACTTTACACAAAAACTAATTTAAAGATCACTTTTATAATTTTTAACTTCACAATCGCAGGTTTAAAATAAACTAACTAATTCCAAACTACAAGAGGTAATTTTCTTTTATACCTTCTGCAATACTTCTAAATAATTCGACATCACTTTCCAGAAACCTTGAGAAAGTATTAGAATATTCGATTATTTTACGTTATGTTGATTTGATTCATAAAATCGTTTATGTTGACCCTATTTCTAAGAATATGTACAACAACAACAATATTCATTTCATTCAATTGTTGTGTTTTGTTGATTTTATTTTCCTGGAAGTGACCGTAATCGTCTAGATTATTCTGTAATCGTAACAATATTATTTTTAGTAAGTGAACGTTAATTGAACAACTGATCCATTCTCATTTGAAACAGGGCTTATATATTAAGATTTAAAAGCTACCTGTTTATTTTATTAAAGCCGTTGATGTTTTAGGCAAATCAAAAACAAATTAAGTAAATTATTTAAATAACAAATAAACATGATATATTGCAAAGATTTTTAATACATTATTTTATATCTTGTTTTTACAAAAGTGAATTTTGAATTTGTTTGTCTTTTAAACTCCAATTGTGCTAAGTAACTAGAATTTGCCTTATTCAGAAGGGAAAAACATTTTTCATCACCAGCTAAATGATTAAATTGCATTTAAAATTAGGCCAGTTGGTGCGTAAACATTATGTAAAAAATGTAGATAAATTAAAGTTTCACTTACAAGAAAGGCGAAAAATACGACAATAGTAAGCTGATTATATTTATTAAAAAAAGGTTTATCGTGATTTACGATATATGAGTCCTGATTTGGGATGGAATAATAATTGATCGAAAGTGTATTGCTTGTCAATAAATTTTAATTTATGCCATTTTTAGGTACTCATTTATTATTGATACTTTAAGTATACATATTTTGTTTATCAAAACGATCAACCATCAAGGTAAATGTGTGCGACTTCACATGTTCAAATTCTTAAAATAGTAAAAAATCCTAATCTATATCTATTCAACAATTTTTTTAGGTTTTATGGGACTTTGTCAACGAAAGCTCAAATAAGCCCAAACAATGCCGAAAAAAACAGTTTTATGTGCTGATGAGATTTACGAGGCATTAAAAGATTTTAGTTTTATTATAAATAATTCTTATTTACCATATAATAATGAAATTTTGAAAAATGCCACATTGGCATTAGAAAATAAAATGGAACATGCATACATTTACCAATATATAACTCAAAATCGTGAGTTGGTGTCAAGTCGAATCCATAGATTTGATTGCTCGACGATTACACAGGCAAATAGGAGTGTACCAAAAGGAAAAAATAACGACGATGTTAATTGGTCGATGAAAACGCCCGCCAGCGTTTTAAAACCTTTGCGTGGTGAAATCCGCATTGAATATAAAGAATGGGAAACATTTGGTGCTCATATTAAAAAATACAAAGATCGAGAGTATGAGGTATTGCAAAACGGTTGGTCCGATCGAATTTATAACATGATATGGTCAAACTATAAACTTCCGTGCCCATTCTCATTTAAAAGTGCTAAAATAAATAGGAATGCAAGCGAAAATTTTATGACAATTAAAGGTCAATGTCCTGAATGTAAAACAAACATTAATATTTATTGTTTTGAGGAGCCTTCACCTCAAGGAATTAAATTACTCTAGATACAAGAAACGTATCACACGACACAAAAAGGCAGTTGAGAGGCACAACGAGAGGTCAGATTTCCGAAAAATTAAAAGGTCAATCTGTTTATAATTGGCGCCGTGATACTGCTGATCGACTTATGAAATTCGGTGATCTTGAACCAGCAAATTTATACTCCGCTGATGTGCTTAGGAAATCGAAGCAGCAAAAGAACGACTCAGAGCTGGGTGTTGTTTCTGCTCAAAATGTAATTGATGCTGTAATTAACTTAAAAGCAAATCCGGCATATGTAGAAAGCATTCGTCAAATTTCTGTTTTTAAGTTTTATACAATGTATTGGACACCGGAGCAATCAATACTTTACAAGTCATTTCTCAAAGACGATTCAGCAGGTAGTATCAGCATTGACGCAACTGGTTCTATTGTTCAACCATTGAAAACATTGGATAATTCTATGTCAACGATTTTCTTGTATCAAGCTATAGCATGTTATAAGCAACAAACACTCCCTCTGTTCCAAATGATTTCAGAAAAGCATGATGCGAACACTTTACAGTATTGGCTACGAGAATGGTTGAGGCAAGATGCTCCTGTACCAACCCAAGTTGTTGTTGATTATTCGCTAGCTTTATTGAATGCTTCTTCTTTTGGATTCAATGATAAAAGTTTGGACAGATATATTGAAGATTGTCTTTATCAATCAACAAATCCTGGTTTTACAACAAAACGGATGTGCATCTTAAGAATTGATATTGCCCATTTGATCAATTTGGTTAATCGTTGGCCATGTTTCAAAGGAAATAAGCCACACATCAAAGATTTTTTTCTTCGCTGTGTGGGAATTCTTACAAATACAACAACTGTCAAAGTATTTAAAGATCTATGCATTGACATTTTAAGAATCGCTAATACTGAATTTGAAAACGTAGATTCTGATATTGATCTTTGTTTTAATGCTCAAAAGAAATTGCAGAACCTAATCAAATCGGACTTAAAGCTTCCAGATCAAATAGATCATGAAATATTTGCAGTAGTCGATGATTTTTTTGAGGACGAATGGAGTAATCCCTTTTGTAAAACACGCCAATTTTTAAGAGAAATTAAAGACAGCAGCACTGATTTAAATAGTACCGGAGCCCGTCCAAATCCATACTACTGTCCTGATTTTGGGTCACGTTTGTTAACTTTAAGTAAACATTTTTTGTTATGGACAAGTATAATGCCATTCACTTATTTCAACAATGGCAAAAATCTTGAAAAACTCCAAAACTTACATGTTGCATCATCTGCAAGAAGTGAAGCGTATTTTAAAGATCTAAAAAGATATGTGATGGAAGGAAAAAAATCTGTAAGAGTTGATAAGGTGATAATAATGCATCTAAGATCATTATCAGGGACTATGAAGCTACTCGAGTCACATAATAAAAAAACGAATACAACAATTCATAGTCGAACCACAACTGAAAACTATCTATGCACTAACAGAAACAATTTAACTAAATGTGCAAGTCTGGATGAATCGGCAACAAATGAAAATTATCCTGAATTAAGCATATATACTGATGCTTCTCAGTCTAGTTCTACATCTGTTGACGAAACTATACTTCAGGAAATTAAAATAAATAATAATAATCATTTAAATGAAGTTGATTCGTGGAAAGGACTACTTTTAAAAGATAAAAGAAGAGGAAAATATCTGCGTTCTTGTGCTGATATAGAGAACCTACACAAACGACCTAAAATCTGTAGAAACGTCCCATTACTTGTAAATGGTACCAGTTTAACTACTATCAAGACAACGAAGGGTTTTTTGAAAATAAAAAACACTTGTAGCTTTGATGCTTTCATACATTGTATACAAATAGGCTTCGTCGATTGAGTAGAGTATAATGACTATATTGTGGCATCTAACAACGAAATATTTAGTTTTGTTAAACAAATGTCTATTCAATGAATAAATAAAAAGCTTTACGAGCGTCGAGCAGAACTAATGTTCACTATTGCTCAGATAAGAGACAACACTATCGACTTCAATTTGAATGTCAATAACGTGATAGACCACTACATGTGTAATGAGACTTCATTGATCATAAAAAAAAATTGTCAAAAATGTATATCTGAAAAATTTACCAAGCATGCAATTGTGAAATTTCGATCAATGAGACCATTGTATGAGAATGGTATTGGCCAAATTCAAACAGCGCTAGATTTGCTCACTGACTCGATTACATGTAAAACTTGTGGTAGTGAACAAATTGTGGAAGTTGAATGCGGTCCACACCTTTTCATAGATTTAGAAGAATTTCAGTGGCGCGATCTTGCTGTCAGGAGTGGTTTTGAAGACATTTACAAAACTACATTTAAATTACAAGAAATACCCATAAGCTTAAAATTTGGCAACAGTGAATTTAGACTAGCTGCGGCAATCAGATATATTAATATGAAGCCCGTATCACATTATCAATGTTGTGTGAGGAGAATACATAATGTGTGGGAAGTTCATGATGGCATGACAAAAATATCCAAACCACTTGTACTAAATAAAATTAAATTAAAAGAAGAACATATATTTCATACGTTATTTTATGTTAAAATAAATTCATAATGCATCATATATTGATTATTATTTATTTTTGTTTTAATAATACAGAGTAAAACAACGTCTTTTTTCACTTCAAAAACTTTTTATTGTAACACCAAATATTTTCTGTCTCTAAGAGACCTTCTTCTTGGGTTAATTGTTTTCTAAACTAATTGATGGTTAATTGATGTTAAAACGTTTCTGTTGATTGAATTTTGGAATGCCCGGATTGGGAAAGTGGAACCTTATCTTAGCACAAACAATGAAGTGGTCACTTCCAATGTATGCACCTCTAAGGGATCGCACATCCAGAATGCTCGAAAAGAAACGTGCTGTTGCTAGCACGTGATCAATTTGATTTCGAGTGTTTCCATTCGGTGAGACCCAAGTCTGCTTATGAATCGATCGATGCGGAAAAAAAATACTGGCAATTCTCAGATTATTTGATAATGCAAACTCAGTCATTCTCTTACCATTATTATTCTAATTCTAATGCTGTTGGCTATTGGGATCCACCACACTTCCATAAGAGATATCTCTTTCAACCTGCCCATTAAAGTCACCAAGAATCATAACGAAGTCGCGTGTTGGTGTTTGTTTCATAACCGCTTCCAGTACTATGTAGAAAGTATCCTTTTCGTTCGTCGACGGTTTTAGCTTCAGTTAGTAGGTGCATGCACGGCAATAAGGGAAATATTCCAAATAATATAAAGAGTGACTATCCAAATCTAGTATTTCGATTATTTGCTGTCTAATTTCTTCCAAAGCTATGAAATCCATCCTATGCCTCTCATCATCTGTTCCTAGGCTTAAAAAAACATCAGGAGGGCTCAGGCTGCGCACGTTCCACGTTCCGATTCGGTAGTCTGGTCCTTTTTCACGTCCAGCTAAAATTCTGTTTTTTATTCGGGTCTGTGGCCCTATTTCCGAACACATAAATGTCATCACAATATTGAAAATTCACACAATAATGTGAATTTCGTATTATGTAACACCAATTTGGTGAAAATTCAACACAATATTGTGAATCTGACAAAAACAATATAGTTACTGTCAAAATCACAATTTTGCTTTATGTTTTGTGTGTTGACTTTTTTATACAAATTTCATCGAATGGCGTAAAAGTTAATTTATAACGCAAAATTAAGTCTTTAATATTATTAAATGATCATATTTTTATATAAATATCATTAAAACATATTTATTTATTAAATATATTTTTATTTTATTTTGCATCTCTTAAGATTAAAAAAGTTAGTTGTCAAAAGTACGAATCTAGTACCAAAATTCTGTTATAATTTTGTAAAAATTTGTTATAATTTGTTTAACACAAATATGAGTTACAGAATACCGTTTTTAAACAAATTTGTTAAGCATTTTGGAGAAATTGATAAATTTGTCGATTGACAAATATGTTATATGCTCGGGAATATGTTATTCTTTTTCTCATATCCAAATTTAACAAACTATTTTTTTCCGGTGCTAGGGTGTTAACCTGAGGCTCAACCCAATATGACGTGAATGGATCCAATCTATATCTTAAGGTTACCAGAAACAATCTTTTCACACTTTTATATAGCGAGCCGCTTGATCCAATACAGACGCCCGCTCCCAAGTCCCAGCCGCCCCTAACATAGAGAACAGGCGCTTGGGTTGCATTGGTTCTAAGGCACTAATTCACCGTGATCCAGCGTCATTGACTAAGCAGTTTTTACCCTGCTTGTTGTAACTTTGGACCTTTGGTACTAATATGTTATGCTGGAAATTTTCCTAGCACGCCGGATATCTATTTATCCCCCCCGGTACAAACCCTTGAGATTGGGAATCTCTTATTTTGTTTAATTTATCTTGACATTCCAATATTTAATATTTAAATTAAAATTAATATACATATTTATAATAAATACCTTAAATATAACCGTTGATTGGTGATCTGGTTCATCAAAATTTCTTGCTAATTCCACTGTTTCATCAATAATTTTTATATATTTTTTTCCTTGCAATACTAAAAATATCTTTCAATGGTTTCAATAAATCTTGTTCTTCTGAGTGCAAATTCTCGACGTGTGATGTTAGGCGTTCTGGTGTTTTTAAATCTTCTTTACAAATCGGACATAAAAAATCCTTCCAAGACATCATTATCATTTATTCTTTAGATGCAACAAACATTTTTGTTTTGATCATAGAAATTGGATCAAAATTATTTTACTTCATACAATAATTAACCTTTCGCATATTGTTTTCCAGTATTCATTTTTCTAATTAGTAATCGCACTTGAACTTTCTCAAATATATTGATAAGAAATAACTTAATTTTTATTAAAAATAACAACACGAGAAATTAATTAATTAAAAAACTTCTACTTGTCTTGACAGATGAAACTGTTGTAAAAATTTATTTGAAAATATTCTTTATGTTTCCAGACACAAAATTTAATTCTATTTAACTATAAGCTATGTTTATTTTTAATGTTTTAAAACAAGAACAATAGAACATTTTCTTTTTAATCACCAAAATGGAATGAAAAATAATCTTTTTCCAAATTAAAAATTGCAAAAATGTGATTTTGCTTTTGACCTCTTCTAATCAATCGTGTAATATTCGAAATTCAGCAAATGATTAACAACGACGTCTGTTCATTAGCATTGGAAATAAAAATTTAGTACGTTCGTTTGCTTCTTATAGTATATTCAAAATTTAACTAGCAGTTAAGTTTTAGAAAATTTTAAAATTATTATTAATGTAAAAATGAACGGAAACTAATGAAATGCATTTTTATTGAATTGAAAACGAAGATGAATTTGGTTTTATTATTGTTTTGCGATTATTGCGATCGTTACACCATGAATTCAAGGTAGAAACCAAGATTTCTACTCTTGAAATCACAAAAACGTCGCCATCCCTTCCATGACAGAAAACCACCAAAGCACTATTAAACTTAAACTAATAATAGAAATTCTAATAACTAATAAAAAAAATTATAATAACTAAGTAATATTAAATATAACACCTATTTAAATTCTAAAAACCGAGAATTAAATTTATAACTATAATAACTAATGATTAAGAATAGATGTTTAATTTATGACAACTAATAATTCTAACACTAAATTTAATTTTATAAAAAAAAATATACTGAAAAACTTAGGCTTGGTATATAGGAAACAGACGCTAGAGATTTCGATGGTAAAACCCGCAAAATCATGACTCGCAATCACCAACAATAGTAAAACCAATTCTCAACAAAAAAAATGTAGTTAGTACGATGGAAAAATGAAAACAATGAAAAACGCAAAACGAAAAAAAACAACGAACGCCCCCAAAAAAAAAAATTGTAAAAACAAACTTGTACAAGAACAAAAAAAACCGCTGTCGCCGCTAATCTTTACTGAATCTTTTACAAAAGTTCCTAAAATATTGTATGTGTAAAAATATAATTTATTTATTTAATTTCAGATATACTGAAATATATATATACCTAAAATTAGTTATTGACGATAGCACCCCTAAGAATATTTATTTATTTTTAAAAGGAAATTGAAAAATAAAAATATTTAGAAGAATGTTTATTTATTGGATGCACCGTCCTAACTTGAAATATTGATTTATTTTTTTAAAAAAATAAAAAATATTTATTTCTTGATGTTATGCCTATTTAGAAAATTTATTTATTTAGCTACCTAAAATTATTTAGATTCTAAAAAAAATTATTTATTTACCTAAAATTATTTAATTACGAAAATTTAATTTATTTAATAAAAATTTTATTTATTTAATTTTTGAAAAATTTGTTTGATTTATTTTATTTTTATTTAATATAATAAGAGATTCCCAAAATCAAGACTCGTCTGGAGACAATCCAAAAAGTAAGTATGGCTACAATATCCATATTGTTTAAATCTAAAATATCGCGCTCGCGAGCCCACTCCAACAATGCATGTGAGAACCTACTGGAAAAGCCCCTAACGACCAGATTCTACAGAACAGATTCTCCCCAACCTAATAAAACAATCACAACTGTCACGATTAGACACTAGGTCCATTTCTACTGACCCAGTTGTGCTTGTTTAACCTACAAATAAATTACAACTAAACCTAATGCGAAAGTTGAAGAACGCTCCCGAGCACCAGACTTCAAACCCTAAACTCTATGAAAATTGTTCTATTGTAAAAGCTAAGTGGAAAAATGGAAAAATATGAATTTGTATGAGGTGAAGCCTCTGATCCTGAAAGCAAAAGTACAATTGGTTCTTCTCTTCATTACACCGAAGAAGCCTCTGAGCAAAGAATGGTAATACTGGTTTGCACCTAAGTACAAACACAGCAACACCACTCCTCGTCCCTGAGAACTCCCTCGCTGAATGAAGAGAAGAAACCAATGTTCTTCGATCGCATAACCCCGATGGCCATAGGCGATCTAAGAACGACATCAATGTTAAGGGGATAAGCCCCATGGATGGCTTTTTAGGCCTACCGCTGGGAAAAGTGAGTCAATAAACCTAAATACTATATAACTTATCCATAATCTAAATAATTTCTTATTTAAAAATGCTAAATCGAAACATGAAACACATAATATGTGTTAATAAAGTTTTACATGAAATTAATTAAATTTAATCTTCAGACTAAATAATAAATTGGTAATTTAAAAAAAAATTTACGATTATTTTAAATTCAAAACTAAGCTTACTAATTTTTAAGTTATTACCTCTAATATATTTGTTCAGGTCAAATTTTTCGCTTTACTTATTGTATTCAAAACAAACAACAAAAATAAATGTTAGCTAAAAATAATTACTTCCATACCCATCCCACTTTTTAAATTAATCGCAATAAAAATAATTTTAAAAATGGTAACTAAAATGGACTCATACGAGATATGTATACCTACGTCAGCGGATCAATATGATGACAAATGTGAAGATATTGATCTGGATCCGGCTCACTCTATAAAGCTAATGGGAATTAATTATTTTCAATGTACTTCCATAAACATAGACCAATAATACTTTGATAGTAGTGACGAAAGATTTAAACTTATACAAAACTGTTGAAAAGCTGTTTGGTCAATGTTAACCTTTATTACGTTAATAACATCCTAAAACTCATAGAAACATGACTTAACCACAATCAGAAAAACATACGATTAATTTCATATATAAATTAATTGCATCATCCAAAAATATGTACAATATATAAACAATTATATGTACAATATGTACATGGTAGCATAAAAAAATTTCAAAAAAAAACTGCTTCCCCAAAACGGTTTTCTTTTTTCCAAATAAAAAAACAATTAGTATTACTAAAAGCAGATGACAGCACAAAAAACAATCTCCAAAAAAATTGCTGTCCCAAAACGGTTTTTTTCAAAATTAAAAAAAATTAGTCTTAACTAATTATACAATGAGGAACAGGGGCCTCCTGTGGACCAATCCACTCCTCTACCTGTCGCATGGTCGGTGAGATGAGGACCTCCTCAACCAGCTCCTCCGTTTGAGTACTCTTGGTCGAGGAAGCTCCCAGCTCCACGACCAAGCGACTCTCCTTCTCCCTTCTTCTCCTCTCCTTCCTCTTCAGGTGAGAGCTCCTATTTCTATTTATCCTCCTTCTCTCACGCCAGCCCACATTCACTTCCTCAGTCACTTCATCCATCTCATCCGCTTCCTCATTCACTCCATTCAACTCCTCATTCACTATCTCACAAATCAAATCATCCAGAAACTCATCATATTTTTCTTCGTAAATATCATCCATCAATTCCAAAAATATTTTATGTTTTACTTCATCCAGAATCACATTTATCATTCCATCCACTACATTCCTCGCCTCAACCATTCTCTCTTTTCTCTCCTCATTCGCTCTCCCATCCACCTCATTCATCCAGGGCTCAAACCCACCTGGCCGACACCTCCTTAACAACCCCTGACCCCTCATAATTGTATACATTCTTATCAAAATTCAAAATATATAATTTCCTAATCAAAACGAAAACGAAACCAATAACTGGTTTATTTCAAGATAAACAAAAAGCTGATTGACAACCACGCCCAAACCGGTTGCCACCACCCTATTACCAAAAAAAACCACAACTGGTTTATCCTAAAACTTACAAAGAGAAACGCGGAATTCTTTAAATTTTTGAAAATATAAATTTAGAGTACTTATGATAAATATACACATGAACACCCTAGAAACTAAACCTTTATTTTTTTCCTCTAGCTTTTTAACAAAATTTAGCTAAATAAACCGACGCGAAAAATAAACTATATCTAGATATTAATTAATCTAAATTGAAATGATCAATTAATATATAAATATATAAATATAATAATATAAAATGTTCCACAAAAAAAGTTTTTTTTCAAAAAAAAAAACCGGCTTGCCAACGCCCAACCTGGAAAATATTTTCCCACCAAATTATTTAACTGTAATTAAGCTAACGGGTCCCTTTTTGTTCGGCGCTACGTTGTAACCTTTCCCTGTTTCGGGCAACACACGTTATAACCATGGACCTTTGGTACTAATATGTTATGCTGGAAATTTTCCTAGCACGCCGGATATCTATTTATCCCCCCCGGTACAAACCCTTGAGATTGGGAATCTCTTATTTTGTTTAATTTATCTTGACATTCCAATATTTAATATTTAAATTAAAATTAATATACATATTTATAATAAATACCTTAAATATAACCGTTGATTGGTGATCTGGTTCATCAAAATTTCTTGCTAATTCCACTGTTTCATCAATAATTTTTATATATTTTTTTCCTTGCAATACTAAAAATATCTTTCAATGGTTTCAATAAATCTTGTTCTTCTGAGTGCAAATTCTCGACGTGTGATGTTAGGCGTTCTGGTGTTTTTAAATCTTCTTTACAAATCGGACATAAAAAATCCTTCCAAGACATCATTATCATTTATTCTTTAGATGCAACAAACATTTTTGTTTTGATCATAGAAATTGGATCAAAATTATTTTACTTCATACAATAATTAACCTTTCGCATATTGTTTTCCAGTATTCATTTTTCTAATTAGTAATCGCACTTGAACTTTCTCAAATATATTGATAAGAAATAACTTAATTTTTATTAAAAATAACAACACGAGAAATTAATTAATTAAAAAACTTCTACTTGTCTTGACAGATGAAACTGTTGTAAAAATTTATTTGAAAATATTCTTTATGTTTCCAGACACAAAATTTAATTCTATTTAACTATAAGCTATGTTTATTTTTAATGTTTTAAAACAAGAACAATAGAACATTTTCTTTTTAATCACCAAAATGGAATGAAAAATAATCTTTTTCCAAATTAAAAATTGCAAAAATGTGATTTTGCTTTTGACCTCTTCTAATCAATCGTGTAATATTCGAAATTCAGCAAATGATTAACAACGACGTCTGTTCATTAGCATTGGAAATAAAAATTTAGTACGTTCGTTTGCTTCTTATAGTATATTCAAAATTTAACTAGCAGTTAAGTTTTAGAAAATTTTAAAATTATTATTAATGTAAAAATGAACGGAAACTAATGAAATGCATTTTTATTGAATTGAAAACGAAGATGAATTTGGTTTTATTATTGTTTTGCGATTATTGCGATCGTTACATTGTCTCCGATACACCAACCTAATTCTGTCAGCTTTACCCAGGCAGTACGGCGTGGAGGTCGAATTTCGTTACCCTTTTTCAAAATTAAATTTTCATTCAAGCATCTTCCATAACATAACTTTCAATGAAAAAATGGCAACATTGATGCATTGGTGAACTTTACGCGAGGTTCTGAAAATGTAGTTCCTATTTAAACATTATTATGGCTTACATCTATTAAATACTACAATTCAAGAGTTACATATTGTTGTCATAGAAATTGAGAAAAAGCTGTTGCAAAAGTTATTATTGTATTAAAGATAAGTAGTAGAGTTATGTAGTAAAGTTAAATGTATTAAAGTTATTAATTTACTCGGAGTAAAAAAACGGGACTGGGTTTTGATTCTTGACTGAATTGTTGTGATCCTTGTCTTCCTGTTAAGATCTTACACACTAAATCTCATTAAAATATATTGCAGAATATGAAGCAAAAATATGCAAATGTTCGGAAGACCACAAACTCTTTTATCCAAAATATAATCAATTATTAATAGTGTTGATATAAGCCACATGCCATGAACTGATGAACGTACTAAAATTTCAAACTAGAACCATGTAAAGCGGTGAAAGGAAACAATCGAAAGTCAAGAGAAATACTATCTTGGGTCACCATTAACCCGCGGATCCGAAAATAAATGCCATAGGATATATTGGCCTAAGATAACTGTGTACCGAATTTGGGATAAATATTTCATGTAGTTTATAAGTTATCATTTCCACAGTATGATAAACACACACTTTTTTTGACCTCCATATTTCTGGTCATAATTGATATGCGGATCGAAAATTAGGATTCACGGTGGCAAGTGTTTAGCCAAAAAAATATTTTATCTAGACGTGAAAAAGGACCAGACTACCGGAATGTGGAACAAAATACTTTCATACGCATTAAAAGGATCTTAACTTGCCTTGCGTAAACGTGCGCCATGATTTGCTAACTTGATTTTTGGGGAATCCCGTAGTGTTGGTTAAAATTAAACACAGATAATTACTCGTAAACTATAGACCGACAATCAATATAACTTTTACTACAGTAAACTACAAACGAAATGCTTTCACTACCGTTACTAAAACGTTTGATTTCGGTTACCGAAAACGTTAAACCGAAAAAGATCAGAACAGGAAAATGTATTTTGGAATCATTTTTTTTGTAGTTAATTGTAGTAATAATCATTATGATTGTAGTTTATGTATTTATGAGAAATTTCTGTTTTTCGTTTGAAGGTTAATATCATACGATACAGCTGAATATCTAGTACTTTTGTATGTTTACAAAAAAACACTTACTAGATTTTCGTTGTTCTGTACTAGACTTTTTTAATCGTACTAGATTTGTATTACAGATTTTCGGGGAATCCCATAGTTCTAGTTCAAATAAAAAACAATTAATTACTTGTTAACTATTGAGCTACAATCAAAATTACTTTTACTACAATCTACTACAAACGAAATGCTTCCAAAAACTGTGTTAAACATTTAGTTTTGGTTGGCAGGAACGTCAGGCCTACATATCCATAACGGTCATTTTCACTTCTCGTTTTCTGGAAAACCATTGAACTACAATCAAAATAATTTTTACTACAATAAACTACAATCAAAATACTTTTAAAAGACATTCTTGAAATTGGTTTTTGTGAAAGTGGGGTGCCAGGTTCACACAGCCATTTTTCACAACTAATCCAGAATTTAATTATTTGTATGCATTTTGGTGTTGTTTAATTGAACATTTTCAAAAAATAAGTTCATTTAAAAGCGCGTCCTTTGATTTATAAGATAAACGAAAAAATTGCTTCCGGGGCTACGAAAATTTTTGAATTGTTTTAAATCACTAAATATTAAGCCTTCCATCGAGTTTATGGTGTCACTTAATTGCGCGTGATCAGCAGATTCAAAAACACTGAACGCGCTTTTCCAGGGAATGAAATCTTATGAATTGTATAACAATCAACATTCATTACTTAAGTGAGGTTAGAAACTCACTTTCTCTAATATAATTTTTCACAACTAATCCAGAATTTAATTATTTGTATGCATTTTGGTGTTGTTTAATTGAACATTTTCAAAAAATAAGTTCATTTAAAAGCGCGTCCTTTGGTTTATGAGATAAACGAAAAAATTGCTTCCGGGGCTACGAAAATTTTTGAATTGTTTTAAATCACTAAATATTAAGCCTTCCATCGAGTTTATGGTGTCACTTAATTGCGCGTGATCAGCAGATTCAAAAACACTGAACGCGCTTTTCCAGGGAATGAAATCTTATGAATTGTATAACAATCAACATTCATTATTTAAGTGAGGTTAGAAACTCACTTTCTCTAATATAATTTTTCACAACTAATCCAGAATTTAATTATTTGTATGCATTTTGGTGTTGTTTAATTGAACATTTTCAAAAAATAAGTTCATTGAAAAACGCGTCCTTTGGTTTTTGAGATAAACGAAAAAATTGCTTCCGGGGCTACGAAAATTTTTGAATTGTTTTAAATCACTAAATATTAAGCCTTCCATCGAGTTTATGGTGTCACTTAATTGCGCGTGATCAGCAGATTCAAAAACACTGAACGCGCTTTTCCAGGGAATGAAATCTTATGAATTGTATAACAATTAACATTCATTACTTAAGTGAGGTTAGAAACTCACTTTCTCTAATATAATTTTTCACAACTAATCCAGAATTTAATTATTTGTATGCATTTTGGTGTTGTTTAATTGAACATTTTCAAAAAATAAGTTCATTTAAAAGCGCGTCCTTTGGTTTGTGAGATATATTAAAGAAAGGAAGCTTCTAACCTCACTTAAGTAATGAATGTTAAAATTGTTATACAATTCATAAGATTTCATTCCCTGTACTGATCACGCGCATTTATTTGACACCACAAACTCGATGGAAGGTTTAATATTTAGTGATTTAAAACAATTCAAAGCTTTTCGTAGCCCCAAACGCAATTTTTCCGTTTATCTCACAAACCAAAGGACGCGCTTTTAAATGAACACTGTTTTTGAAAATGTTCAATTAAACAACACCAAAATGCATACAAATAATTAAATTCTGGATTAGTTGTGAAAAATTATATTAGAGAAAGTGAGTTTCTAACCTCACTTAAGTAATGAATGTTAATTGTTATACAATTCATAAGATTTCACTCCCTGGAAAAGCGCGTTCAGTGTTTTTGAATCTGCTGATCACGCGCAATTAAGTGACACCGTAAACTCGATGGAAGGCTTAATATTTAGTGATTTAAAACAATTCAAAAATTTTCGTAGCCCCGGACGCAATTTTTCCGTTTATCTCACAAACCAAAGGACGCGCTTTTAAATGAACTTATTTTTTGAAAATGTTCAATTAAACAACACCAAAATGCATACAAATAATTAAATTCTGGATTAGTTGTGAAAAATTATATTAGAGAAAGTCAGTTCCTAACCTCACTTAAGTAATGAATGTTAATTGTTATACAATTCATAAGATTTCATTCCCTGGAAAAGCGCGTTCAGTGTTTTTGAATCTACTGATCACGCGCAAATATTTGACACCATAAACTCGATGGGAGGCTTAATATTTAGTGATATAAAACAATTCAAAAATTTTCGTAGCCACGGCCGCAATTTTTCCGTTTATCTCACAAACCAAAGGACGCGCTTTTAAATGAACTTATTTTTTGAAAATGTTCAATTAAACAACACCAAAATGCATACAAATAATTAAATTCTGGATTAGTTGTGAAAAATTATATTAGAGAAAGTGAGTTTCTAACCTCACTTAAGTAATGAATGTTAATTGTTATACAATTCATAAGATTTCATTCCCTGGAAAAACGCGTTCAGTGTTTTCGAATCTGCTGATCACGCGCAATTGATTGACACCATAAACTCCATGGAAGGCTTAATATTTAGTGATTTAAAACAATTCAAAGTTTATCGTAGCCCCGGAAGCAATTGTTCCCCTTATCTCATAAACCGAAGAACGCGCTTTTAAATGAATTCATTTTTTGAAAATGTTCAATTAAACAACACCAAAATGCACACAAATAATAAAATTCTGGATTAGTTGTGAAAAATTATATTAGAGAAAGTCAGTTTTATAACCTCACTTAAGTTAATGTTAGTTGTTATACAATTCAAAAGATTTCATTCCCTGGAAAAGCGCGTTCAGTGTTTTTGAATCTGCTGATCACGCGCAATTAATTGACACCATAAACTCCATGGAAGGCTTAATATTTAGTGATTTAAAACAATTCAAAAATGTTTGTAGCCCCGGACGCAATTTTTCTGTTTATCTCATAAACCAAAGGACGCGCTTTTAAATGAACTTTTTTTTTGAAAATGTTCAATTCAACAACACATAATAACAACAAATGCATACAAAATTATTTGATATTAAAATAATTTTGATTATAACAATAATCTTTGTAAAATTTTCAAAATAATAAAGAAATTACTTCGAATCAACAGATCAAATCTTTTATCTATCAATTGTGACATCTAGCACTAAGTTTGCATTTTGTTCAAAGGAAAATCGATGTACTAATTATATTTCTAACCTCACTTTTTGAAAATGTTTCAAGTTTAATAAGTAAATAAATATAATTTTTGCGAAAAGCGCGTTGTATAATTTAAAATTTACTAATAACGCGCAATTGTTTGACACCTTAAAATCAATTCTAAGGTTATTATTCAGCGATATATAAGACTTTTTAGTTTGCCGTAGCCCCGGAAAGTTTTTTCGATTTTTCTTCTAAACCAAAGAACGCGCTTTTGAAAACGATATATTTTCTTAAACACGCAATCACGCGCAATTGATTGACACCTTAAACTCGATGGAAGGCTTAATATTTAGTGATTTAAAACAATTCAAAATTTTCGTAGCCCCGGACGCAATTGTTCCGTTTATCTCATAAACCGAAGAACGCGCTTTTAAATGAATTCATTTTTTGAAAATGTTCAATTAAACAACACCAAAATGCACACAAATAATAAAATTCTGGATTAGTTGTGAAAAATTATATCAGAGAAAGTCAGTTTTATAACCTCACTTAAGTTAATGTTAGTTGTTATACAATTCATAAGATTTCATTCCCTGGAAAAGCGCGTTCAGTGTTTTCGAATCTGCTGATCACGCGCAATTAATTGACACCATAAACTCCATGGAAGGCTTAATATTTAGTGATTTAAAGCAATTCAAAGTTTATCGTAGCCCCGGACGCAGTTTTTCCGTTTATCCCATAAACAAAGGACGCGCTTTTAAATGAACTTATTTTTTAAAAATGTTCAATTAAATAACACCAAAATGCATACAAATAATCAAATTCTGGATTAGTTGTGAAAAATTATATTAGAGAAAGTCAGTTTTATAACCTCACTTAAGTTAATGTTAGTTGTTATACAATTCAAAAGATTTCATTCCCTGGAAAAGCGCGTTCAGTGTTTTTGAATCTGCTGATCACGCGCAATTAATTGACACCATAAACTCCATGGAAAGCTTAATATTTAGTGATTTAAAATAATTCAAAAATGTTTGTAGCCCCGGACGCAATTTTTCTGTTTATCTCATAAACCAAAGGACGCGCTTTTAAATGAACTTTTTTTTTGAAAATGTTCAATTAAAAAACACATAATAACAACAAATGCATACAAAATTATTTGATTTAAAAATGATTTTGATTATAACAATAATCTTTGTAAAATTTTCAAAATAATAAAGAAATTACTTCGAATCAACAGATCAAACCTTTTATCTATCAATTGTGACATCTAGCACTAAGTTTGCATTTTGTTCAAAGGAAAATCGATGTACTAATTATATTTCTAACCTCACTTTTTGAAAATGTTTCAAGTTTAATAAGTAAATAAATATAATTTTCGCGAAAAGCGCGTTGTATAATTTAAAATCTACTAATAACGCGCAATTGTTTGACACCTTAAAATCAATTCTAAGGTTTTTTTTCAGCGATATATAAGACTTTTTAGTTTGCCGTAGCCCCGGAAAGTTTTTTCGATTTTTCTTCTAAACCAAAGGACGCGCTTTTAAAAACGATATATTTTCTTAAACGCGCAATCACGCGCAATTGATTGACACCTTAAACTCGATGGAAGGCTTAATATTTAGTGATTTAAAACAATTCAAAATTTTCGTAGCCCCGGACGCAATTGTTCCGTTTATCTCATAAACCGAAGAACGCGCTTTTAAATGAATTCATTTTTTGAAAATGTTCAATTAAACAACACCAAAATGCACACAAATAATAAAATTCTGGATTAGTTGTGAAAAATTATATCAGAGAAAGTCAGTTTTATAACCTCACTTAAGTTAATGTTAGTTGTTATACAATTCATAAGATTTCATTCCCTGGAAAAGCGCATTCAGTGTTTTCGAATCTGCTGATCACGCGCAATTAATTGACACCATAAACTCCATGGAAGGCTTAATATTTAGTGATTTAAAACAATTCAAAGTTTATCGTAGCCCCGGACGCCATTTTTCCGTTTATCCCATAAACCGAAGGACGCGCTTTTAAACGAACTTATTTTTTAAAAATGTTCAATTAAATAACACTAAAATGCATACAAATAATCAAATTCTGGATTAGTTGTGAAAAATTATATTAGAGAAAGTCAGTTTTATAACCTCACTTAAGTTAATGTTAGTTGTTATACAATTCAAAAGATTTCATTCCCTGGAAAAGCGCGTTCAGTGTTTTTGAATCTGCTGATCACGCGCAATTAATTGACACCATAAACTCCATGGAAAGCTTAATATTTAGTGATTTAAAATAATTCAAAAATGTTTGTAGCCCCGGACGCAATTTTTCTGTTTATCTCATAAACCAAAGGACGCGCTTTAAAATGAACTTTTTTTTTGAAAATGTTCAATTCAACAACACATAATAACAACAAATGCATACAAAATTATTTGATTTTAAAATGATTTTGATTATAACAATAATCTTTGCAAAATTTTCAAAATAATAAAGAAATTACTTCGAACCAATAGATCAAATCTTTTATCTATCAATTGTGACATCTAGCACTAAGTTTGCATTTTGTTCAAAGGAAAATCGATGTACTAATTATATTTCTAACCTCACTTTTTGAAAATGTTTCAAGTTTAATAAGTAAATAAATATAATTTTTGCGAAAAGCGCGTTGTATAATTTAAAATCTACTAATAACGCGCAATTGTTTGACACCTTAAAATCAATTCTAAGGTTTTTATTCAGCGCTATATAAGACTTTTTAGTTTGCCGTAGCCCCGGACAGTTTTTTCGATTTTTCTTCTAAACCAAAGAACGCGCTTTTAAAAACGATATATTTTCTTAAACACGCAATCACGCGCAACTGATTGACACCTTAAACTCGATGGAAGGCTTAATATTTAGTGATTTAAAACAATTCAAAAATTTTCGTAGCCCCGGACGCAATTATTCCGTTTATCTCATAAACCGAAGAACGCGCTTTTAAATGAATTCATTTTTTGAAAATGTTCAATTAAACAACACCAAAATGCACACAAATAATAAAATTCTGGATTAGTTGTGAAAAATTATACCAGAGAAAGTCAGTTTTATAACCTCACTTAAGTTAATGTTAGTTGTTATACAATTCATAAGATTTCATTCCCTGGAAAAGCGCGTTCAGTGTTTTTGAATCTGCTGATCACGCGCAATTAATTGACACAATAAACTCGATGGAAGGCTTAATATTTAGTGATTTAAAACAGTTCAAAAATTTTTGTAGCCCCGGACGCAATTTTTTCGGTTATCTCACAAACCAAAGGACGCGCTTTTAAATGAACTTATTTTTTGAAAATGTTCAATTAAACAACACATAATTACAACAAATGCATACAAAATTATTTGATATTAAAATAATTTTAATTATAACAATAATCTTTGTAAAATTTTCAAAATAATAAAGAAATTACTTCGAATCAACAGATCAAATCTTTTATCTATCAATTGTGACATCTAGCGGCGAGTGTTTGTGCTAAGTTTGCATTTTGTTCTAAAGAAAATCGATGTACTAATTATTTTTCTAACCTCACTTTTTGAAAATGTTTCAAGCTTAATAAGTAAATAAATATAATTTTTGCGAAAGGCGCGTTGTATAATTTAGAATCTCCTAATAACGCGCAATTGTTTGACACCTTAAAATCAATTCTAAGGTTGTTATTTAGCGATATATAAGACTTTTTAGTTTGCCGTAGCCCCGGACAGTTTTTTCCATTTTTCTCCTAAACCAAAGGACGCGCTTTTAAAAGGGATATATTTTCTTAAACGCGCAATTACGCGCAATTAATTGATACCAAAATGAATTAAAATCGTGACATTCCGGGGCCAGCTTCTCACAGCTTATTTTGAAGGCTTTTTTTACTGTACATAAAATTTATGTTGCATATGAACAACCCATCTGGCGTTTCTCAAACAATTATTTGTTTTTTCTAACAGCGTATATATAAATAAACAAATAAATATTAATAAATTCGCTTTTATGCTACGTAAAATGTAAGTTTTATTTTAAATATGTTGTGATGTTAATAGTTTTTAGTTAAATGTAGATATAACTAAAAACTGTTCACCATTAACCCGACAGTTTGCAAATGATAGTACTCTGTACAAGTCACATTTACAGTTACATTTTTTATCTACAATTTTGTGCGTCTATACCAAATTTCAAAGCAAATAAATTCATTTCAAATTCGTTGACGAGATAATTTGACAGTTAATCCCACAAACACGGATTTTATTTTTTCATTCTTCTGAATCGGAACGCAAAAATCTCATTTAGTACGAAATCTCATTCCACGAAATAATTCCATACAACCAGAATAAAAATAAAAACGACACCCTGCTACAACTATCCTATTGAAAAACAAAGTTTAATGGGAAAATTGCATCGGAAATTTCCTATAAAATCCTATTCAACAATTTTTTTTCCTTTTGAAATCGATTGAATCCTATTTAATTGTCCTATAGAAATACAATGAATCCTTTTAATAGAAATGAAAGCATTTTTATAGGATTATATATTTTTATTGATTGATTTTTTTTTTTTATTGATTTTTTTTATATTAGCTAAATTTTACTTTATTCTTTACAAAAAAACAACTCCATTGATGATTTGTAAAACATTTTCAGGTTATTTTTGAATTTAATAAATGATTCAGATCTTTTGATTGCATCTGGTACTTTGTTAAAAATTAATGGCCCAGAGAATGTTATTGATTTTCTGCCAAATTCCGTTTTGATATTGTGAATACTTAGTTTATTCGAATTTCGTGTTGCATAATTATGATCTACATAGTCAGTGGCGTAGCTAGCATGGGTGGCACCCGGGGCGGATATTGTGGTGTCACCCCAAAAATAAAAACTGTCAATAATAATAAAAAGCCGATAAACGTAATTTATAATTTTTTTTATTTAATACAAATGAGCATTATTATTATAAGCCCGCAAGTAATTTTTAACTAATTTTAATTTGCTGAAACTCCTCTCACACGAAGCCACTAATACGCAAATAGTCATAAATAACTTTAGTGCGACCGTAAGATTCGGAAGAAATTCTAAAAAATCCCATTCTACGATGAATTTCAAAAAGTCTAGGTACACCCAGTTAGAAACTGTAACATTGGCCGCTTTTAAATGCCTCCTCACCCTTTGTATCTCTATGAGGAGTTCTGTTGCCAATACCGCATCATAAAAACCAGTAAATTTTGAAACCGATAATTTTAACTCTTCACTGTTCGCCAAAAGCTAAGTGTTTGACTGCACAACCTCGAACAATGAAGCTAAATCTTGAACTGACTTCAGTCTAGTTCGGAGTTCAACACTGAATCGGTCAAGACGTTCCAACATGTCCTTTTTAAGTTGAGCTCTCAGTGTCAGTCCAACATCAGGTGCAAACTCACCACCCGTTCGTTTTTTGCGTTTTTATGACGAATTCGGCTTTCCATTGGAATGTCATAGTCCTCCGATTTTTTCGCAGCAAGATCTATTGCCTCTTCTACAATGAGACTTCGTTATGAATTGACTCTATTTTTGTAGCTAATTGATCAATATTCAAGCCCGTGCTTTGCAATCCAATCTGAGCAGATATTATTTCTCTTAGAATATCATTCCAAAACAAAAGATAGCAAAGAAACGAAAAATCACATGCTGCATTGATAAGGTTCTGTGCAGCGCCTCTAGTGTCTACATTTTCTTGTTGATCACTTAACTTCTCAATTTCAGCCACAGTCCCATCAAAGTTTTCGGCCAATACTTTTACTTTATGAGCACTCCAATGCGTTGTTAAGAGTATTTTAACAGTTGCTTTGTTGTGTCTAGCAAGTACTTCCCAGCGGCTAGTCGAAGCAGAAAAACATGTAAAAATGGCTTCCACTAACGAGTGTTGGCCGTATAAATTAATTAAATGATCTTTGCAGCCCACAAAAATTGCTTTGTTATTTTTTGCTTTAATAATAGCTTGCACTTCTCCATATATACTACTCATAACAGCTGCATTATCATAACCTTTAGGAGCGACAATTTATAACATCTATACCAGCATTTTCAAGATTTTACACTGAAAAAAACATGTCCTATTTCCAATCGAAATGCAGTTGTCTCAACCTCACCGTGTGGGCAGATATGGCGAATCGAAATACGAGATTGATTCAACAACCGTACAATGATAAGCCGATGCAGTTGAGACAATCACATGAAATATTTATGTGAAAATAAAATATAGTTGAATTAATCTCAAATACTTAAATTTTAAAATGAAAAATTCATGATATAAGGCCAAAGAAATATGTTTTCATGGAAATAGTTATTAACTTTATTCAACTACTGTTATATTGGATAGCACTTTATATTTTAATTACACCTCATTCTGTTATCAGGAAAATGTTACTGAGTACTGAGTAGTTGTCCCAATCACGGTGAAATTGTTTGTAAATATCTTTTCTTTGCATGAATAATAAACTGCCATCTTCGAGATGAGGTTATCATTACTTCAATTTTTTTTTCAGTGTAAGAATTTCATCGCTTAAATCAGCGGCTTTTTTCCACGTAAAGGAAAAAATCCAAGGAATACTTCCTTGATTTCCACTTTACTACCATCAATTTTCACATAACGAATCACTTCTGACATTTGATCAATATGTGAAATGTCAGGTGTGCTATCAAACATAATTCCAAAATATGTAACCGATTTAATTTCGTTGACAAGCTTAAACTTTACGTGGATCGCTAAAACATTTATGAACTCATTTTGTATATCTGGTGACAAATATGATACTTTTGGTGATTTACCATGCTCCAAATTCAAAATGTGTTCCTTTAACACTACATCATACTTTGACAATAGTTTGGTTAGTTCTAAGAAATTGCCTTTATTTGAAGAACTTTGTCCTTCATCATGTCCACGAAATGCTGGGTTTTGTTTAGATAAAAACAAAGTTATATCCAATAATCTTGATAAAAGATGTTTCCACTTCTGTTTTTTATTATATATTAATTGCAAGGCTGCGTCTCGTATCGTTTTGTGAATTTTTAACCTCCTTTCCAAAGTTTTCCACTTTTCAAAATTCTCCAGATGTTCATTTGAAGTTTCATGCTCAGCCACTTTGGGATTTAGTTTCCACCGCTTCTGATATCCAGTAGTAAATGTTGATTTTGTATTATTATTATTGGTGACAGCAAATACACGACAACAGACGCCATACAGGACGCAAGTTATTATTTACAGGAGAATAAACAATCCATGGCCGTAGAATTTTTTCACCATTATTCATCATTTTATAAAACCATTCTTTAGAAAGATGGCGAACATCACCTTTTATGTCTAACCCGTGTCTAGATACAGTAACAAACGACCCTTCTCTATTTTGAAAATGTTCACTTTCTTTTTTTATGATTTCAATGCGAACATTACCAGAGACGAGTATATTCCAATGTGATACATCTCTTAAGTCCTGAAGTGATTCACCCATGCAAATACTGTCTTCGATAGTAGAAGCATTAGCGACATTATCACTGTCATTTTCATTATTCCTTTCTAATTCGTCATCATAGGTTATCATTATTAATTCTGTATTGTTGCTGTTACTTTCCGAAGATGAGCCAATATTCTCTGAAACATTCGTTGCATCAACGTGATAATCAGTTTCTTTTGATGAACCTTGGATATCATCGGGTTTTGTAACATATTTATAGATTTGGTCTTTCTCTGCTGGAACCAACTTTTTCTTTAAAAAGTATGAACTCCTCGTGGCATATTTATTTTTTGGGATATTTGCTAAACGAAATCTAAAAAAATATTTTTAATTATAGTATAGGTATCAGCAAAGCATTAATTCTAAATATATTTGTAGGATACATAATAGGTACATAGTTCATAATGAGTACACTGTGTTAACGACTAAATACACCGCCAAGAAAATTAATTTATTTAAATTTCCTTGTAACAACTTATATTAAATAATATTTGATAAAATGGAATATACAAATCATAGCCTAATATTATAAGGAACTATTTAAAAAAATATAAGTATGAAATCCTAAAAGATATTTTATATAAAGAATTGAAACCAAAATTAAATATCTAATTAGAATCATGCTCAATAATTTACAAAATTGAATGTGATTTTTGTGAAAAATTTTACATCGGGAAAACCGGAAAATGTTTTACAGACTGATTTAAGGAATACCTGCCTAAGAAGAAAAATAAACAAAATTTAAAGTTTATTTTTGCAAACCATTTACATAGTTAATAACAACAGCTACACCACTTTTAAAAAAAAATTGAAGGCTTTACATTTATGTAGCCAAGGATCTTTAAAAGAATCACTTGATGAGTTTGAAATTTCCAAGGGATTTAAAACCCAACAAAATGTAATTTTAAATGATAAACTTTCATTTAATTCAAATATATAAATATATAAAACTGAAAACAAACAGTATGAGTATGTATCAACCTACAAAAATTTGCAAAACTGCAGTAATTGCATAACTGCCATTTTATTCTACAGTAATTATTTTTGTGTCCATTGAAAAACGATCTATTTCAATTTATTCTTTGAGTTTCAAGATAAAGGAAAAAAAATTATTTTGAGATCATTTACAAACACGGTAATTTGATTGTTTGTTAGTTTCCTTAGGTGTTTGCATAATTTGTTTGAAATGTAAAACATATATTAGGTAGTAAGGTTAAGCGGATATTTTAGAAATAATTTTGGAATAGAGACATTGTAACTCAAGGGTGCCACCCTATCGATAAAGGGTGCCACATTATCGACGTAAACCACTTTTACTATACATTATTCAGCATATGTGTTTTCAGACCTAGTCATTAAATAATCATGCTTGCATACTAAATAATATATCGTGAAAAACGGTCAATATGGTATCTATATGAATATTCAAAGCTATTGAGTAATTGTGGTGATGGGATTCAATGCTCAACATGTTGATTCGATTAATATTGTTAAAATTTTATTTCACGTAATAACTCAAAAATTTTAAAAAGTAGAATAGATTCTTTTTGAACCAATAACACATTTATAGGACACATTTATAAGTTATCACAATTTATAAATTAAAATTATATGGATAACCTGGTTAAAATGGTTTCTAAGTGATTTATCGTTGAAAACGGTTTGTTTAAGTTTTTTACGTTCGGGTGTCACCCCAAAACGGTTTCGAAGTGATTTATCGTTGAAAACATGTGATGGTTTGTTTAAGTTTTTTACGTTCGGGTGTCACCCCAAAACGGTTTCGAAGTGATTTATCGTTGAAAACATTGTGATGGTTTGTTTAAGTTGTTTACATTCGGGTGTCACCCCAAAACGGTTTCGAAGTGATTTATCATTGAAAACATTGTGATGGTTTGTTTAAGTTGTTTACGTTCGGGTGTCACCCCAAAACGGTTTCGAAGTGATTTATCGTTGAAAACATGTGATGGTTTGTTTAAGTTGTTTACGTTCGGGTGTCACCCCAAAACGGTTTCGAAGTGATTTATCATTGAAAACATTGCGATGGTTTGTTTAAGTTGTTTACGTTCGGGTGTCACCCCAAAACGGTTTCGAAGTGATTTATCGTTGAAAACATTGTGATGGTTTGTTTATGTTTTTTACGTTCGGGTGTCACCCCAAAACGGTTTCGAAGTGATTTATCATTGAAAACATTGTGATGGTTTGTTTAAGTTGTTTACGTTCGGGTGTCACCCCAAAACGGTTTCGAAGTGATTTATCGTTGAAAACATTGTGATGGTTTGTTTAAGTTTTTTACGTTCGGGTGTCACCCCAAACGGTTTCGAAGTGATTTATCATTGAAAACATTGTGATGGTTTGTTTAAGTTGTTTACGTTCGGGTGTCACCCCAAAACGGTTTCGAAGTGATTTATCGTTGAAAACATTGTGATGGTTTGTTTATGTTTTTTACGTTCGGTGTCACCCCAAAACGGTTTCAAAGTGATTTATCATTGAAAACATTGTGATGTTTGTTTAAGTTGTTTACATTCGGGTGTCACCCCAAAACGGTTTCGAAGTGATTTATCGTTGAAAACATTGTGATGGTTTGTTTAAGTTTTTTACGTTCGGGTGTCACCTCAAATCGGGTGACACCCGGGGCGGACCGCCCCCCCCCCCCCGCCCCCCCCCCCTAGCTACGCCTCTGTACATAGTTAAATATCAAATTGGACGAAGATAATCCATTTAAGGTTTTGTACATATATATAGCAATCTGTAGTTCATGTAAAACATGTATGGAAAAACTAAGTGTTCATCTCTAGCATATAGTTCGGAGGTGGAAAATAAAGCAGGTAATTTGAACACCGCTTTCATACTTTTATGTTGCATGACCTGTAACTGCTTGATCCTCGTTTCCGAAGCTGTACCATAACTAGGATTCCATAATTTATCCGCGAGTGAATAAATGAGAAATAGATCATTAGCAAGACATTTGTAGAAACATACCAAGATAATTTTCTTAGTAGACCAACAATTGGAGCAATTTTATTGCAGGTGTTATTGATTTGATCTTGCCATGTCATGTGTTCATCAAGTATTACTCCTAAATATTTGACAGAGTTAACTTTTTCAATAGTGAGACCACAAACTTGAAGTAGAGGTAAGCAATTTATTGATTTATATGGCGAGCGAAACACAAGAAATTTGGTTTTTAATATATTTAGTGAAATCATATTAGATTTAAAGTATTCCGTTAATACAGTAAAATCATATTTAATACTATCGAATATGCTCTTCGGATCTTCAGTTTGATAAAATAAAGCAGTGTCGTCTGCAAATATTCTAACTTGAATAATAAGCTGTAGGCTTGAATGTCATTAATAAATATAAGAAAAAGGAGTGGCCCCAAAACACTTCCTTGAGGAACACCACATTGAATATCAAGCATTTCACTACATACTCCATTGAACATAACATATTGTTTTCTGTTAGATAAATAACTCTTCAGTAACATTAGGATCTCAGCTCGAATGCCATAACTGTATAACTTAGCTAGTAGCAGATCATGGTCAATGCAGTCAAACGCTTTTTGCAAATCCAAAAACAAAGCTCCAACAATTTTTTGTCTATCTAGAGCAGTATAAATCATACTACAAATTTCAACTAATGCTAGTTCAGGACTAAGCCCCTTTCTGAACCCATATTGGAACCTGTAAAAAAACTTATTTTTGTTTAAAGATTCAATCAAACGAGCAGCAATAATCTTTTCCAGTATTTTATCAAACACAGACAATGTAGATATCGGTCTATAATATCAATAACTATAGTTATTGATATTATCATGATCACCACTTTTAAAGACAGGGATAACTTTCGCAATCTTTAGACAGCTTGGATAGACTCCAGTTCTTAATATCTCATTAAAAATATCCGACAATACACTAGGAAAAAAGAAAGCTCTACATTTTATTACACTATTACATTGTCCGGACCATCGCCCTTACTGTTTTTTAATGAGCAGATTATGTTAAATACTTCTATTGGTGTTATTGAAGAAAAGTACATGGAGTTAGAACTATTAGGAATCGTATTGAACTTGTATATATTTCTGTCTGAATTGATAGTTTCCAATTGAACTACCAATTTTAACAAAATGATTATTAAATAAGTTGGCAATATCAGCAGAGGTACGAAAAACGCGACCATCACAGCTAATAGAGTCACAATCAACAGATTTGCTCGAATGGTTTTTATTTAAAAATAAATTAACATTCTTCCACAATTGAGTTTGGCTTGAGTCAACAAACATTTTATTGAAATATTGTTTTTTTTGCTATATATTTTTTCGACTTTAATTGTTTACAGAGGCTGTCTAGTTCAGATTTTACAGTGACATCATTTCTATTTAATTTTCTTCAGAAGCTTATTTTTCCTACGAATCAAATGCCAGATATCATACGTAATCCATGGACACAATGTATTTTTAAGTTTAGCTTCAACACTTTTAGTTTTAGTACTTTTAGTTTTAGTTACTTGGAGCTCAGAGAAATATGTTGCTCCGCATGATCCGAGGTTATAGATCCATTTCTACAACCGCGACTCAGGTCATTGCGGGCACAATCCCTTTAGACCTTCTCTTAAAAGAGAAGGTCAAACTATACAACCACGCGATCAGCCGAGTTGAACGAAAGCAAATTAAAAAGGGACTGCACCAGGAGACTCTCAACGAATGGAAGGCACGTTGGGAGGTCTCAGATACGGGTAGGCTTACGTATCTTTTTATCAGCGATGCAACTCTTGCTTTAGGCACAAATAAGGTGGCTCTGACAGGTCCAATGGTCCAGTTTATAACTGGACACGGCAAATTTAAAAAGTACTTGAAGCGTGTTGATGTTACGGACAATGGTTTATGCGCAACATGTGATGTGGATGACACTGCATTACATGTTTTACTGGATTGCCCTGATTACGAGACCTTAAAGAACGATCTTAAATCGTCCTTATTTGAAAATGAATTTGACGGATTTTTAACAGTAGATACACTTAGTATACTACTGAATACAAAAATGATTCTGGCTTTTAAACAATTTTGCACTGAAGCTCATGAACTGATGAGAGAAAGGAATCAGGTCTAACCCTTCAGGTTAGATCACTTTCTGACATAGTTCTTGATGGTAGAACATACAGTTACTCTGTATGTAAACCATCAACCTCCACGAGGTTAGGGATGGAAACGAGCAACTAAATAAATTTGACTGAGGTAAAATATAACAATTTTACTATCTGATGACAAATAAATGTTTTAGACAAAGTTGTCTCGGCCGATCGATGGTTGAGCTTATGATAAACCCTGTAAAAGTTTTTGAGCTAGGAACAAAGGTACGTGCATTTAATGGGTTATGGTGGTTATTATATTTGTATCGTCGTGGACTACTTGAAATTTTTGTACCAAATTTGGATCATTATCTATAGTTGTGTAAATGCTACCAATTGTTTCTTTTATCGTACTGTTAATACCTCTAAATAAAATTTTGTCAGCGTAACTAATCCTGGCGGAGTCGTTTAAAGTACTAAGTTTAATTAAAGAAATCTTTGCACCTGTATCAGGGTCATTTCATTCTCCTGAAAAGGGGTAGTTTGAAAAAACAAATTTTTGAATTTTAAACATGAAATAAAAATCGTTATTATTATGTTTTCTATTAGATAATAACTTGCTGTATTAAGTCATACTATTGGCCCAGATCATATTTGAGAAATTTTAAGAAAAAAAAACTTTTAAATCTTTACTTGTCCACAGATGTGATGGTGGTAATAAACAACTACTACCATAGTGATAATAAACAACTATTATGTCTAAAGAAACCTGATTTACGATCCGCCAAAGTGTACTGCTTGTACTTCCTCAGAATATTTGCAGTTGTAATTCTGTGAAAAATCACAGTGTGTAAGGATTTCATTTTCCGACAAGCTTTTCTTAATTTTGCTTATAACATGATAATAATGTAAGTTAATTTAAGTTTTATCAACAAAAATCATTTATAAATATTAAAGATCACACTATTATTGTTTGTGTCACGTCTGTTACTTAGCTGTCCCGACGGAGACATTGAATGTCCACGGACGTGATGTCCACGGATGTGATAAATTCATTAAAAACATTCTGTGAATGATTACATTTTGGTTTTAGGAAGTTGTTCTTTGAAATGTATTATGTATATAATTCACTTTTACTATAACTACAATAAAAATTTAAATTTAGTAATTACTTACAGAATTATGATGTCCACGAATGTGACTCTATGATCTTGCCCTACTTAAAATTTTGATGTTCTATGGCAAATTGAACACTATTAGAACACTCAACCTGCCAACAAAAGTTCTCGAAAGCTAATATGGCTGACTGACAATTTATAAATCATAGATTTGGTTCTTGTAATGCCATCTATGACGAAATAGAAGAAATAAACATTTTGTCCACGGAAGTGACTGAAATTCTTGGGACATTCTAGTTTCTGCTGTAAAACTGATTTTGTTAATCTGTTCATGATAAAGGTTTGAGGTACAATAAGTAGACATATTTATTTATTTCATACAGTATATTTTTTATTTTCAATGTAATTATTATTTTGATTTTGAATCTTTTTATTTTAAAACTTCAGTCTTGGGACAGTCCACGGACGTGATTTATCACGTTTCGAGATCATATTTTTCAATAAAAATAAAACTAAATTGCTTCTTTTATACTGTTGCTTAATTCTCTTAGAAACACGTTGCAATTTCCACTAGCAAACACAGAATTTGTACAATTATTTACATAAGAAAAATTGCTTGGACATAAAATGTACCCTTTTTGGAGAATCACCCATCAATTAACATTCGTGTTAGTGGTTTGTTTGAAATGTTTAAATAAACGTCTACTGTCGGAGAAACAATTTGATTGGTGCTTTGTAAGTTTAGGTGTGGGTTTTCTGGATTTATTTTATTTGGTTGATTTATTTGATTGTCTTGGTTGGCCCCAACCTGTTGGTCGCAGGTCTTGCCAGGGGAGTTTCCCGAATAGCTGTCTGCCAATTCTGATGAGGTTGGATAAGCTTCCATTAGTCTAACGTTATTACTACTAGTCGGCTGATTTCTATTCATCGGTGTCATGTTCTGAGGTTTACCCTGTCTTCTATACTGCGGATTCCTGTCATCACGGTAAAAAAAATTTTGATGGTTCTGATAGTGATTTGAAACCTGATTTCTGTTCGGATCAATGTTGGAGTTTCGGTAGCTATTTCTTGAAAAACTGTTCCAACGGCAATTTTGAATTGTATGACCAGTTCTTCGACAACTATTGCAATACTGATTCCTCAATTTCGTCCTGCACTCTGCTATTGTATGCCCGTCGCGTTTGCAATACGTACATTTGTTCGTAAGGGATGTATTCAGTTTTTCCAACTATTGTACTATTTTTTCCATTAAATCGTTGTCTTGCGATGATTCCACTTTTGTGGGGATGGGATTTGGAGTGTTATTGTTATTTTTGGAGAGCATTTCTAACAAATTCAGTACTGGTTGAGATGAAGGTTCTACTCTGAGAAGGTTGTTCAGAAGTTCGAGTGAAGGGTTAGTCTGACAACTCTGGTTTGTTCTTTTGTGCCTTTCAAAATCTTCTAAATTTAAAGCTAAGTCCGTCAATTCTGAAATAGTTTTGTTGGTAACCAAACGCAATCCGTCTTGTACTGAGGGATTTCTAATACCTAGCTTAAAAGAACGTATGGTTTGTTTTTTCATTTCCGTCTCCGCAACTTTAGTGCCTTCTCCAGCGTAAGCTGACCTAATCACAGACACTGCTTCAGCCGCTAATTCCCGAAGTCTCTCTAAGAACTCACTGATGGTTTCAGTTGTATACTGTACGCAAGTGTTAATTTGTTCGGCTACTTCCGAAGTAGTTTTCGACGGTAAAAAGATTTAAACTGCCTCTTTCAATTCCGCGAACGATTTTAATTTACATTCTCGGAGACGTCTGAAAGCGTCTCCACCCTTTTTTACCCGTGATGATATTCGTAATAAGAAATCTTTCTGTAGCTCGGGAGTTAAATTAGCTAACGCCGCTTGAGTCGAGGAAACAATCCACCTCAACACGATCTTTAAATTCTTTTGAAATTTCAGGAATTGCTTCCAAATATTTAGTTATAATTAAAAAACTGTCATTCATTGTGTTAGTTTCTAATTTACAAATTTTATTTTTAATATTAGTATTAGGATTAAAAGAAGACTCACTCTTTAATTGTGACCTAGTTTTAATTGTTGACACGAACGCTGATTTGTTGTTTCCTGTTGGATTTATAGCTACCCCAGGTGTTGTTGTTTCAGATGGCTTGAAATATTCCTCTGGTGGTGGGGTTCTGAGCATACCCGTTTGGATGTTGGTTCTTATATTATGACTGGTGATGATACTGTTACTTTCTGGAATCGCTTTTTCTGTTGATAATGCTGTTTATGCTTCGGTTGATTGTTGCTTCTGTTACTTGGTATTATTGCTGATATACGTTAAAAGTGTCCAAGATATTCTTAGTAGTATTTCTACTGTATCAGAAATATAATTGACTGAGTCGTATTTGAGATGGTTTTCTTTTGTATGGCTAGTTGCTTTGACATAAGGTTCTTAATTGCACATATCTTTTTATTCACTAAAGCTTGTTATTAAATCTTGTGGTTGATTGGAGTATTTGTATATTTTATTGGATCACTTTATTCACAATTATTAGTTTTAAAAACACAAGTATTTTAGGAAGTGCTCTTTGTTTAATAATTTCTTTTTTTATAGCTTTATTTATATTATTGTTATATATTATTCGTTATTATAAACAACCGTGGTCGTTTACCGGCTGCGCCAATGTTGTGTCCTACCTCCCCGTAGGATTTTAATAAATAAAAATGAACACAAAAACCAAAATTTCTTTCACACACAATTTATTAACTTTATTATTTTTTAATCTTCACCTAACACGACTCCTCGTTTTTAAGTCAAAAAAACCACTTATTTTATTTTATTGGGAGGGAGGTTAATGACCATTACTATTTTTTAATATCGAAAAATCGATAAACCAATTAAAAATATGGGGGGGCTGAAATCTCACAGCTCTGAGATATCATGACTTCGGTCTGGGTAAAGAATTTTGATATAGTTTTCGGCAAAAAACTTTCACGAGGACATGGTTTTTAGTTTTGGGCAGCGATGTATATCAAACATAACTCTTTGTTAAAGTACAAGTATTTTTCATTCTGTTTAAAAGTTTATTACAAAACTAACACGAAACATCAATACGTTGCCGGAAAATTATAATCAAAATTCCAAAACTATTTCTAAACTTTTTCTAAATTCCGATAATATTCCAAAAATTCTTAAAAATTCAAACTTTTCCAAAATTCTAAAAATATTGCAAAAATTATTACAAAATCAAAAATTAAAACTTTTTTCAAAATTATAATAAAATCAAAAATTTAAAATTTTTCAAAATTCTAAAAATATTCCAAAAATTCTTACAAAATCAAAAAATGAAACTTTTTCAAAATTCTAAATATATATATATATATATATATATATATATATATATATATATATATATATATATATATATATATATATATATATATATATATATATATATATATATATATATATATATATATATATATATATATATATATATATATATATATATATATATATATATATATATATATATATATACATATATATATATATATATATATATATATATATATATATATATAAATATATATATATATATATATATATATATATATATATATATATATATATATATATATATATGTATATATATACATATATATATATATATATATATATATATATATATATATATATATATATATATATATATATATATATATATATATATATATATATATATATGTATATATATATATATATATATATATATATATATATATATATATATATATATATATATATATATATATATATATATATATTATATATATATATATATATATATATATATATATATATATATATATATATATATACCCAGCCAGCACACTTAGTGAAATTTAGGTGAACCATTTTGGGATTTGGTTAAATTTAAGTAAAAGTTTGGTTAAATATGTGGAAAAAGGTAATATATGACTGTTTCAGCTAATTAGTGTACATGTATTTCTAGTCGAAAATTATAGTTAATATGTTTTTGGTGTTAAAAAATAAGTTAATAGGTAAATTTAACATATTAAGTATACAAGTTTAAGTAAAAAAAATCATGTAATACAGATAGTACATGTATTTCATGTATTAAGTGACAATTTAAGTTACAAAAGTGTATCTAATACATGTATTTAACTTATTACCTGTTGTTTAGCTAGCGGTAATTTAGCTGACATTGCAACAGTTATTTCATGAAATAAGTTAAATAGCCTAAAATTAACATAACTACGGAACATTGAAACTTAAAAAAAATTGTCAGACTGCTGTTAAGTTAAATAGGTCGAGTTTTACATGTAATATTGCATTTAATTTGGTTTAGTGAACGAATGTTAACTAAATTTTTGCTGTCTTTTTCATATAATACATATAATAAGTATATGTGTTTATAAGATCCATAATATCCATAAAGGTTTATAGCAAATCTCGTTTTCCGATGACAATTATTATTAGTGCGCAGTATATTGATCAAATCGCTCGGATACAGTCTTTATTATATATTTCTCTCACTAACGTTGTTTTAAATAGTAAAAATGCCCCTGAAAAAGAAAGTTAAGAAAAACGGTCGATACTACATAATGCGGCAGAAGAGAGCGGCCGAATTCGAAGCACGATTTGATGCATCAAATGTGTCAAGGGATGAAGAAATGGATCAGCCACCACCACAACAACTGAATGCCATTTTTGAAAATAATTTGCCAGCAGAAAATGCTATGATCGAAAATACCATCCCCGTTAGTGCTACTTGTGATGAAAATGTAGAGTGTGACGATGATATGCCAGATGATTGTACATCCCAAGTTGGTGAAACTGCTGAATTTTTATTATCAGAAGCAGATATTGCTGAGGAATTGATGCGCGAACACCTGGAATATGAGCATAACGCTCAAACTAAAATAGATCTGTTGAACGAACTAAGGCAATGGGCTTTGCAAAACAAAATTTCATTAACAGCGTTGTTATATTTTTTTTAAAAGAATATTAAATTAAAAATATCACATTTATCGTGACTCAGTTTGAAATGAATCATCTTTAGAGGAGCTTTTAAAACAGTTTATTGAGGAATTCAACATTTATTTATTATTCTTGTTTACTATTCTTGTTTTATTATTTTTTATTATTTACGAATTTTGAAAGCTGTGCTTTCATCACCTGAAGTATATAAAAAATAAATTTTAAAGTAAGATACATTCCATTATATACATATCGGTGGTTTAATAAAACCCCATTTCAAAAAATTAAAAATCTAACTACTGAAAAATATAAAGCAAAAAGAACGGATCTAATAAAACAATAAAATAATTAAACCATTAGAGAAAATTAAAAAAAATTAAAAAAATAAAAATGAATTGACAAAAGAAGTGAACCTAAATAATAAAAGTTTTATGGGGTGTCCCATGTGGGATGGGTAGATATCCTTCAGTCATAAATATAGTTTAGGTGATTTATTGAATAAAATAACGTTGAATGTAATAATAAATAATAATAATATTGAATGAAATAACGTATGCCATTTATACGTTGTTATTATATAATGGGTGACCTGCATTCCTCATAAGGATCTCTATAGAGAGGCGTTTTAACATTTTCCAATTATTTTATAACTGGGGGTGAAAATTAATATATTGATAATTAATGTACATGCAAATTTGAATTTGGTTAAATATTGAAACAGCGTAAATGCATGTACGATATTCCAATTCCTACAGAATAATAACTTGGGCAAAATTAGTGTCGTATATTTTACATACATTACGATCGCCACACGAAATGGTAAATATAAAATTTTGTATAAGCATCATTCGTGACTATATGATGGGCCGGTTCATATAAATAAAAAATTGTAAGAATATCATGCGTTATTTCCATAATAATCAGTTTTAGGCTTAATCGTAATTGAGAAATATGAAATAACGTATAAGGTACCTGATTGACTTTTCACCTATTTTTAGGTAGAAAAGCCAGCAGGTACCAATGTGAAATTTTAATATGCTGTGGGGAAATCAATCAAGAGTAATTGGTAGAAATTTTTTTTCCAATATATTTATTCATTCAATAGTGCTGCCGAATTTTTCGAAAATCAGAAAATCGAAAAATCTTTAAACCCAATTATCTCGAAACATACACTTTTGCGAATACGTTGTATCATTATTAAAGCGACGATATGTTGTTCGGCGGTCTTTTAATTATTAGGTTAAATAAATTAGATTTTATGTTTCCTTCTTTATTGTTCATCAGGATACCGGGGTTTAATTGATTTTCTTTTTCAATGAAAAAAAATTCGTACGCTTCTAGGTGTTTTAGATTATTAATCTCTTTTATAAGCTCTAAATTTGATGGTGACGTGTTGTTGAGTGGCATATGAGCGGCAACGCTAGAATTCTCAGCCCTTTTGTATTTTATTTCTGTAAGGTGTTCTTTCTGGCGTTGTCCTATTTTGCGTTGAGAAAGACCTACATAAAATTTTTCACAGTCGTTGTAGGTTATTTTATAAATATCTGGTTTCTCATTTAGCTCAGTTTTGATTTTTGGTTTATAGCACACACCACGGACACACACCTTACACACCACGGACACACAATAAAACTGTTATTATTTCGGTTTACTTCTTTTGTCAAATTCATTTTTATTTTTTGTAATTTTCTCTAATGGTTTGATTGTTTTATTAGATTTATTCATTTTGCTTTATATTTTATATTTTTCTGTAGTTAGATTATTAATTTTTTAAAATTGGTTTTTATTAAACCACCGGTATATAATGGAAATATGGAATGTATCTTACTTTACAATTTAGCTTTCGAAATACGTATACATATAGTAAAAAATAATAAAACTCAGGAAACAAGAATAAGGTGCTTTTTCAAGCATTTTTAAAAAATTTTGTTTCTTATAATATTATTTTTAAGCTTTTTTTATGGTAGAATGACAGCCCGATAATAAAGTAAGGTTAAAGAAAAATGGATGGTTCAATTACATGTAATTCTCATGAAAAAAACATGTAATAACTACAATATCTGACTTTGGTACATTAAAATTACATATAATTTGCACTTGCTTAGTTTTGTATTCAGCTGTTACATGAAATATACATGAATTTACTCTGCCAAATTCAGATATTGTAGCTATTAAATGTATTCTAGATAAGAATTATATGATCAATTTTCCACTTAATAGCTAGATAATTTACATGTATTAAATAAAATACGTGAAAAAATTTAGGATAAATTTAAGTTATTTCATGAAACACCTGACAAAATTTAACTTAAATAACAGGTAAATAATTTTATGGCTAGGAATTATGGATACGATATTATCTATCTCCCAAACTAATGCATTTAAGGACAAAATAGGTTTTTATGACAATTTCTAATTTCTTCAAATAAACATTTTTATGCATACTTTGGAGCGTATTTTTGAATGGATTTAAATGTTCATGTATAAAGAAAGGTTCGATCTTGTTTATACATAAAACAAAAATAGGAAAAAATAATGAGAACAACCCTTAAAAATACAATTAAATATTTATTTTTTTTTTTAAACTGAATACTTTAATTTTCAATTTTCTTTTCGGTATTCGATAAAAAACATTAATTATTGAAAATATAATAATAGTTTGTAGTATACTATAAAGTAAACTTATGTGATCATTAGGGGAGAATTTCGGAGCATACATTTTGTGGTTTGCATGTGTAACAAACAAGTTAAATTTAACTAATAATTAGCTAAAACATAACATAACATTTGCACTTATTTAACTTAAAATTTGGTTAAATTATAGTTAAACTTAATCACATATTAGCCAGCATATTACATAAAAATTACATGAAAATTTAACCAATATTTTTATGGAAAAAGTACGACACTTAGGTTAAATTTAACCTTTTATTATACATAAATTTAGGTTAAATGAGAATGTTCACTAAAATTTTGTACAGATAATATCAAACTATATTTAAGCTAAAATCCACCTATTGTGCTAGCTGGGTATATATATATATATATATATATATATATATATATATATATATATATATATATATATATATATATATATATATATATATATATATATATATATATATATATATATATATATATATATATATATATATATATAGTTTCTTTTTATGTTTCTATGTTTCTTTCTATGTTTCTTTTTATTATTAATTATAACAAAATCAAAAATTGAAACCTTTTTCAAAATTCCAAAAATATTCCAAAAATTAGAATGAAATCAAATATTGAAACTTTTTCTAAATTCCAATAATAATCCAAAAATTCTTAAAAATTACAAAACTTTTTCCAAAATTCTAAAAATATTGCAAAAATTATTACAAAATCAAAAATTGAAAATTTTTTCAAAATTCCAAAAAATATAATAAAATCAAAAATTAAAAATTTTTCAAAATTCTAAAAATATTCCAAAAATTCTTACGAAATCAAAATTTAAAACTTTTTCCGAAATTCTAAAAATATTTCAAAAATTATTACAAAATCAAAAATACAAACTTTTTCAAAAAGTATAACAAATTCAAAAATTTCAATTCAATTCATTTTCAATTACATTTACGTCATAAAAACAGCTACATTTTTTTCTCCAAAAAATTGGCTAAAAAATAAATGAAATTATTTTTTGACACACTCGACAACATTTTTTTGACAAACTTATAATGTTATAATGCTCAATAATAATAATAAAATTTCATTTCAAACAAACAATTTTATTTTTTCCAAAAAATAGGGTAAAAATAAATAAAAATCTTTCTTTTGACACACTTGACAACATTTTTTTGACAGACTTATAATGCCATAATTCTCAATAATAATAATAAAATCTCGTTTCAAACAAACAATTAATTTTATTTTTTTCCCAAAAAATTAGGTAAAAAAATAAATAAAAATCTTTCTTTTGACACACTTGACAACATTTTTTTGACAAACTTATAATGCAATAATTCTCAATAATAATAATAAAATCTCATTTCAAACAAACAATTAATTTTATTTTTTTTTCCAAAAAATTAGGTAAAAAAATAAATAAAAATCTTTCTTTTGACACACTTGACAACATTTTTTTGACAAACTTATAATGCAATAATCTAGTTTTTGATCTCACATACCAATTCCAACCATCAAGATTTCTCCAAATTTAATGTTCCTACTCGTAATCACTTAAAATGAACGTTTTTAAAGCCAAAAATATGAATATTTGCTATTTTTGACACACATAATGATTTTTTTGACACACTTCCGGTACAGTTATCAAACACAGCGTCCTTTCGGACCTGTTCCTTAAGTATACCTATTTTTAGAAAAAAAAAATTTTGAAATCCCTCCAGCGGTTTTCCCAGCAGCGTAGGTAATGACGGCGGCCGGACGGACGGCCGGCCGGCCGGCAGACAAACATACATTTTTTTTTTTGCTTCTTTAGAATCAGGAGGTCCTAAAACGTCGAGAAATGTCAAAAAAAGTGGGGGTAAGAATTTCACTTTGAGCTCATGAATGTAATACTTAGGTCTTTCAGACCGAAGTAATTAAATTAAACAAACAATAGACAATTCCCCTACAAAATAATTCAAAGGTAAAAAACTACCGTTCATTTACATTTATGATTTCTTCAACAATTTATGCGATGGTTTGCATAATTGTTGGAAAAATCAAAAACGTTTGTTCATTTAATTAATATTTCTATTTCGAAATATTAAATAAAAAAACTAAACTGAGTTCTTTCACCCTCGATTATTTCGATGGGTAATTGTGAAAAGAAACTTATGATTAGTAATAATTATTATTGATATGGCCATTAAACGTCATGCCATTAACATAATGGGGCTCTACAAGGTATCTTCGGCCGGAGGAAGGGGTTTAGGTCATTTGAAATGAAATATTTTAAATAAACTTTTATTTATTATAAAAATATATAAAAGAAATTTTATTCTGGTCTCCAAGTTGTTATATAATTTAAATTAAAACAATAATTTATGCTGATAAATTATTGTAAAATAATTCCACAAAACAATCTTTAATTAGTATATACTATTTATTCGACGCGTTTCGAATGTTATCATTCATCTACGGGTACAAAAAATATATAACTAAATATAAATAAAAACAAACATTCATATATATTAAAAATTTTGAATGAAAAATGGCATACTAACATTTTATGAATTAAATAGTTTAAAATAATTTGTATACATATAAAATTTACTTGTTATTAGGAAAAATATGATATGTTGATTAAAATATTATGAATGAAATATAAATGAATTGAGTTTTTTGAATGGAAATTTACAAAACTGAATTATACAAGATATTTGAATTAAATAATAGTTGGTCGTTTAAAATTAAATTTGAAAATTTTTTGAAAGTTTTATAAATTTCAAACTCTTCTAAAGAATCCATTAAAAAACCTTTATTACATAAATGCAAAGGTTCTAAATTTTGTTCGAAACTGGTGTAGTTATGGTTATTATTGTTACGTTTTTCCAACCTTACTTCGAATTGGCCTTACTCTCAATTCGATAAACGTAATTCCCAAATCTCTTCAGAGTTCGATCACTGATTAGTAAGCACAAACACTAGGTTTTATTAAGTATTCAACACCTTAATTGTTCCACAACAACAGGAAAACAATACAGCAAACAATATTCTTCACTAGAATATTCTTTCAACAGCTTCAGAAACTCCAACGGTTTATTGCAGAAATTTCCAGTAATACAACGTTTAAAATAATACACAAATTATTTCTACTTAATAACACTTTAAACTTTATTTACAAAAACTAATTTAAATATCACTTTTATAATTTCAACTTCACTATTGCAGGTTTAAAATAACACTAATTCAAAACTACAAGAAGCAATTTCCTTATATACATTCTGCCTAATCTCTAGAAATTTCGCGGTCACTTTTTAGAAACCTTGAGAAAATGTTAGAATATTCGATTATTTTACGTTACGTTGATTTGATTCATAAAATAAAATCATTTGTTTTATGTAGACCTTATTTCTAAGAATATGTACAACAACAACAATATTCATTTCATTCAATTGTTGTGTTTTGTTGATTTCATTTTCCTGGAAGTGACCGTAATCGTCTAGATTATTCTGTAATCGTAACATTACCCTCCACTTAAGCCTGTTGGTCCCGAACAGGATCTAGATCTCTCCTCCAATTGTTGAATCCAAACATTTTTTTTTCTTTTTCTATTTCCCAGGCTGTTTAGAATTACTTCCGGTTCCTTTCTAAGTCCTTGGCCATTACTTTGTTTTATATCAGCCCACCGTGATGAGTATGGATAATCATTATCTCTAAAGTGCTCCTTATCTCTTCCCTTTGAGTGTTTCACACTGCCATGTCCCTGAACCATTCTCATTTTCAGCTGCGATTCGTCACCGTTTGAAGCTATTTGAACCCCTTCATTTACATTGCTCTCTTCGCAATGGACCGGAACTTGTTTCCTTTTAAACTTTCGGCGTTTGTTCAAACGTCTGCGTCGGTTGACGTTTCTTTCCCTCATCTGTTTGGATGGTGCTGGATTTTCCTCTGCACTGCGTAGTTCCTCATCGCTGTCAATATCTGTTGACTCTGCCTCATTCACAAGTAGTGGCATCTCAACATTATTTACCTTTAGGATTCCACATCCAAAATCGAAGACTAATCCCTTCGCCTTCATGAAGTCCATCCCCAAAATGACTTCATCCATAATGTCTGCCACTAGCACCTCTTTTTGATAGCAGTTATTTCCCAATTTTATTTCAGCGATTCTCTTACCTTCTATTTCAGCAAATTCTCCAGTTACTGTTTGGAGTTTCAATCCATCTGATGGTTCCAAAACACCGTCAATTAAACCTTTGCGAACGAATGTTCGAGCTGAACCTGTATCCAGTGTCATGCAGCAACCTTTACCTTCAAGTTGTCCGTTGATACCCAAGCTTTCACCATTTACCGCAATTCTTGAAATTGGAATGTAGGCAGCATTCTCCTCACTTTTTGGCTTTACAGTTGCACCTTCAACAGGCTTTCGTTGAATAGGAGACGAAGATCTATCACGCTTCCTGTTCCAGCAGTCCTGTGAGATATGGCCCGATTTCCTACATATCCAGCACAGGAGTTTTGGACTGCTGTTCCTGAACCCTACGTGCTCCATTTCTTCGGCTCCTCTGTTCTTCACAGAAGACGACAATCTGTCTGCTTCCCCGTTTTTCTTGCACTCCCGTGCCATGTGACCCTCTTCATCACATACCCAGCATCTGATATCGCTTCTATATCTGTGTGCCAAAACTTCCCCTTTGATGTTCCCCTCTACATTCCTTTTTCTGCATCCACCAGATGGCATACACTTCCTCTGTACCATCTCATATTGCATTGCGTATGCGACAGTTTCATGGAAAGTCGCCTTAGGTGTAGTCATTACTTTGATCCTGGTTTCTGGATCTCGGATACCATCAATGAAGGCCTCAATCTTCATCTTCTCCATAAAATACGGTGGAGTGTTAGAATGTGTCAAATGTACAAGCCGTTCTACTGCCGAAGAATAGTCCTGAAGGCTTTCTCCATTCTGTTGCAAGCGACCTTTTAGCTCAATCCTGTATAATTCCTTTTTATGGTCGCTGCCATATTTTCGTTCCAATGCATTCATTACTTCAGCATAACTTTTCCGGTCATTTTCTGGTACTGCCTGTAATGCTTCAGCTGCTTTCCCTTTAAGTGCAACTATCAATGCAGCAAGACGATTTTCGGCGTTCCAAACATTTTGATCTGCTGCAGTCTCGAACTGGAACTTGAAAATACCGAAGGATGTTGTTCCATCGTACGATGGTGGTTTTAGTTTGATATTTGCTACTTGATGTACCACCTGGGGAATAACTTTAGTCGTTTCAACTAGAGTTTCTGCTCGAGAAATCCTGTCTCGAGATTCTCGAGAAAGATTTGTAATTTTAAGCTCTCGAAATCTCGAGAAATTATATTTTCACATTTTCGAGATTCTTATTTCTCGAGAAATATTGTTGAGAATCTCGAGATTTAACAAACCACTATAAATTACTCAATATTATTGTTTTGCCTATTTTTTATTAAACAAAAATTGTTAATTTTAATCTGCATCAGTTTCTAATGGTTAAATCTAGATGTCGATGAAAACAGTAATACCTAATGCGAATTTAGGATAATTGTTATTTGTTATAAATATTTTGGGAAAAACCTTTTTTATTTCTATGGCCAAAAAAAACTACTATTTTTCAGTTGTCTATTCTTCTTTCTCCAATTCGTTTACACTTGTATAAAACGTTGGTTTTATGTTTGTCAGGATGTTGAAAATAAACGGCGATTACTCTATTTTAAAATAATATCTTTTATTACATAAATTCGGCGATGATCTGACATCTTCAAAAACTAATACATTCTACTCAATTATTAAATAAAAACGATCTTAGTGACATCTTTCTTGTATCACGTAAATTAAAAATTATCAATGAACTAAATATTTATTTTACATTCGGCCATTCCTGACCTTGGATTGTCCTCAATCCTCGGAGCTCGATGCATTAAATTCATCATCTTCAGGTCGTTGAACTAATTTCATCCGGTCCGAGGCAAACACGCCGCGGAACCTTCTTCTTCCATCGGTAGTGACAACATCTTCGATACGGTAACGGTCGCCGTGCAATATTTCGATGACTCTGAACGGACCTCTAAATTTTCGCTGAACTTTTCTGCTCTCTCCTGTTTGAATCGGTTCTCGATAAACGACAACTAGGTCGCCTACCTGATATTTATCTGGTGTAGCATGATGAAGATCGAACCTTTCTTTCTGTTGGCCTTGATTTTTTTTAATACGCGATGATACCATCTGACGAAGTTCAATTAATTTTTCTGGTTCGACGTATTTACTATCCGATAATTCTAATGTCAATTTGTCGGCATGTGGTGATCGAGGTTCAATTCCAAATAACAACTGTTGCGGCGAAACTTTTGTAACTGCATTTGGTAAACTATTGATAGCCCATTGAATTAATGGACACACTTTCTCCCAATTTCTATCTTCCGTTGAATCAAGCGTAGTACGAAGAGCGTGAAGAATAGTTCGGTTGAATCGCTCAACCTGTCCATTTGCGCGTGGTGTAGCTGTGGCATTTAAAACTTGTCGAATATTATGATCTATACAGAAATCAATGAATTGCTTGGATGTAAAAGCGGAGCCACGGTCGGTGATCACTCTCATCGGTATACCAAAATATGATGATACATTCTCTAAGGCGGTAATAACGTGACGCGTTGATGTGTTTTTGACTGGTCGCATAATCATATATTTTGTGAAGGCGTCGACAATAACTAACAAGTAGAAATTTCCACGGTGACTTTTTACGAACGGACCTAAGTGATCGAGGTGCCAGGTATGAAATGGAACTGGAACTTTTTCAATCGGGTGTAGTTGTATGCCTTTAGCACCTCCCTTGTTTTTATGATAGAGGCACTCGATACAGCTGTTAATATATTTTTTCACGAATTGACGGATGCGAGGGAACCAATAAACTTTTCTAATAGCTGCGATAGTTTTATCTAATCCAAAATGACCCATTTGGTCGTGACAAGCACCTAAAATCCTATTTCGAACTCCCTTCGGTGCATAGAATAAAATTTCATCATTATCGGTGCGGCGGTATAACTTTCCGTTAACAATTTTAAAATTCTGATTACTAGGATGATTCGGTGAATTATTATTTATTTGTTTCTTAATTTCTACTACATCTGGATCGTCGTCTTGAAGTGCTGAAATCCAATCGATGTCAATCGTTGTAACGTTGAAAACGTCTAAAGTTGCTGGTTCTATTAAATTGGGGTCTCCAACAGGCGCACGACTCAGTGCATCAACATGACACATCTGAGAGCCACTTCGGTGTCTAACATCGAAATTATATTCCAATAATCGTAACCACCATCTTCCGATCCTCGGTATTAAATCTTTCTTGGTTGCTGATGTTTTAAGCGAGTTGCAATCAGTTACAACTATGAAATGTTTCCCTAGTACAAACGGACGAAATCTATCAATTGTTTCAACTACAGCTAATGCTTCTAGTTCGAAGCTGTGGTATTTCTTCTCAAGCGCGGAGGTTCTTCGGCTGTAATATGCAACGGGGTGCCAGCGATTATCATTTTCGTACTGTAACAACACACCACCAATTCCTACTGAGCTCGCATCGGTATGTATTTCATGCTCTTTATTGTTGTTGTACAGCACCAAAACATTTCTCGAACATAATCTTTCTTTGACTGTTTCAAACGCGATGTTTTGTTCACTTCCCCACTGAAACTCGGTGTCTTTTTTTGTAAGGCGGGTTAATGGTTCGACGATATGTGACTAGCGAGACCTATAAATCTTCTGACCTCATGCACATTTGACGGTGGGGGAAATTTATGAACTGCTGCAATTTTTACTTCACCAGGCCTAATGCCATAACGGGTGATTTCGTGACCCAGAAAGTTCACGTTTTCACATAGAAATTTACATTTACTAATTTTTATCGTTAGACCATACTCTCTCATCTTTACTAAAAGCTTTTCCAATAAGGAAATTCCTTCTTCGATGGTCGAACTGGGAATAATTGTATCATCCAAATACACGACAATTTCGTTGTTCAATTCCCGGGCGATAGCGTTCATCATGCGTTGAAAAACTGCGGGAGCATTTGCCAAACCGAACGGCATCCGGTTAAACTCAAAATGACCATCCGGCGTTACGAATGCGGTTAGTTTCTTTGAATCTTCGGTGACTGGTACTTGGTAATATCCGGAAGCTAAATCTAAGACGGTGAAGTATTGTTTTCCACTAAGTCGTTGGAGCGTATCCTCAATATGAGGCATCGGATATTTATCTTTGACCGTCTTATCATTTAACTTGCGATAATCAATACAAATACGGTCCTCACCGGTCTTTTTCTTAATAATAACGATTGGACTGGCGTACGGAGATGTTGAATCACGAATTATACCTAGCTTAAGCATTTCGTCGATGTATTCTTTTACATTTTTACGTTGGGTCGCTGATAATCTATACGGTGTGTAACATACTGATTCGTCGTTTTTAAGTTTTATGCTAATATCAGTTTTTGTCGTTTTGCCTATCTCTTGCATACACGTAGCGAAACAATCTCTATAATTATCAATAAGGTTATTTAAATCTATTTTGGCGGCGTTTGGTAAGTTCGGATTAATACTATTAATACGGTCTTCTTCGATGATTTTTGTATAATTACCAAGCTTAAATATCGTCGGCTCTGTAATAATAGGGTCAATTGACAGGTCGGTGCTCACTATTCGTAGTACAGACATTTTTAAGTCTTTCTCAAATTTTTCATCTAATTGCGTTCGATTTATATTCGGTGGGTTGATATTTATATCACTCATTATTTCTTCCTTAACGGAATCAGTACACAGTAAATTATCGTACATTAAACTTAATTCCGAAAAAGCACTGAAGATATCATTTCTATCTGACTCCATTTCTAAATTTATTTTCGCGGAATCTCTATTTTCATCTAAATTTATCTTATCGTTAAACTGAACGACGGATTTATCGTTATTATTACCATGATGTTCATCGGGTAATATATTTGTAACTAAATTGTTTGCAATTTCACTATTATTCGATGACATTTCATTTTCTTTGACGTTTATATTTTTAATGTTTGACATTTTGTCACGATTGTCTTGTATTGTTAATTTATTGTGTGATTTTGTTACAATAATATGTTCCTGATCTAGGGCGCTTCTACCAATCATTATATCTACTTTCTGTGCATCATTTTCAACAATGAGAACATCTACGTTGATATCTATACCGTCGATGGTGATTGTTGTGTTTACATTTCCTAATGTCATTGTTCTACCGTTCGCAAAACCTTGTAAGATTTGTTTATATGGGTGATAAACTAAATTAAGTTCAACGGCTAGTGATTCCTTCATAGTAACACAGTCGCTACCTAAGTCTATGAAGCAAATAACATCGACACCGTTAATTTGAACGATTTTATGATATTCATCACATAGTTTGTTAATTGTTTTTACAGATTTTATTTTTTTGAGTGGACAACTAATTTCGTAGTGACCTTGGTCACGACAATAGGTGCATATGAGACTTCTGCAGTCTCTAGCGAAATGACCAGCAGAGTTGCATCTGCGACATCGAAGAACATTACTTGGACTATTGTTATCGGCGGCATTGGGGCTATTGTTTGAATTGTTTCTAAACCTTGACTCAGTTGAAGGTGATTTAAAATTGTTACGAAAGGATTTACTTTCGTTTAAATTATGTAGGTGTAGGTATTCAACGTTTTCGTGTTGCTTAATTCGGTTAATTAAATCTGAAATGCGCTGAATGTTTTGTAAAGATAGGTTGTCTCTTACTTCTTTCGAAGGAATATTCATTAGAATATGTTTAATAATCGATGGTTCATCCAAATTACCCTGGCTTGCGATTCTACGCATATCGTAGATATATTCAACATAACTTTCATTTGATTGTTTTTGACGACGGATTAACGCAAAGAATACGTCGCATGAATCATGGGTACTGCCGAACTCTGTTAGCAGACCAGCACGGAGTTCATTCCAATTTGTAATCGTTGAGCGAACCGACTGATACCATAGTTGGGCAATGCCGCGCAATTTTACAACTGCCACGTAAAATATTACTAATTCGTTTAATTGGAAAATAATACGTAGATGTTCAATTTCGTTTAACCAGTTTGAAATTGGAACGCTGTTATTAGCCGTAGGATCGAACACTGAAATCATTTCAGCTACCGCTTGTGGAGTAAAATTGACAGAGTCTGATCTACCGACGGTATTTCTATGATTTTGATTAATATTTTGATATGAAATCGAATCGTTACTACCATGATTTGGCTGTTTTACGGGGTCGAAAACAAATTGATTTTGTTGAAAATTTTCACTTGGACACGGTGAATCAAAATTATTGTTCGGAGGTTGAATATTTTGATGAGGATTTATATAATGGCTACGCGGATTATATATAGGAATACGAGGAGTTGATGTAAAACGAACGTTATTTGGTTTTGGTTGAATATTTGTGAGGTTATGTGCACTTTCATTTATATTATAATTTAAATTCGGCGGTGATATAAAAGCATTATAGTATGGGTAGCGTAGGTTTTGGTTCTCGTTGTTTGTTAACTGTATTGGCAAGATACTTTGGTTATAGCCAGGTGCATTCGTATTATGCGGTGTTTGAATGTTCGTAAAATTATTTAGAATTAAATTGTTTTCGTACCCGGTAACTGTTTCGTAATTTAATTGGTTAGGTGTTATTGGATTGGATTGTAAAGGAGACAAAAGACATTGAGTCAGTGGATCAGCGTTGTTAACATTTTGTTTGTATTCTGTTGCGGTGCTTGGTGGTGGATGCATATATATATTTGAATTGATTGGTACAGTACCTGGTTTCCCCGTTGTTGTTTTATCCCCGCTGTTGTGAGTTGAGTAGTAAAAGTCTGCGTTTGTAATTGTTTTTTCATCCCACGTGGTTGCCATTTTGTATATATACGATGATCAAACGTGGATAATTATTATATTCATTTTTCGATGACTGCAATATTCGACGATGTTGTTTGGTTATCCCACTTCTGATTTATAAAACGTTGGTTTTATGTTTGTCAGGATGTTGAAAATAAACGGCGATTACTCTATTTTAAAATAATATCTTTTATTACATAAATTCGGCGATGATCTGACATCTTCAAAAACTAATACATTCTACTCAATTATTAAATAAAAACGATCTTAGTGACATCTTTCTTGTATCACGTAAATTAAAAATTATCAATGAACTAAATATTTATTTTACACTTGTTAGTGAATAGTGATGTGAAATATTGTTATTACTATTAGTAAACATTATTCCTGAAATCAGAATATTTAAATCATTGAAATTTCTTATTGAAATATATCAATATAATAAAACAAATTATTACTTTTGTACTTTCTTTCGTGTAACTTTAATAAGATAAATTTTCACGACATCTCGAAATCTAGTATAAACAGTAAGCTTTAAATTACTTTTCAATCATCGCATTATTTAATTTTAGATTTTTTAGGCTATCGAAAATGACCGAATACGAAAGTGAAGGAGTTATCGAAATATTATAAAAGGATTAAAGATGATAAAAACAAAGCAACCTGTAACATTTGCGCCAAGATTATCAGCTGTAAAGCCTCAGCCACGACAGGTTTACATCGCCATCTCACCAGTTTGCATAATATGAGGCGAAAACTTAAAGATTGTTCTAATTCATCTTATGAATCTACGTCAAAAAAAATCAAACAAATTGATCATTACTTCCAGAAAGAATTCCAAAAAACTGAAACATTAGAAATATTGTTTCAAAATGGCCGCAATGGATGGAATTTCCATCAATGCTATTAGTAAAAGTTCATTTATTAGAAACGCTTTACAACAACAAGGTTTTACATTGCCACAAAATCATTCAGATGTAATGAGTTTAATACACCGATTTTACGATACGGTCAAAAATGAAATTTCTATTAAGATCGCCAAAATGAAGGCTTCTAATCAAAAGTTTACCTTATCAATTGATGAATGGACAAGTTTCCGCAACCGTAGATATTTGAACGTCCATTTGTATTATAACAACGGCAAATCGGAAAATCTAGGATTGATGCGAATTGAAGGTTCATGTCCAGCTGAAAAAGCCTACGAAATGGTAGCAACCAAAGTTCAATCAGTGGGATTAAATTACGTAACAGACATTGTTGCCACTACAAGCGATGGTGCCAGTGTAATGTTGAAATACGGCCAAATATCACCAGCTTACCAACAGTTGTGTTACAGTCATGGGATACACCTGGCAATAATGTCAATCTTTTATAAAGAAAATATTTATGGAGAAAATTTAAATCAAAATATGAAAATACGGGAAACGATTTGCAAAATTAGGGTAGTTGTAATAGCTATTTATGTACCTAGGGCGTTATGTAAGTTATTGCGCCCGTAAAACGACGTAATCTAACCCGAGGGCCTCTGGCCCGAGGGATGGATGTCGCTTGATGGGCGTAATACCCATTAACGCCAGTGGTGCATACAAGATTTTATGCTTCACTTAATAAGCTAAAAACTAAAAAGAATTTAATTTAATAGTTTATATTGATATGCAAAAAAATACAAATGTATCATAGTATGCCAAGGAAATAACTATTTTGAAGTTTAAAATAAATATTTGTTGTTTGTACGTTGCTATGTAAACAAATTATCCTAAATTTTGTAGCGTATGACAAAAACATTGCATGACGTTTAAATTAATTTGATAGTTTTGGAAAACTATATGAACATTTAATAACTAAAACGTTGCTAAACATTTTTAAACAAATGTAAAAATCTTTTACTAGCTTAAATTGAATAAGAATTATTTACATTTTGTAGACAAAACTACAGTAAAAATAATTTTATTTAGCTTTTTAGCGTCTTAATAGCGGGTGTTATGAAATCATAATGCCCTCTCATAACGTCCCAGTTTTTATGAATGTGTTTATATATCGCGTATCCAAGACATTATAACAACTTTATATCATTGTGAAGCATAAAATTATTTAAAAACTCGCCAGTCCGCAATAATATTTTGCAAAACAATATAAAAGAATTGAATGAGGAGAAAAATGAGTTGCAATTACTCCTGGATTGTAAAACTAGATGGAATTCCATTGAAACCATGATTGAACGGTTTTGCGAGTCAAACCAGCAGTTTTAAAAACTTTAAATATTCTAAATTTAAATCATTTATGGAATTCTAAAATAGATGATATAGTTGCTTTAAATATTTTGAGTGCTATTCAACCAGTCACAAAATCAGTAAAAGCTCTCAACCGCCAAGATGCCTCATTATTATCTGCAGAAGTGCAGAGGGTGTCCTAAAATTGTTATTCAAATCTCGTCAGAATAACAATTCAGAAATAAGCTCCAAATTGTTATTTGCAATACAATCGCAAATTTTTAAAAGAAAAGATAACTCAATAATTTCGTTATTGAAATTTCTCCACAATCCAAAGTCGCTCATTCAACCCGAAGAAGACGAACTTTTTCCATTTGCTCTAAAGCCGAAATTATAAAAACCGCAAAAAAAATCTCCCGAAGATTATTTAAAATAAATGATATCGACGGAAGTGAAGAGCTTATACAGCCATCGGACTCTGGGGAATTGGAAGAAAGGGATTGCGTTGAATTAGATTTAGAGCAAAGTATTCGTGACAGTTTAAGAATGCAATCTACAATAGATGACGACTACCGCTCACTTTCCAAAGAAATGAATGTTTTTGAAGCTACTGATAAGATCACTTTCAATTTGGAGATTCTAAGAAACGCTCTAATATTGATAAAACCTACTTCTACTGAAAACGAAAGAAATTTTTCTGTATCTGGAAATTTTTGCAGTAAACGGAGAGTACGATTGAATGACAAATCGCTAGATTGTCTTTGTGTTTTAAAACATTATTTTTTGAATTGCGAAAATTAAATTTAAATAATTTTCTTATACTACATAATGTGATATATATTTTTTTTTAAACAATTGAATTAGTTAACTTTAATTTAAAACATATATTATTTAATGCATAAAATAGTTACATAAATTATAGGCTATGTTAATAAATATTGAACTGATTTAATAAATATTTTATTTATTGATAAATTGATATGTATTAAATTTATTTATTATTTTGTTAAAGCGTTATTTTCTTGTTAAACTTAATTTTTTAAAATTCTCGAGAATCTCGAGAAATTCCAATAATTATTCTCGATTTCTCGAGAAATACAATTGTTGATAAATTCGAGACTCTCGAATCTCGAGATTCATAAAAGGTCGAGAAATCAGCAACTCTAGTTTCAACGTCCTGCAACCTCTTTTCAAAATCATCAACTTTCGTCAACATTTTATGTTCAAATTCCTGAATTTCTGTTTCAATTTTCTCGACTTTTACATCGAATGCAGTTGACATTTGTAAAAGTTTCTTATCCAAATGTTGATGTATTCCAGTTTTCAACTCATTTATTTGTCGGTTCATCTCATCTTTATTTGCAGCAAGTGTTGCAGTAATCTCTTCCTTATTAACAGCCATGTTATTGTTGACTGTTTCCAGCTGTTGATTGATGTTGCTGCTTTGTTGATCAAATTTTTGATTCATATTCAAATTCATCTGTTGCATCATAGCCATTAACTGCGTAAAATCACAATTTGCAGGTGGCAATGAGGTTGTTGTTTCCGCAACTTTTCTCTTCATCAACTGCTACTGAATCAGCATTTGTACTAATCACTCCAAACTGGTAACTTTCCACAACTACTCCACTAGCTTCCATAGCTTCTCGAAGCCGTATCGTCAATTCAGTTTTGTTACCGGTTGTTGCCAATCCACGTTGTTCTAGTTCTTTCTTTAACTCAAGAGCCTTCAAATCACTTAATAAAACCATTATTAACAGCTAACTAATCCGCCGATGTCACCAATGTAACGTTTTTCCAACCTTACTTCGAATTGGCCTTACTCTCAATTCGATAAACGTAATTCCCAAATCTCTTCAGAGTTCGATCACTGATTAGTAAGCACAAACACTAGGTTTTATTAAGTATTCAACACCTTAATTGTTCCACAACAACAGGAAAACAATACAGCAAACAATATTCTTCACTAGAATATTCTTTCAACAGCTTCAGAAACTCCAACGGTTTATTGTAGAAATTTCCAGTAATACAACGTTTAAAATAATACACAAATTATTTCTACTTAATAACACTTTAAACTTTATTTACAAAAACTAATTTAAATATCGCTTTTATAATTTCAACTTCACTATCGCAGGTTTAAAATAACACTAATTCAAAACTACAAGAAGCAATTTCCTTATATACATTCTGCCTAATCTCTAGAAATTTCGCGGTCACTTTTTAGAAACCTTGAGAAAATGTTAGAATATTCGATTATTTTACGTTACGTTGATTTGATTCATAAAATAAAATCATTTGTTTTATGTAGACCTTATTTCTAAGAATATGTACAACAACAACAATATTCATTTCATTCAATTGTTGTGTTTTGTTGATTTCATTTTCCTGGAAGTGACCGTAATCGTCTAGATTATTCTGTAATCGTAACATTATCATTTAAATGATTTGCAAAAAGTGACTTTAAATTTTGTTTATTTTTGTTCATTGGAATATGTTCTTTGAATCTTTCTAAAAAACTTCTTCCTGTTTGCCCTATCTAAAATTTGTTACCTGTGACATTTGATTTTATAAATTCCAGAACATGACTTCAAATTGTTGTTAGATTTTGGTTTTAAAATTTCATATAAATTATATTTGGTTCTAAATGATATCGAATAATTGTGTTTTTTGAAATGATTTCTTATGATGCTTGGTAATAAGTTAGTATATTCCATTGAAATATATTTGATGTTTGTATCATTATTATTTGAACTTTTTAACTTATTTAAACATTTAGAAAATAACTTATCAATAAATTTTGAATCATAGCCATTATCTGAAGCAATAAATTTGATTGTATTTAATTCATCTAAAAAATTTATTGAATGATTGTCTTCAATTTCAAGGGTAAATTTTATATTTGGATGGATACTATTCATGTAATTATTAAAATTTTGTATTTGTCGAGAAGTTTCATTAAACAAAATGATGGTATCATCTACATATCTTGAATATGAAATTAATAGATTTTGTTGTATGTTTAAATTTGAAAATATGAATTTGTTCTCAAAATTATTTTAGAAGATATCAGCTAGTAATCCACTTAAAGGAGAACCCATTGCAAGACCTTTATCTTGAATGAAAAACTTATCATCAAAGGTAAAATAATTTTGTTTTAAAATAGCTCGAATTAAGTTGATTAAATCTTTAATTTTTAAATTATCTAAAGTGCCAGTATTGATTAAATTTTCTTCTAAAATATTAATTGTTTCATCAATAGGTATATTTGTATACATATTTGTTATGTCTAAAGATAACATTTTGTATTGTGAAAATAATTTGATCTTATTAATTTTCTCAATCAAATTCAAATTATTTTTAATTGATTGATTATTCATTAATATAATATTATTATTAATAATGTTCAATAAAATTTTTGCTACTTTGTAAGAAGATGCTGTTTTATAATTTATAAGAGGTCTGATTGGCACATTTGGTTTATGGATTTTCGGTAAACCTTGAAATTCTGGAGCTCTTGCATGAACTTGTTTTAAATTAATTCGTGTATGTTGATCAAATAAATTGGTAGATAAATTTATAATATTATTAATAATTTTGACATAAGATTTAGTTGGATCTTTTTGTAAAATTTGGATGCTATTATTATTTATAAATTCATATGTTTTGTCTAAATATTCTTGTTTAAATAGTATAACTATAGTGTTACCTTTGTCACATTGTGTAATTAAAGTAAACTGACCAGATGCCAGAAGCTGCAATGCTGGGCAAATTAAAAAACATATTTATTTAAAGATAAAAATATACTAGGCTACCTTGTATTGATTTTGCAAAAGATTATTGCAAGTAACTGAAATAGCCGCTAATTTATTATATATTTAGGAATAAAACTCAAAATATATTTTACTGTGATTATGGAGAACTGCATGAAATTAAGAAATTCCTTGCGCCATGGCCAATTCTTTTTCTTTCATACCAAAATCCTGTTGTCGAAAAAATGTGCCCAGTTTACAGGATGTAGCAGATGCCTGCACCGGTCTTTTATGTTTGTCTGAAATTATGTGTCGTGATATATCACGCCTTCCACCAGAAGTTATGGAGAATATTCCGTTACAAATTGTGCAATGGACATTTCCTTCATCTGTAGAATTAGAAAGACATCTTTTATAAAAGGAAAAGTCCTTTTTCCAGTTCTTCATTAAATTTACAATCACGTCGTTTTCTTTTTGGTGGTATTGTCGTCATTGGGTGGTATTGTCGTCATTGTAAGTTATTTTCTTCTGAAGGCATAAATAAATACTTTAAAATTTAAAATTAATTATGTATATGATAGGCATTTCACGTGAACGGGAACAACCAAAAATTTGTTTTCGTCCAAATTTTGTGGATTCATAGTACTCCATTAGAAAACGATTTCGTAATTTATTTAGATTTTTTGGCCAACACCTTTACCCCATCATTTTTTTCGGAATGTATGACAAGTTTTTTTTTAATTTTTTTTAATCTAGTTCAAAATATGCACTTTCAAATAATTTTTATCGCGTGATGGAAGTTGTATCGATGTGAGCGCTAGAAAGCGCTGAAAGTTAAAAACCACCCCAAAAACCAGTTTTCACGATATATCTTGTGCTGTTAAATGAAAATTAAAATTCAAAGAATGTATTATAAGAAAGTCATGGTCATTAAATTTAAATTCAGTGTCAAATTATTAAAATTCAAAATGGCGGCATCAATATGGCGGCAAATATTTTTTAAATTGAAGATTTTTTTAAATCAAAATATGTATTCGTAATCTACGTATAGTTTTAAGACAAAATTGTTGTGTCCAAAGTTTTCCTACATGGAGCTATTTCCGAAAAAAAAAAATCATAAAGTTTTAGAACTACGTGAAAACCTTGTTTTTTCACATTCGGCGCCCTCTAGCGCTCACATCGATACAACTTCCATCACGCGATAAAAATTATTTGAAAGTGCATATTTTAAACTAAATTTAAAAAACAAAAATTAAAAAAAAAACGTGTTATACATTCCGAAAAAATGATTTTAAACTTTAAAATCTCAAAATAAGGGAGGAAACTACCCTCAAAAATTTTTTAAAAATTTTACCGTATTCTACGGAAAAATACTAACGAACTAATAGTTTTTAAAAAAAGGTTTATACGCATTAAACTGCCTATAAAATGGAGACGTTTGTCGTTCAAGAAAAAATTTCAAATTTGTGACCGTCACCGACGGCAAAGGGGTTGGACAAAAAATCTAAAAAAATTACGAAATCGCATTGTAATGGAGTACTATCAATACCCAAAATTTGGGCAAAAACAAATTTTTAGTTGTTCCCGTTCACGTGGAATGCCTCATATATTTATATAATTACTTACACTTCATCGAAATCTTATTTTATTATTAGTTATATTAATTATATAAATCCACAACAAAACAAACCGCATTACTTTGTAAAAATAAGAACTGATATTTACACTTCTAACTGACACTGACGACTTATTACCCGTGTTCCTTTTAGGTAAACTTGCTACCCGAACCGAATTTTAAATGGAACGACTTAAATGTGAGGTGTATTAGATTTTTGATGTACTACAACTCAAATTCTTTCTTACCACACGTTTCCGACATTTTTTTTTGAGAATAAATTGTTTTGACACTTTTGAAAAACAATATTGCTAAACATCGTAAAAGAAAATTATTAGTTTGACAAAATTTTAAGTTTAAATTTTATTTTGAGTTTGTTAAATTTAAGAAAATTAATTAAATATTAAAAAATTTCTAAAAATTAAAATTACGATTCATGCAAAATATAAACAATTAAAGAAAGCTGGACTGAAATATGACATTTAGGCTAGAAATTCTAAATTTGTATAAGCATTTGGGCAAACATATTTGAAATTATTCTCTAAACTGACAAAAACTCTGGCGGTGAATAGAAGCGTAAGTTTGTCACGTAGCTTTACCATCATTTGATATGGTTAACTTGAAAACGAAATTTAGTACAAAAGTAAAGGAAAATGTGGTAAATGGAACACACTTATTACTTGCTGTACCCACTAAACATTATGATCTATTTTCTGAACGCATCTAATTATCTCAGAAAAAAATGCACAACAAACAAAACGACAAATTTAGGATGGCTGGACAAATTTTATAAATGCTGTGCATTTTGCTAGACGGATACTGATGCTGTACAAGCAGTAAAAATGCTGTATAATACAGCACAATGCTGTACGTATGGTCAGTTTAAATTAAAGCATTATGGTTAATTAATTAAGTTTTGATACTATTAATGGTTTTTAATTCATTTTGATAGAAATTTTTTAGAAAAATATTATAATTATTAAATATTATTATTATAATTGGTAATTATAATATTTTTCTAAAAAATTTCTATCAAAATGAATTAAAAACCATTAATAGTATCAAAACTAAATTAACTAACCATAAGGCCCGCTATACACTTGAGCTAAGCTATGCGAACTATGTTTTTTGTATATAACGTAATCAAATGGATGACTATACACTTGAGCTAAGCTATAAGCTTAGCTCAAGTGTATAGTCATCCATTTGATTACGTTATATACAAAAAACATAGTCCGCATAGTTCGCATAGCTTAGCTCAAGTGTATAGCGGGCCTAATGCTTTAATTACACAATGTAACAAAGGTAACACCATAGTTATACTATTAAAACAAGAATATTTAGATAAAACATGAATTTATAAATAATAATAGCATCCAAATTTTACCAAAAAGATCCAACTAAATCTTATGTCAAAATTATTAATAATATTATAAATTTATCTACCAATTTATTTGATCAACATATTACAATGGCCCTGATTCGAAGCCAGTTATTATACGGGATTCACTTCGTGAATCCGTTTGTAGATTCCCACGTATCGTGGCCTTGGACTTTTATTTATATATATCAATTTTAATATAACATAAACGAATAATTTTAACTGTAATCTGCAATGCCGGAGGAAAAAAAAACCAAATGGTCCGGACGAACTTGAAGATGGGGATCTCTTATTACGAATAAACTATTTGTTCATTATGTCATTCTGCACACCCAATGAACTTCCGAATGTACATGTAGTACGTAAGAAAAAAAATCTAGTTTACAATATATATAAAAATTAAAAAAAAAAGAAAAATACCTTAATCTATATATAATCCCGATTTAGAGACACCTTGTCTATTTTGCTTTTACTTGATGTGATGATTGATTTATTAAAACTTGTTTGGTAACACTCCTAACACATAATGTATCCAGCTAATTCATTCCTATATCTTCCCAGTAATCTTCATTATCTTAATAAAACGAACTAAAATTCATGACAATAATTCTCCCTTGGTTGTGAACAAAACAGAACTGTTAAACTTTGTGCACAACTATACAACCTTGAAATGATTAGAGGTTGAATTGAATCATAACGCGTACATATGTTTGATTGATGAACAGCTTGTTGTACAGGGAAGGATTTGATATTTTAATATTCGTATAGTAATTTCCACTAGGAGTTATAGGAAAAAAAAACCATTGTATTTTAATTGATTTAGATATTTTTCCAATGTAATATTTTATTTTCTTTTATCTTTGTTGTAAAACAAAAATTATTTTTTCACTGTTCAGGTTTTAGAGGCCCTGGTAACTCAACAATCTTCAAATTTTTATTTTATTTTTAAATTACTTAACAAAATGAGAACATTATTTTCTCTTCACAAACTAAAAACAGATTTTTCCTATTTCTTTCAGAAGTTAAACATCGAATGAATTTTAAAACTGTTTAACCAACAAACTGAAAAAATGTGTTTTCCTTTTTTTTGACATTTTATAAAAAAAAATGAGAAACGAAGATTGAGCAAAACTGAGTAATAAATCTCTGTTCGTTAAAATTGAAAATAAAATTGGTGCGTTCGTTTATTTTTATAATTGTAATTCGAAATTGAACTGACCGTTGGAAAATTTGAAATTATTATTAATGTAAAAAAAAATGAACTTAAATTATGGAAATAAATTTTTTTTGAATTAGAAAAAGAAGATGAATTGGTTTTATTATTGTTTAGGCGAATATCACGGACGTTACACCATGAATTCAAGGTAAAAATCAAGATATTTACCCTTGAAATCACAAAAACGTCATCACCCCCTCTACGTCAGAAACCATCGAACTACTTCCCACAACTAATCTGTATCTGGGATCGAGTTATCAATGGTGACCAACGCCAGGGTCGATGATCAATTTCAACACTCATGAAGGTCCTAGGAACTATCAGTGAGCGCAGAAACAGACCATCCATCCATTTAACGTCAGCACCATTGAAACCTCGATACAACCAGTAATATATGATACTGAAGATGTGAACCCCAGAGACGACAACCAGCCAGAGGAACGACCCTACCTAACGAAAAGACATCATTCCCTGATGTCTTTCGCGTGATGGACTCCAAGATTCTTACCGCTCATATCTGTGCACTCATAGAGTACATTTCCAATCTTAGTCTTAATCATCGCAGGTAAGAACTTTGGAGCCAATTTTGCCGAGAATTTTTTTGTAGCGTCACTCAAATGATGTTGCCGTACAAACACACGTTGTTGTGGTTGAAAAGTCCGTAGTTTAGAACGTAGGTTGTACTGATGTTGCGATTTCTTGAAAGCTGCTTTTAAATTTTCTTGAACTCGGTTCCTGAGCAAGGTCAAATGATCAGAGCGTTCTAATTCCTCACCAGCATCTTCACCAAGCTGGTGTAGTGATCTCAACAATTGGTAAGTATTTCCATCCGATATTGGATGTTGACCAAATAATAAATAGTACGGTGAGTACTTGGTAGCTGAATGTACTGCAGCCCGCAGTGCATATGCGATTTCACCAATTTGTGAATCCCACTTGGTATGTTGACCTTTTATGAACGCTCGAATTGCTGCTAGAACTGACCTATTGACCCGCTCTGACGCGTTGCTTTGAGGACTATAGACACCGGTCCTAATGTGTTTAATGCCGAAATCTGACAAAAGACTCTGAAAGTTCCTACTAGTGAACTGTTTGCCATTGTCACTGTGTAGAAACTCTGGTACCCCATATGTAAGAAACACTTCATTCCTTAGAAAAGCATTCACCTTCGGTGAAGTTGCGTTTCTAAGTGGTTTCAGTAGTACAAACTTCGTAGCATGATCCAGAACTATCAATAACACCGTATTCCCAAGTGTAGAACGAGGGTACGGTCCCAAAAAATCTATATAGACTCTCTGCCATGGACGTGCTGTTTCGAATTGATATTGCATCGGAGGACGCAATATCTGATTCGTGGCTTTTGTTTGTTTACATGTGTCGCAGGACACAACATAGTTGTGTACCTGTGACGCCATGCCCGGCCAATAATAAAGACGTCGAAGTAATTCTAAAGTCTTTTTAACACCTCCATGAGCAGCAGTACTATCATCATGATGTTTCTGAATCATGTTGGAAGTCATCGGTTTTGGCACCCAGAGTTTCCACACAGGAACATCGTTAGGTATTGCATCAGGTCTTGGCTCAATACGAATGTATAGCTTATCATCCACGACTTTGACTGAAGGAAAGTCCTTTGGTGATGATTGAACTTTAGCTATCATATCCGTATATTCATTGTGCCGATAACCTTCATTGTCGATTTTAATGTCGTTAATGTGATGTGTTAATGCTTCCGTCAATTCTTCGTGTGTATCGTCATAAAGACGAGATAGAGCATCAGGGACTATATTTTGGGTACCTTTTTGGTGGACAATGGTAAAATCCATATGTTGGAGTTTTAGGCTCCACCTAGCCAGACGACCACTCAAGTCTTTCTGTGACATAAGCCACTTCAGACTTGAGTGATCAGTCACAATTGTGAATCGGTGACCTTCAACATAGCCCCTGAATTTCTTCACACTAAGAATTGCCGCAAGACATTCAAGCTCAGAAACCGAATAGTTTCTTTGAGCTTTATTAAGTTTTTTCGACATGAAGGCTATCGGACACTCTTGTCCGTCAGTATCAACCTGATACAACACACTACCTACCCCTGTCAGACTTGCATCGCATCTAATAAAGAACTCTTTATCATAGTCAGGGTTTATCAATACCGGTGCTGTAGTCAGCAATCGTTTTAAATTTTCGAAAGCAGCTTGCGCTTCCAATGTCCATTTCAATTTCCCAGAACTTTTCTTTAATAAATCTGTAATCGGTGATACCACGCTTGCATAATTTGGTATGAAACGTTGGTACCAACCAGCCATTCCCAATAATCTCCGTATTTGTTTCACTGTTGACGGAGCTGGATACTCAGCAACAGCTCTTACTTTGTCAGGGTCTGTTCGAAGACCATCTTCACCAACCAAAAATCCCAAGTATTTCACCTCTCTCAGAACAAATTTACTTTTCTTGAGGTTTATTGTTAACCCAGCCGCTCTTAACAATGAAGAGACTTTGGACAGCAATTCCATATGTTCCTGGAACGTGGAAGAGACTACCAATAGATCATCTAAATAAACAAAGACATTTTCGTGATATTGATGTGGTATCACTTTGTGCATTAGCCGACACATTGTCTGGGGAGCATTGCACAATCCAAAGGGCATAACCCGGAATTGATACAATGGACGACCAGGCACTGTGAAGGCCGTCTTGTCTCTAGATGCTTCTGCCAGAGGAATCTGCCAGAAAGCATCTTTGAGATCAATACTGGAAATGTACTTTGTGCTATTTAGACGACCTAGTAAGCCATCAATCAAGGGAAGTGGGTAAGCGTCCTTTTTCGTTAGTGAATTGACACGACGGCTATCAATACATAATCTGTTTTTACCAGATTCTTTTTGTACCAGAACCACTGGCGAGCACCACGAACTGTTAGACTCTTCGATCACGCCCATTTGAAGCATTCGGTCAAGTTCGGCATAGACCTTTAGTTGAACAGCCGGCGATGTGGGATAATGCCTCTGTTTAACAGGTGCACTATCACCAACATCGATGACATGTTCAACTAAAGAAGTCTTTCCGAGCCCAGACACTTCAAATGACGGGAAAGAATCCTTGATCATATCCAGTTCATGTTGCTGATCAGTGGTGAGGTTATGTATATTTAAAGTTTGTAGCTCTGTGCGAGTCAGTTCACTAACAAATGAAGGAACAATACCAAATTTCTCCCAGAAATCTATGCCCAGGTAGAGCTCTTCTCGTAATCCAGGAACTATATGGAACCGCATTGGTTTAGTGGAGCCATTCACAGTTATTGGAATTTCTATGTAACCCAAAATTTTATTTGCAGTACCATCCGCCGTACGAATACACGAAGTGTATTTACAGTAGGTTGTACCTGATGATTCCAATAATTCCAAGGAATTTCTTCCAAGTATTGTGACTGACGCTCCACTATCCAATAGTCCTGAAATATGTTTGTCCAAAATTTTTATTGTTAGTCGCGGCCGAGGATCCTTTGTTTCTGAAAGGATAGATGAAATACAAGCTTTACGAAATAATTTCCTCATCCTCCAATATCTGATGTTACGTTCAAGACGTCTAAAATACGTTCGATGTAATGATGGGAAATTAAATGTATTCGATGATTTTATTCGGGTTTCTTGAGTAATGGAAGATCGTCCTGCGTTCCTACATCTCTCGTCGATTTCTTCGGGCTCATTGGATGTTGAACCGAGGGTACCATCCCCGAAGCATGTACTCTCGGACGGTAGTTTACCGACGGGTGACAATATGAACAATTTGCATAAATTACATCCGGTTTATTACATTTCCAGCAATATAATTTTATCCGATTCTTAGAGCACTCAGGAGCTCGATGACCATTCACTCCACATCTATAACATACTATTGGTTGTCTGGATATTGATGGACCAGGTTGAATGTTATCCGATGTTATGCCAGGTCGCTGCAATATCCGTCTCGGTGCTGACTCCATCGCTTCAATATATCCATGTTGTTCAGCATCCACCTCATAATCATCCATTTGTTGTACCTCGCTAATTCTTAAATTTGATGTTCTGGTTGGAACTGGTGTGGACCACAAACGTTCAAACTTCTGACATAAAGTCCGAAGTTCATCAATAGAATGTATTGTTGCTGCAAGTGTAGCATTTTTGAGCTCCACACTCAGTCCCTCCCGAGCAATCTCTAGCATCTCACGGTCAGCAAATGGACGTGCTAAGCGACGGTTTAACGAACCAATCTCCACCAGGTACTCGTATACGCTCTCCTTTGATTTCTGTTTGCGGTTCAGAAGAACTCGCAAGATCGCCTTATCATCAGTGAGCGTACCGAAGGTCTGTAGGAGTCCCTCCCTTAGCACTGGGTAAGTCACCACCTCATATTCATGAGTTAAATTCAAATAGTATCTGTCGGCCGCTGCTTTCAGATACCGTGGTATGATAGACCTAAGGTCGTCCCATGACACACGGTCTCTTCTGGCAGCCGCCTCCACTCTATGAATAAACTCATGAACATCAGGAGAGTGACCATCCCCTGTGAAGGTTGGAACCCAATTTGAGTCATAACGACTCAAATTGTTCCCACGAACCCCTCGGTACTCCACTGGTGCTAACGCTGGAGCCGCGTCACGCCATACCTGAGGAGGTTGGTTGTATGGTGGTGGTGCTGTTAGTGGAGCTGGTGGATATATTGGTGGTAGTTGTACCTGTGGTACCGATGGATAATTTAATTGTGGTTGTGGTTGTACCAATGCTGGATTGTTATGTGTATGTTCAGATGGGAGTGATGGACCCAATTGTGGTATTGCAAAGTCCTCGGCTCTCAAACCCGATTGCTGGAAATAAGCCGGTGGTGCTTGATCTGACCGTCTCTGTTGTTGCTGGTTTGGACGATTCAGACTATGTATTGTTTCCGATATTGGCCGTACTGGGATCGGTGTGGATCTCTCATCTGGTTGAAAAGCAGGTGAAGCAGAAGGAGCAGATGACACTCCTGGTTTACTCTGCATAATTGGACGTGTTGATAATGATCCTATTATACTCCAAGCGCGTGACAATTGTGAGATAGCGTAGGTGCGGGCTTCTTGCAAGTCATTGCGAGGACCCAACCTATTCATCCTACCCGTATAATGTAACACTCGATTCGCCAAACCATCCAAGAGGGTCTGATCAATCGGTGACTGAAGTCGTCGTACTTGATTTAAAATAAGTTGTGCTGCCTGCACCACCATTTGAGATTCCTCTATCAAATCTCTCGCATGAGACACTGTTATTGGAACTGACCCATGATCTCCATGGTTTCGCAGTTCCTCTGCCCAATCGGCCCCCCCGAAGTTCACACCCCGAACCAAACATTCGACCAGCAGTTCGCTGGGTTCCAGACCATAGAACGGATGGTCAACGTCTATTTGGTTTGACATTTTAATGGTAAAACCCGAAAAATTATTTACTCGCAAACGACAACAATATCAAAACCAATTCCCCCAAAAAAATATAGTTAGTACGATGGAAAATGAAAATGAAAAACGCAGAAACGGAAAAAAAACAAAGAACGCCCAATTCAAAAAAAAACCACAAAAAATATTGTAAAAACCAAATTTACTAAAAGAACGAACGAACTTATGGTTGCACTCAATGTTGCTTCACCTTTCACAAAAATTCCTAAATTATTGTATATGTAAAATATACTTTATTTATTTAATTTCAGATATGCTGAAATTTAAAATGACAAGTACCTAAAATTATTTATTGACGATAGCACCCCTAGGGGAAAATATTTATTTATTTAAATTTAAAAATAAAAATATTTAAAAAAAATGCTTATTTATTGGATGCACCGTCTTACCTTCAAAATATTTATTTATTTTTTTAAAAAAATAAAAAATATTTATTTAAATCTGGATGTATTTGCTTATTTACGAAAATTTGTATTTACTTAAAATTATTTATTCCTAAAAATTAAATTTATTTAATAAAAATTTTTATTTATTTATTCTCAAAAATTTATTGTTTGATTTAATTTATTTTTTTATTTAATATATAGATAAGAGATTCCCAAATTCAGATTCGTCTGGAGACAACATAAAAGTAAGTATGGCTACAATATCCATTTTATTTAGTATTTGAATTATCGCGTTCGCGAGCCCACTCCAACAATGCATGTGAGAACCGACTAGAAAAGCCCCTAACGACCAGATTCTACAGAACAGTATCTCCCCAAGCTAACAAAAACAATCGCAACTGTCACGATTAGACTCTAGGCCCATTTCTACTGACCCAGCTGCGGTTGTTCTACCTAAAAATAAATTATCATTAAACTAATGCCAAAGTTGAAGAAAGCTCCCGAACACCAGACTTCAAACCCTAAACTCCATGAAAATTGTCTATTGTAAGCTAAATGTAAAAGTGGAAAAATTTTGAAGTTGTGTGAGGTGAAGCCTCGATCCTGATAAAAAAAATAAATTGGTTCTCCTCTTCATTTCGTTAAAGAAGCTTCTGTGCAGGGAATGGTACTACTGGTTTGCACCTAAGTACAGACCAGCAGTAGTCACCCCCTTATCACCAGAAAACTTCCTCTGAAATGAAGAGAAGAAACCAATGAACTTCGATCGCATGTCCATAATGGACAGAGGCGATCTAAGAACATAATTATGTTAAGGAGATAAGCTCCATGGATCCTTTATTAGAGGTACCGCTGGGAAAATTTATTAATTACACACTTGTAATCATTATACAACAACAAAAAAAAAATTAACAACCAAAAAAAACATTCAATTAATTCTAACAAACGCTCAACTGTAGTGGAATGTACAATATTTTCATCGAAATTAAAAAATAGTTCGAATCTACCACAACCAAAACAAGATTTTCACCGATTATAGCCATTAGTGGTAAAGAAATTAAAATCATGTATGTATTTCACGCAGGCCAAAATGCATCGTTAAAACGAGCATCAGATTCGAGATCTAATTTATTAATGTATAAATATTTGCCACCGCTACACACAAAAAGTTCAAATGGCCAAATCGTTTCATCGGTTTGGTTTCTAAATTTCATCTCGCCAAGAAATAAAATTTTTCGATCTTGTAACATAACATTCTACTCAAACCACTACAACCGCTTCCTATATACAAAATATGTACAAATATGTACAATTCTACAACAATTAACCTACTATATACAACTATTTACAATTAAAACTACAATAGTACCACCAAAAAAAAATTCATAAAAAAAAATGTGGACCCAAATCGGTTTTTTTTTTCCAAATACAACAAAAATAAAAGTTTTTAAATATGCACACAATTTCCCGGGGCCACTTGTGGTCCCAACCACCGTCGAGGGTTCTCCTTCCTGTGGTTGGATTCGAAGATGGCGCTCTCCTCAGCCAATGTCTCCGCATAAGCGTGCATGACTGAAAAGAACTCCACCTCTTCTTCCAACCACGCCGCCTTCTGTACCTTCCTCCTACTCTTTTTCTCCCTCCACCTTTTCCTATCCCTTTCTAGCCTCCTCAATCGATATCTCTCTCGCGCATCCATCACTTCATCCACACACTCATTCACTTCATCAACTCCATGCACTACCTCATCTGCCCACTCATTTATCTCCTTATTCATCACTCCATCCGCCAACTCATTCACTTCCTCATTTACAATCTCACTTATCACTACATCCAACCATTCATCATATTGCTCATTCGCTATGTCATCCATCAATTCTAAATATATTTGATCCCTTTTCTCATTCAATTCCACATTCATTTTTTCCTTCTCCCTCTCATTCACCACATTCATAACTTGCCTCACAATCTCATGCATCACTTCATGCACCTCATTCACACCCGGCTTGACCGCTGCCTGACCCAACTCTCCTGGGCCCGGCCGACGCTTGCTCCTAATCGAGCCAAAATTCCTAATTGTGTGCATTTTTGAGTGTAAGAAATATAGTGTTAATCCAAATACAATTCTACACTATTGTAAAAACCAAATTAAATGTTAGAAGCCGAATTTAATCCTTAAAATATTGTATTTTAAGTATTATGCGACTTCCCATGAAAATACCATAAATTAGAGAAAAAACAATTGATGGTATTTTTAACACTGGCTCTATCAAGAACTCAAAGACCAAAAGGTTAATGCGAAGCAGAATACAATTTCCTTTCAAATCTATTGAGCAAATTCCAAAAAAAAATTAATTATATTCAAAATTAAATGTACATAAGCAGCACTTAATGGTCATTTAAATTCGTTATAACAACAAACATTGTATTTATAACTATTTTCATACAGCCTAGATTCTTTGTTGTAAAAATTCCAAACTAAACTTCCTTATATATATATTTATTTATATTTATTCTAAAATTTTTAATTATAAAAAATATCAAAACCAATAACTGGTTTTATGATTTGTTGACCAAACCGGTCGACCACACCATGTATACCAAAAAATAAAAATATGTACCGGTTGGCAACACCCAAACCGGTTGACAACGCCCTAACCAAAACTGGTTATGTAACTATCATATCACAAATTACCAGAAAACCTAAAGGGTCCCTTTTTGTTCGGCGCTAGTTTATTACAATGGCCCTGATTCGAAGCCAGTTATTATACGGGATTCACTTCGTGAATCCGTTTGTAGATTCCCACGTATCGTGGCCTTGGACTTTTATTTATATATATCAATTTTAATATAACATAAACGAATAATTTTAACTGTAATCTGCAATGCCGGAGGAAAAAAAAACCAAATGGTCCGGACGAACTTGAAGATGGGGATCTCTTATTACGAATAAACTATTTGTTCATTATGTCATTCTGCACACCCAATGAACTTCCGAATGTACATGTAGTACGTAAGAAAAAAAATCTAGTTTACAATATATATAAAAATTAAAAAAAAAAGAAAAATACCTTAATCTATATATAATCCCGATTTAGAGACACCTTGTCTATTTTGCTTTTACTTGATGTGATGATTGATTTATTAAAACTTGTTTGGTAACACTCCTAACACATAATGTATCCAGCTAATTCATTCCTATATCTTCCCAGTAATCTTCATTATCTTAATAAAACGAACTAAAATTCATGACAATAATTCTCCCTTGGTTGTGAACAAAACAGAACTGTTAAACTTTGTGCACAACTATACAACCTTGAAATGATTAGAGGTTGAATTGAATCATAACGCGTACATATGTTTGATTGATGAACAGCTTGTTGTACAGGGAAGGATTTGATATTTTAATATTCGTATAGTAATTTCCACTAGGAGTTATAGGAAAAAAAAACCATTGTATTTTAATTGATTTAGATATTTTTCCAATGTAATATTTTATTTTCTTTTATCTTTGTTGTAAAACAAAAATTATTTTTTCACTGTTCAGGTTTTAGAGGCCCTGGTAACTCAACAATCTTCAAATTTTTATTTTATTTTTAAATTACTTAACAAAATGAGAACATTATTTTCTCTTCACAAACTAAAAACAGATTTTTCCTATTTCTTTCAGAAGTTAAACATCGAATGAATTTTAAAACTGTTTAACCAACAAACTGAAAAAATGTGTTTTCCTTTTTTTTGACATTTTATAAAAAAAAATGAGAAACGAAGATTGAGCAAAACTGAGTAATAAATCTCTGTTCGTTAAAATTGAAAATAAAATTGGTGCGTTCGTTTATTTTTATAATTGTAATTCGAAATTGAACTGACCGTTGGAAAATTTGAAATTATTATTAATGTAAAAAAAAAATGAACTTAAATTATGGAAATAAATTTTTTTTGAATTAGAAAAAGAAGATGAATTGGTTTTATTATTGTTTAGGCGAATATCACGGACGTTACAAACATACACGAATTAATTTAAAACAAGTTCATGCAAGAGCTCCAGAATTTCAAGGTTTACCGAAAATCCATAAACCAAATGTGCCAATCAGACCTCTTATAAATTATGAAACAGCACCTTCTTACAAAGTAGCAAAAATTTTAGTGAACATTATTAATAATAATAATTGTTCTCAAAAACCAATCTGAAATTAAAATTTCCCTAATGTTGTCTATATTTCCTAACCAAAAATATAACAACATATTGACTTTACGTCAGATATTAAGTTTCGCATTGATTGGCAATAATCAATAATGACTTTACACTCGTGACTTAGGATGTTGATTAGAATGTTGACTTAGATGTTAACGAAATATTCTCTCATCCTATGAATTCACACATCGTAATATCTAGAAATTTAATACAAAAAATACCAAATAAATACAATTTTCAATATGTAATCATAGATGAAAAATTCAACTTAAGTAAATATGAAAAATGATGAAGTTTCAATTTAGAAATTATCTGAACATCAAAATTAAAATATGTTTCGTCATCGCCGCTTTGGCTAAGTTGTGTAAGACACACGGAATTTGAACAATGTGTCTCTGATGAATGTAGTTCAAATTCTGACACGAAACACAACAAAATTTTTTCTAAAGGAATTTTAGAGGAAATGAAAAGTTATTTCGAATTGCAAAATTCAAGTGATTTCCAATATGTACTTAAGCTTAATTGTTCTCAAAAACCAATCTGAAATTAAAAATTCCCTAATGTTGTCTATATTTCCTAACCAAAAATATAACAACATATTGACTTTACGTCAGATATTAAGTTTCGCATTGATTGGCAACAATCAATAATGACTTTACACTCGTGACTTAGGATGTTGATTAGAATGTTGACTTAGATGTTAACGAAATATTCTCTCATCCTATGAATTCACACATCGTAATATCTAGAAATTTAATACAAAAAATACCAAATAAATACAATTTTCAATATGTCATCATAGATGAAAAATTCAACTTAAGTAAATATGAAAAATGATGAAGTTTCAATTTAGAAATTATCTGAACATCAAAATTAAAATATGTTTCGTCATCGCCGCTTTGGCTAAGTTGTGTAAGACACACGGAATTTGAACAATGTGTCTCTGATGAATGTAGTTCAAATTCTGACACGAAACACAACAAAATTTTTTCTAAAGGAATTTTAGAGGAAATGAAAAGTTATTTCGAATTGCAAAATTCAAGTGATTTCCAATATGTACTTAAGCTTAATTGTTCTCAAAAACCATTCTGAAATTAAAAATTCCCTAATGTTGTCTATATTTCCTAACCAAAAATATAACAACATATTGACTTTACGTCAGATATTAAGTTTCGCATTGATTGGCAACAATCAATAATGACTTTACACTCGTGACTTAGGATGTTGATTAGAATGTTGACTTAGATGTTAACGAAATATTCTCTCATCGAGAATGAATGAATTCATGAATTCACACATGAATTCACACATCGTAATATCTAGAAATTTAATACAAAAAATACCAAATAAATACAATTTTCAATATGTCATCATAGATGAAAAATTCAACTTAAGTAAATATGAAAAATGATGAAGTTTCAATTTAGAAATTATCTGAACATCAAAATTAAAATATGTTTCGTCATCGCCGCTTTGGCTAAGTTGTGTAAGACACACGGAATTTGAACAATGTGTCTCTGATGAATGTAGTTCAAATTCTGACACGAAACACAACAAAATTTTTTCTAAAGGAATTTTAGAGGAAATGAAAAGTTATTTCGAATTGCAAAATTCAAGTGATTTCCAATATGTACTTAAGCTTAATTGTTCTCAAAAACCAATCTGAAATTAAAAATTCCCTAATGTTGTCTATATTTCCTAACCAAAAATATAACAACATATTGACTTTACGTCAGATATTAAGTTTCGCATTGATTGGCAACAATCAATAATGACTTTACACTCGTGACTTAGGATGTTGATTAGAATGTTGACTTAGATGTTAACGAAATATTCTCTCATCCTATGAATTCACACATCGTAATATCTAGAAATTTAATACAAAAAATACCAAATAAATACAATTTTCAATATGTCATCATAGATGAAAAATTCAACTTAAGTAAATATGAAAAATGATGAAGTTTCAATTTAGAAATTATCTGAACATCAAAATTAAAATATGTTTCGTCATCGCCGCTTTGGCTAAGCTGTGTAAGACACACGGAATTTGAACAATGTGTCTCTGATGAATGTAGTTCAAATTCTGACACGAAACACAACAAAATTTTTTCTAAAGGAATTTTAGAGGAAATGAAAAGTTATTTCGACTTGCAAAATTCAAGTGATTTCCAATATGTACTTAAGCTTAATTGTTCTCAAAAACCAATCTGAAATTAAAAATTCCCTAATGTTGTCTATATTTCCTAACCAAAAATATAACACATATTGACTTTACGTCAGATATTAAGTTTCGCATTGATTGGCAACAATCAATAATGACTTTACACTCGTGACTTAGGATGTTGATTAGAATGTTGACTTAGATGTTAACGAAATATTCTCTCATCCTATGAATTCACACATCGTAATATCTAGAAATTTAATACAAAAAATACCAAATAAATACAATTTTCAATATGTCATCATAGATGAAAAATTCAACTTAAGTAAATATGAAAAATGATGAAGTTTCAATTTAGAAATTATCTGAACATCAAAATTAAAATATGTTTCGTCATCGCCGCTTTGGCTAAGTTGTGTAAGACACACGGAATTTGAACAATGTGTCTCTGATGAATGTAGTTCAAATTCTGACACGAAACACAACAAAATTTTTTCTAAAGGAATTTTAGAGGAAATGAAAAGTTATTTCGAATTGCAAAATTCAAGTGATTTCCAATATGTACTTAAGCTTAATTGTTCTCAAAAACCAATCTGAAATTAAAAATTCCCTAATGTTGTCTATATTTCCTAACCAAAAATATAACAACATATTGACTTTACGTCAGATATTAAGTTTCGCATTGATTGGCAACAATCAATAATGACTTTACACTCGTGACTTAGGATGTTGATTAGAATGTTGACTTAGATGTTAACGAAATATTCTCTCATCCTATGAATTCACACATCGTAATATCTAGAAATTTAATACAAAAAATACCAAATAAATACAATTTTCAATATGTCATCATAGACGAAAAATTCAACTTAAGTAAATATGAAAAATGATGAAGTTTCAATTTAGAAATTATCTGAACATCAAAATTAAAATATGTTTCGTCATCGCCGCTTTGGCTAAGTTGTGTAAGACACACGGAATTTGAACAATGTGTCTCTGATGAATGTAGTTCAAATTCTGACACGAAACACAACAAAATTTTTTCTAAAGGAATTTTAGAGGAAATGAAAAGTTATTTCGAATTGCAAAATTCAAGTGATTTCCAATATGTACTTAAGCTTAATTGTTCTCAAAAACCAATCTGAAATTAAAAATTCCCTAATGTTGTCTATATTTCCTAACCAAAAATATAACAACATATTGACTTTACGTCAGATATTAAGTTTCGCATTGATTGGCAACAATCAATAATGACTTTACACTCGTGACTTAGGATGTTGATTAGAATGTTGACTTAGATGTTAACGAAATATTCTCTCATCCTATGAATTCACACATCGTAATATCTAGAAATTTAATACAAAAAATACCAAATAAATACAATTTTCAATATGTCATCATAGACGAAAAATTCAACTTAAGTAAATATGAAAAATGATGAAGTTTCAATTTAGAAATTATCTGAACATCAAAATTAAAATATGTTTCGTCATCGCCGCTTTGGCTAAGTTGTGTAAGACACACGGAATTTGAACAATGTGTCTCTGATGAATGTAGTTCAAATTCTGACACGAAACACAACAAAATTTTTTCTAAAGGAATTTTAGAGGAAATGAAAAGTTATTTCGAATTGCAAAATTCAAGTGATTTCCAATATGTACTTAAGCTTAATTGTTCTCAAAAACCAATCTGAAATTAAAAATTCCTTAATGTTGTCTATATTTCCTAACCAAAAATATAACAACATATTGACTTTACGTCAGATATTAAGTTTCGCATTGATTGGCAACAATCAATAATGACTTTACACTCGTGACTTAGGATGTTGATTAGAATGTTGACTTAGATGTTAACGAAATATTCTCTCATCCTATGAATTCACACATCGTAATATCTAGAAATTTAATACAAAAAAAAAAAAAAAAAAAAAAAAAAAAAAAAAAAATACCAAATAAATTAATAATAATATTATATTAATGAATAATCAATCAATTAAAAATAATTTGAATTTGATTGAGAAAATTAATAAGATCAAATTATTTTCACAATACAAAATGTTATCTTTAGACATAACAAATATGTATACAAATATACCTATTGATGAAACAGTTAATATTTTAGAAGAAAATTTAATCAATTCGGCACTTTAGATAATTTAAAAATTAAAGATTTAATCAACTTAATTCGAGCTATTTTAAAACAAAATTATTTTACCTTTGATGATAAGTTTTTCATTCAAGATAAAGGTCTTGCAATGGGTTCTCCTTTAAGTGGATTACTAGCTGATATCTTCTAAAATAATTTTGAGAACAAATTCATATTTTCAAATTTAAACATACAACAAAATCTATTAATTTCATATTCAAGATATGTAGATGATACCATCATTTTGTTTAATGAAACTTCTCGACAAATACAAAATTTTAATAATTACATGAATAGTATCCATCCAAATATAAAATTTACCCTTGAAATTGAAGACAATCATTCAATAAATTTTTTAGATTTAACCATTTTAAAAATTAATAATCAATTTGAATATAAAATTTTTCGAAAACCAACTACTACTAGTATAACAATACATAATACTTCACATCATCCAGAGTCACAAAAAGCTGCAGCATATAATTCTCTCATTTATCGCCTTCTAAATATACCACTAAATATTTCAAATTTTCAAGATGAATTAAATACAATTAAATTTATTGCTTCAGATAATGGTTATGATTCAAAATTTATTGATAAGTTATTTTCTAAATGTTTAAATAAGTTAAAAAGTTCAAATAATAATGATACAAACATCAAATATATTTCAATGGAATATACTAACTTATTACCAAGCATCATAAGAAATCATTTCAAAAAACACAATTATTCGATATCATTTAGAACCAAAAATAATTTGTATAAAATTTTAAAACCAAAATCTAACATCAATTTGAAGTCATGTTCTGGAATTTATAAAATCAAATGTGATACCTGTGACAAATTTTAGATAGGGCAAACAGGAAGAAGTTTTTTAGAAAGATTCAAAGAACATATTCCAATGAACAAAAATAAACAAAATTTAAAGTCACGTTTTGCAAATCATTTAAATGATAATAACCATAACTACACCAGTTTCGAACAAAATTTAGAACCTTTGCATTTATGTAACAAAGGTTTTTTAATGGATTCCTTAGAAGAGTTTGAAATTTCTAAAGCTTTCAAAAAATTTCCAAATTTAATTTTAAACGACCAACTATTATTTAATTCAAATATCTTGTATAATTCAATTTTGTAAATTTCCATTCAAAAATCTCAATTCATTTATATTTCATTCATAATATTTTGATCAACATATCATATTTTTCCTAATAACAAGTAAATTTTATATGTATACAAATTATTTTAAACTATTTAATTCATAAAATGTTAGTATGCCATTTTTCATTCAAAATTTTTAATATGAATATTTGTTTTTATTTATATTTAGTTATATAGTTTTTGTACCCGTAGATGAATGTATAACATTCGAAACGCGTCGAATAAATATTATATACTAATTAAAGATTGTTTTGTGGAATTATTTTACAATAATTTATCAACATAAATTATTGTTTTAATTTGAAATATTTTAAGATATAATATTTTATGATATATTATATTATTTTTCACTCGCTTCTGCGACCCTGCAGACCTTCGATCAATAGCACCCCCTCCCCCTCCCCTTCAATCCTCCCACCCCCTCTTCCCCCGTGCCCATCCCTTCATTCACCATAGTAACCTAACCTAACCTATTTATAACAACCTCATTAACAAGCAATTAAATACATATTTTCTTTTCAACATTCTCTACTTTATAAAATCATTTCTTCATTTGGTGTCAATTCTTTTAATGAATGCACTTTGCGGACCGCTTCAATGAGTGCTTTACAAAAGTCAAATTGTCAAAATTTTGAATTTCTTTTTAGATTTTAGAACAATTCTGGTAATTTTCTATGTTAAGTCTATGGAGAACCTAACCCCCCCCCATAACTCCTAAACCACACCCCTCCGGCCTAAGGTATCTACATATATATAACCCCCACCACCTAAGCTTTCCAACGAACCCACCCCCACCCCCAGGGGGAGGATACCATATAACGAACTTGTGCCCACAAACGATCTGCATCAAACTAAACAGTAGCACATGAGTAAATTTCCATTAATACCGCATTTACAGCGATATAGCAAATTAGTAGATGTAATTTAAATCTGTGCTGTAAACACTTTTTATTTTAAAAGCCTGCAACTAATTTGATATCTAGGCTTACTACAATTACAAACGATTCAAATACTTATGATTCAAATTACAATCTAAGTTGTAGACTGATATTAAATACGACAATTGATGCAAATTAATATACTATCTACTAACTTGCTATGTCGCTGTAAATGCGGTATCAATTTCCCTACCATTAGGCCCGCTATACACTTGAGCTTAGCTATGCGAACTATGTTTTTTGTATATAACGTAATCAAATGGATGACTATACACTTGAGCTAAGCTTAAAGCTTAGCTCAAGTGTATAGACATCCATTTGATTACGTTATGTACAAAAAACATAGTTCGCATAGCTTAGCTCAAGTGCATAGCGGACCTTAGTAGCTGTTGGAATAATTTAATTTGACGTTTAAGTATATTATAGCGAATTGTATACACTGTTAAAAACAATATATTTTGATGAATAAAGAAAACTTCATCATATTTTGATGAGTCTTATTACCCGTGTTCCTTTTAGGTAAACTGGCTACCCGAACCGAATTTTAAATGGAACGACTTAAATGTGAGGTGTATTAGATTTTTGATCTACTACAACTCAAATTCTTTCTTACCACACGTTTCCGACATTTTTTTTGACAATAAATTGTTTTGACAATTTTGAAAAACAATATTGCTAAACAACGTAAAAGAAAATTATTAGTTTGACAAAATTTTAAGTTTAAATTTTATTTTGAGTTTGTTAAATTTAAGAAAATTAATTAAATATTAAAAAATTTCTGAAAATTAAAATTATGATTCATGCAAAATATAAACAATTAAAGAAAGCTGGACAGAAATATGACATTTAGGCTAGAAATTCTAAATTTGTATAGGCATTTGGGCAAACATATTTGAAATTATTCTCTAAACTGACAAAAACTCTCGCGGTGAATAGAAGCGTAAGTTTGTCACGTAGCTTTTGTAAAATACTGCTTCTAGTTGCCTAGAAGTCAGCTTTTAACAAAAATATATTACCCAGACATTGGCTCTGACGACGGGTATCTATGGCCGACTAGAACCCAGAGGATGGGAGTGGGTGAAGTGTCAGAGCGTGTCTAGGTCTTGAATTCCCGTCAAGGATTACAAACCAGACATGACAACTTTATTCAACCAAACCACACTAACGTTATCTTCCCCTCCATAACGTTAGTTAATTTATTTCAGTTACAGTTTTTGGTCTTGTTTGTTAAGTAAAGATCGTGTGTTAATTTTAGTTTGTGTTTGGTGAAATATTAATCTTTTGTTTTTTTATAATTTTTTTGGAATAAGAAATGAAATAATTAACAATTCTTTTTAATGAATATATCAATATGATATAAAAAAAAAAATTATTTCTCATTACAATTTATTTCGTTGGTGTAATTTCTAATTTAGAAGAAAAAAAATTACTATTATTTTTGTTCTTTAATTTTTTAAATAGTAGTTAAAATATCCTACTTTTAAACAATATTTAACTTTTTAACGAAATTTTTAAATCTTTAAGACGTAAAAAAAAAGTCAGTACGGAACCCTAAAAACGATCCCCAATTGGGACACGTACATTATATACATATGTAATGTTTTTTTATTAAATACCTATTTTAATATAAATTAAGTAAGACATGTGTTAAGTTTATATACACACAGTGTAAACGTTTAATGTTAATTGTTTTGCTTGAATCAAAAAGGAAAATATATATATGTATTTGTTTTAAATATGTTAATATAAATTAAGTGCAAACAAAAAAATTATTGTTGTGACCATCGTAATAATTATAAAATATAATTACAAAATATACAAATTAAATCTATTGAACAAAAAAATTATTGTTGTGACCATCGTAATAATTATAAAATATAATTACAAAATATACAAATTAAATCTATTGAACAAAAAAATTATTGTTGTGACCATCGTAATAATTATAAAATATAATTACAAAATATACAAATTAAATCTATTGAACTGGGGTGTTTTCTTATTGATCCCTGTGATCATAACCACAGCGTTTGGCAGTGAGAAGATCTGGAATGGAAATTGGATACCGCAGATTAAGGTACTACTTTTTATATTTATCTATATGCTAAGGTGTTATATTTTACATGTCTACGTTTTTGTATAACGTATAAAATGAAATAAATTAACTAACGTTATGGAGGGGAAGATAACGTTAGTGTGGTTTGGATGAATAAAGTTGTCATGTCTGGTTTGTAATCCTTGACGGGAATTCAAGACCTAGACACGCTCTGACACTTCACCCACTCCCACCCTCTGGGTTCTTGTCGGCCATAGATACCCGTCGTCAGAGCCAATGTCTGGGTAATATATTTTTGTTAAAAGCTGACTTCTAGGCAACTAGAAGCAGTATTTTACATGGCGCCCAAGAATTGGCTTAAATCAGCTTAGTTTTTGTTTATTTCAATTTCTTTTTCGTTTTTAAATTCAGTTTTTCGATAATTAGTTATCAAGTTTTACTTAGGTGTTATTTTACAATAGCAACCACATAAATATGACTTTCCTTTTCGCAATTTCCTTTCCTTTCCCATACCTTCCCAAACCTTGTAAATAATTTCCCTTCAAAACACCATATAGCGTCTAACTCAGATTTGCTTCTGTGGATTTAGATGTTAGTTTTATTATGGTTTGTATAATAGTTTTTCAATCAAATTTCCAATATTTTGTTTTTATCTCAATAATAATATTTTTCAGAAGAATCCTCGGCATCAATTACCATATGTTTTTGATTAATTGATTGCTATACAGGTCTTTTGAATGTGTTTTTATTGATTCAATGCATTTTATGGTTTCGCATTGTGTACTACTATTGAGTAATTGATTGCCAGTATCAGTAGAACTATAAAATGATCACAATCTCCTCTATCACTAAGATGCTTTAATCGCGAATAAACTAGCATGTAGCTGTGGAATTATTTGTTGGGCTATTAAAGCATATCCTTTCCTCCCGTTCCTTTTAGTTCTTCCTACCTTTTTACAAATCAGACAAATAACTATTGTTAGTTTTATATTCAGCTACACTAATGTGATGTTCTCCTCCAGACGTTTTCAATTCAATTTTTAAAGGTACAATATTTACTATAAAATTTATTTTAATCATAATCTTTGTTTTTATATTTAGTTTTTGTTCCGTATGTTTGCCGTTTGTCGTTTTGTTTACAATAATATAAATTAAAAAATTTTAAAAATAATTATTATTAATATCTAGTAATAAAAATATTTTATGAATAAATATTATACATATACATATGTAAGTAAGTAACTGATTGTAATGTATTAAATTGTTTATTTTGTCAGGAACAATTATGCATCTAAACGTAAATTTTTATTAAATTAAGTTTATAAAATTCTTGGAATTGTTGCAAGGAAGAATAAAGAAGAAAAATAAAATTCAATTTTATCTTAATTTTTGTTTGGTCTTACATATTTTAATGTAATCATAAGTTTGTATGTTTTTATGTATATATGTTATTATGACAATTTCTAATTATTTTTAATAATTTATAATCAAAACCAGATATAATCAAAACAATATATTATAATCAAAACAAAATAAAATTATATACATATATAGGTTTAGTTAGGTCATTGATGAAATTCGTCAAGGCTAAATTAAATTATATTTGCATTTTAAATATTGTCATAACATTTGCGTCCTTTTGTGTTGCATATTACCAATTTGTTTTACAGATTCATTCGTAAATTTTAGTACATACATAATTTCCTTTGAATTTTTTTATAATTATTGTTTTATTAAGTTTGATAGTACTTTAGTTATCAGATATTTTTGAATATTTTTGTTTATTCGAGTCATTGCACTTGTTTCGTGTGCTGAAATTATATTTGATAAACAGAAGCTAACTATTTTCACAATGGACGTTCACATTTAGAGTTAGATGAACTTTATGTTGAGTGCGTGTTGCGAAATATTCAAGGAACAACAGCTGAACAGATATCGCTCCTTAAAAATTCTTTAAAAGGTGAAGAGAATGGTACCATAAAAATACCTGAACGTGCCCATGAAAACGCTTGTAAGCAACCTAAGAGAGAAGTGATCTTGTGTCACCGAAAAGTTATTGAGATACAAAAACTTCTTACCGAATTGGTAAAAGACAGGTTTTCTGACCAAGGTTTTCAGACGTGTGCAGCTATCCACTCACGGCTTATTCATATCCATGGTCGACTAGAACGTATTTCAAACTCTCCATCGGTACAACAGTCTGTCCCAAAAGTTTTGTTACTGGTCAATCAGTTGCTTGCCATTACCACCAATATATCTATGAATGAACCTGATCTCAATAGGTCAATTGCAATGGTAGATGCGGTCATTAAGGGAATAGTTCTTCCTACAGATGACAAAGAAGAAGAAATACTGGTATTACCACCCCCGCTTTTAGAATCCTCACCATTTAAAGGACACCTTCCAAGCACATCCAAAATTAATACGAAACCCGCAGAACAATTAAATGAATCAGTTCATAGCCTAAGTCAGGATGAACTGGGAGCTCTTTTGCAAGTTATTCAACAACGTGTGACTGAAATAACTAACCAACCTATCCCATCGCATCCAAATCCCAATACATTATCTCCACCACCTAGAAATCCTTCTGCTCGAAATGATTCCAATTTGTTGACACAAAATGTTATCGAACGGAATCCTTCTAAAAATCCCGTTACTTATTCCATTGGTACCCATAGATGGAACATTTCCTTCGACGGTTCGGCAGATGGTCTGAATGTCTCTAGATTTCTTTTCAGTGTAGAGAGGATGGCAGATGCCAACGGATTATCCTTAAACAGTTTAGTCGATGATATCAGTTACTTATTGCGCGGTGTCGCATTAGAGTTCTATTGGCTACTAATGGAACGCCACAACAATATTTCTTGGAATATGCTTCGAAATGAATTAACTATTCGATTTCAAGATCGTCAGTCAGATTTAGAATTACGTCAATCTATCGAGCTTCGCAAGCAGGGCTCAAAGGAAACATTCTTAGAATTTTACAATGCTATATTAGGTATGACATGAAACGAAGTATGAGATCGGGACTGCAAATTAATATGGCTGGTCAGTCCTCCCTTACTATACCTGAACTGGTTAGTCGGTATGTCGAAATCGAAGATATTTGGAAAAGATTAGGATATAATCCTGACCTACAGATTTCCAATCCACGACGTTTTGTTAATGAGTTATCGCAGTTTCCAGTAGAAACTAATTTTGAACCAAAGGAATTATATGATGTGAATGCCATACAGCATAAACCTAATGCTGTACGATTCACTACACCACCTCCAGGCAATGTCAAACCAAGTCCTCCTTCGCCGTACGTTTGTTGGAATTGCAATTCAAATACTCATTTGTTCAAAGATTGCACTCGTCCACATGATCGAACCTATTGTTTTGGATGCGGCCTAAATGGTTTCATTAAACCTCAGTGTCCTAAATGTCAGTCACGAACCATGGAAAACCAATATGTAGCAGTGAGACAGACTGGGGCTCCTGCATACCAACAATCACACCCAGCAACCATTCTTTCAAGGAAAACGACAGAAGAAGCGGCATCCAACACCGACCCCGAGCTTCTCCGTCGCCAGAATTTAACTCGATTCAAGTAGATTTTTCTGGGAATACACATCAATCGGTCACAAATAACACTTTGTCAAAACCTATGTCATATATTAATTCTTCTAATTGCCTTCCTTTTTCTGTTACTAAATCTCGTACTAACTTATATTTTCGTCGTAAAAAAGCTATTTGCTCTATGCTTTCAAAATCTCTTGTTTCCGTAGAGCATGACAACAGACCTTATGCTAATGTTAAAATTAATAATATTTCCATGACTGGTTTGTTAGATAGTGGTGCTAGTATTAGCATTTTAGGTGCAAATTGTAACGCTTTTCTTTCAACCACCGGTATTAAAATCCATTATCTACCCTCTTTTGAATCTGCAGCAGATGGTCAAAAACAGCGTGTTGTTGGCTACGTTTGTGCTAACGTTGAGTTTAGAGGCTGCATAAAACTGTTGCGTTTCTATATTGTTCCAAACTTGTCCCAAAATTTATATTTAGGTATTGATTTTTGGAAAGCTTTCGATCTACTTCCCAAAATTGACGAAATAACACCTGAAATTACTCCAATTGTCGATCAAGAGCAATTAGAATATGACCAACACGAGTTGTCCACTCAGCAAAATATTCAGTTATCCGAAGTGATTAAAATGTTTCCGTCTACTGCTATCGAAGGTTTAGGTAAGACCCACTTGCTTCAACATAAAATCGATGTTACGGATGCCGAACCAATCAAACAAAGATTTTATTCTATTTCTCCTGCGATTCAATCTTTGATGTATCAGGAACTTGATAGAATGCTGTCTCTAGGTGTTATCGAAGAAAGTGACAGTGCGTGGAGTTCTCCTGTTACATTGGTTAAAAAGAAAAATGGTAAAGTACGTTTATGTCTTGATGCACGAAAAGTAAACGAGGTTACCGTGAAAGATGCTTACCCGTTACCTTTAATTGAGGGTCTGTTAAGTCGATTGGATCAAACTAGATACATATCCAGTATTGATCTGAAAGATGCATTTTGGCAGATTCCTCTTGAAAAGGCATCTTGGGATAAGACAGCTTTTGTAGTTCCTGGTCGACCGTTGTACCAGTTTACTGTCATGCCTTTTGGACTTTGTAATTCTCCTCAAACTATGTGTAAACTCATTCATAAAGTCATCCCGCATCATTTACACGATCGAGTGTTCGTTTACTTGGATGATCTTTTAGTTGTTTCATAAACAGTTGAAGAGCACATGTCGCTGCTTAATGAGGTTGCCAGACTTTTACGTAACGCTCGTTTAACGATTAATGTAAAAAAGAGCAAATTCTTCCTTAAGGAAGCAAAATATCTTGGTTACGTGATTGGTGACGGTTGCATTCGTGTTGACCCATCCAAAGTCGATGCAGTTGTTAACTTTCCCGTCCCAAAAACAGCACGGCAAATTCGTCGCTTTTTAGGTATGACTGGTTGGTATCGTCGTTTTATCCCAAACTAATCTTCTGTAGCAAGTCCATTGTTTGATCTTCTCAAAAAATCGGCTACTACTCGATGGAATGATGATGCACAAAAATCATTTGAAGCTCTTAAATCTTTTCTTGTTACAGCTCCCGTTTTAACCAATCCAGATTTTTCCAAAGAATTTTTCATGCAATGCGATGCTTCTAAAGCAGGAGTTGGAAGTGTTCTCTTCCAGCGTTCAGCTGAAAATATTGAACATTCAATCGCATTTATTTCCCACAAGCTTAACAAAGCACAGCGAAATTACAGCATCACCGAACTAGAGTGCTTAGCTGCCGTAATGTCTGTCAAAAAGTTTCGTCCATATATCGAATGGTATCGGTTCACTATTATCACCGATCATGCCAGCCTTAAGTGGCTTATGAATCAAAAAGATTTATCCGGTCGTTTAGCGCGGTGAGTTTAAAGCTCCAAGGTTTTGATTTTAAAATCGAATATCGCAAAGGAAGTGATAATATTGTCCCTGATACACTCTCGAGAGTTTTTATAGATTCCATCACACCACCCGATGAGACCGTTCTGCCATTACACGTAGATTTAGATTCTGAGGCATTTAAAAGTGATGACTACCTATCACTTATTAATAAAGTAGAAAATGCAAAGGAAAATATCAACATGTGTGTACGAGATGGTAAAGTTTTCTTCTGCCCAATTTCCACGGAATTAAACACTGATATCTCTTCTTGGAAATTATTTGTACCTTCGTCTTTAATTCCAGAGCTTCTCCTTCAAGCCCATAATTCACCAAAATCAGCACATCTTGGAGTAGCAAAGACATTGAACATTTTACAAAGAAATTTTTACTGGCCCAAGATGGCTTATGATGTTAAGACCTACATTGGTTCATGCGATACGTGTAAGATGACTAAACCTGTGAACTTTATTACAAGACCTAAAATGAGATCATTTGTCGAAGTCGAAAGACCATGGCAACATATCTATGTCGACTTTCTCGGACCTTACCCGCGATCAAAACTTGGTAACAAATATATCCTAATTGTCCTAGATAAGTTCAGTCGCTTTGTCATGCTTGAACCACTGAAATGCGCCACTGCTGTGAAACTATCTCAATACTTGGTACATCGAATTTTCTCTATGTTTGGTGTTCCCGAAACATTGTTTTCCGACAATGGTTGTCAGTTTGAGTCCAACCTTCTTAGAGATCTACTCCAACGTTATGGTGTCCATCATATTTTTACACCCAAATACTCTCCACAAGCAAACGCTTCAGAACGAGTCAACAGATCTGTAATTTCTGCTATCCGAGCTTATGTGGCCGATGATCAGAATGAGTGGGACAAACACATTCATGAAATTGCTTCCGCATTAAGGAATGCAACACATTCGTCAACTTGTTTTTCTCCTCATTACTTGGTGTTTGGTCAGCATATGGTCTCGCATGGTGCAAATTACAAATTACTGCGTGATTTTGATATGTTGAACGAAAGTGACATGAAGGTTACACCACCACATAACCATCTTAGCATTGCAAGACAATTGGTGCTTAAACATCTAAAGTCTGCACACCTTAGGAATGAAAACCAATGCAATCTTCGGAGTCGTCCCCACGATTTTAAACCTGGTCAGGATGTCTTCGTCCGAAATTTTATCCAAAGTGACGCTTCCAAACATTTCAATGCCAAACTGGCTAATAAATTCATTAAAGCTAGAATTCTTTCTAAAGAGGGTAATGTTGGATATAAGATCTGCAACCCACAAGGGAAATATATTGGTGTCTATCACACCAAAGACATTCGCTAATTTAATTCTTCTTGGAAGACCTCACATATATATTGTATTATTCAAAGCCCGGCTTGAGATCTCTTATCTTTCGGGTCATGTAGGTCGTCCCTACGATTGTAACGTTATCAACGTTCCTTAATTCTCACATTAAGAAAATTTCATCTATTTAAATTTATTCCCATTTTAAGTTGACGATCACAATTCCAAATTTTTAACTTTTCATTTTTCCAATACCTCAAAAACTGTGATGTCAACAAATTCTACCTTAAACATTTTTAATAATAATTATGATCTGTTTTAATTTTGTCTGAAAAATCTTTTTGTCACAATTGACAACTTTCCTCAAATTTCCGTATATTTGATTATAATATACTACGGTTCATATTACTTTTTCTAGATAATTTGAATCATTTCATTAATGTTTTGGCTAACAAAATTAAATGAAATATTAAACTTCATTTTCTTGTAATAACAAGAAAATTTTGCCTTTTATGCTGATACAAGATTTCTGGCGTGGGGAATCTTTTCTTGAAAAAAAAATGTGCAAGTTCGTTGTGAGGTTCAGTTAGTTTTTGTACCTTGAATCGGTTAGGTACTAACTTAATTCATAAAATAGATTAAATTAAATTAATTTCAGTTACAGTTTTTGGTCTTGTTTGTTAAGTAAAGATCGTGTGTTAATTTTAGTTTGTGTTTGGTGAAATATTAATCTTTTGTTTTTTATAATTTTTTTGGAATAAGAAATGAAATAATTAACAATTCTTTTTAATGAATATATCAATATGATATAAAAAAAAAAATTATTTCTCATTACAATTTATTTCGTTGGTGTAATTTCTAATTTAGAAGAAAAAAAATTACTATTATTTTTGTTCTTTAATTTTTTAAATAGTAGTTAAAATATCCTACTTTTAAACAATATTTAACTTTTTAACGAAATTTTCAAATCTTTAAGACGTAAAAAAAAAAGTCAGTACGGAACCCTAAAAACGATCCCCAATTGGGACACGTACATTATATATGTAATGTTTTTTTTATTAAATAACTATTTTAATATAAATTAAGTAAGACATGTGTTAAGTTTATATACACACAGTGTAAACGTTTAATGTTAATTGTTTTGCTTGAATCAAAAAGGAAAATATATATATGTATTTGTTTTAAATATGTTAATATAAATTAAGTGCAAACAAAAAAATTATTGTTGTGACCATCGTAATAATTATAAAATATAATTACAAAATATACAAATTAAATCTATTGAACGAAAAAATTATTGTTGTGACCATCGTAATAATTATAAAATATAATTACAAAATATACAAATTAAATCTATTGAACAAAAAAATTATTGTTGTGACCATCGTAATAATTATAAAATATAATTACAAAATATCCAAATTAAATCTATTGAACTGGGGTGTTTTCTTATTGATCTCTGTGATCATAACCACAGCGTTTGGCAGTGAGAAGACCTGGAATGGAAATTGGATATCGCAGATTAAGGTACTACTTTGTATATTTATCTATATGCTAAGGTGTTATATTTTACATGTCTACGTTTTTGTATAACGTATAAAATGAAATAAATTAACTAACGTTATGGAAGGGAAGATAACGTTAGTGTGGTTTGGATGAATAAAGTTGTCATGTCTGGTTTGTAATCCTTGACGGGAATTCAAGACCTAGACACGCTCTGACACTTCACCCACTCCCATCCTCTGGGTTCTAGTCGGCCATAGATACCCGTCGTCAGAGCCAATGTCTGGGTAATATATTTTTGTTAAAAGCTGACTTCTAGGCAACTAGAAGCAGTATTTTACACTTTACCATCATTTGAGATGGTAAACTTGAAAACAGAATTTAGTACAAAAGTAAAGGAAAATGTTGTAGATGGAACACACTTATTGCCTTTAGGGTAATTATGGTGAAGTAAGTGGGGAATATTTATTTATTTATTTTTTATTTATTTATTTATTTATATCAAAAAAGAAAGTACGTAGTACTTATACATTTGATTTTAATTACAATGTTATTTTGAGTATCACAGACTAGGCCAGAGTAAAGTTAAATATTAAAATATACTAAAAAAGAAAAACATTATAAACGTTACTTAAAATACTTAAAAATAAATAACATCACAACAAGCTGTGAAAAATCATCATCTCTGAGGCACATAGAAGCACCCCATACGCTTAGATATATACTGAGCTGTAACTAAAGTTTACAAAATTGACCAGGAATATGGATTTCGACCCGGTCCGTTTTAATTCTAGCGGTAGGTTATTCCACAGTTTGATCCCCCTTACGAAAACAGATTTATTAAGAGCGACGCATGAATTTGAAGCGGGGATGAGTCTCAGGTTATCTGAGAATCTAAATGAGAAACGTAATTTTTCATAGAGATAAGTGGGACTCTGAGTACGAATTAAGGTTTTCAGGAAATAGCATGTTCTGAAATTCAAATAGGTGAGTATATCACAGCTCAATAAACGCGTAGTATATGGAGAGATGTGGTCAAATTTTCTTAGCTTAAAAACATATCTGGTACAAGCATTAAAGCACATACGAAGCCTATACTCGCATTTCTTGCTCATTCCGAAGAGGACCGTATCCCCGTATAAGAAATGAGGAAGGATGTACGATATAAATAGTCGTCTTTTCAGGCTGACATCAGCGAACATTGTGAGTCTCCAAAGTCCGCGTTGTTGATCACAACTCCTAGATTTTTTACATTTTTCGAGTATGACACTGGATTGTTTAGCAACATTAATTTCGGCAAATCATTTAAATTATATGAAGTGGCATTCAAGTAGATTACAATGGCTTGAGTTTTTGCAGTGTTGAGTTTTAGGCCAATTTCTGATGCCCAGCATTCGATTCTCGCAAGATCGTCATTCATAGCTGTAACGCAATCAGAAACAGAAACTAAATCCAGATTGCTTGAGAGGTAGATCTGAATATCGTCTGCATATAGATGGAAATTACAATTTAATATGTTTTCGCTAATATCGGCAACATACATGCAGAACAGTAGAGGACCCAGAATGGACCCTTGGGGTACACCTGAACTGATCAAGATTTCGTTAAATAAATTGTCGTCGATTTTTACTTTTTGAGTCCTGTGCGAGAGATACGATAAAATCATTAAAGCCGCAGGCCTAGAAAAGCGAAACTTTCTGATTAGTTTGTCGCAAATTACATCATGTTTGATTGTATCAAATGCCTTCGAGAAATCAAGCAGGCACAGTATGGTCAGCCTCCTTGAATCCATGTTTCGTCTGATATCATCACATATTTTCAATAAGGCTGTGGATGTTCCATGTAACTTTCTATAACCGGACTGGAATTGGCAAAACAGGGAATTTTCTTCGAGGAAGCTGGTCATCTGCGCACTCAAGATCTTTTCAAAAGCCTTTGACAGTGAAGATAACATACTTATTGGTCTGAAATCGGCGATGTCACTGGGAATTTTAGTTTTGGGGATCGGCAAAATCATGGAGTTACTCCACTGCAAAGGGAACTCGGAGCTCGAGAGGATGAAATTGAAAAAGTGTAATAGGAAATTAGCTACAAAAGGAAAGATGAGTCTAACAAATTTGATATTGATTTTGTCAAGTCCTGTAGCATTAGATTTGACTGCAGAAATGGAATTCCACAGTTGGTCTAATGTAATATTTTTAAAAGAGAAAAGATTTGTGTTGTCATCAAAAGAATAGTTGGATATGTCGAAAGTGTCTGCGTTATTTAGTTTGTTGAAATTGCTGGCAAAGTAGTTATTTAGTTGGTTGGGTGTGAAAGGGATTTGTGCCGATCTTTTCGGCTTGCCGAAACCCAAATTTTTTATGTTTCTCCAAAAGACTTTAGGTGGTAAGGTTGGGTCCAGTTTCAATTTCAGAAAGTTTACTTTCGCTGAGCGTATTAAAGAAGTGGTAGTGTTACGAACCAGCTTAAATCTGTTCCAGCTCTGATCAGTTTTTGATTCCTTCCAACGTGTGTAAAGATAACTTTTGACAGCGACATGCATTTCGATGATCTTATTGATCCAGGGTGGCTTTTTTGGTTTGATTTTCACTCTTTTCAATGGTATGCAAGCGTCAAACATGATATTGATATTGTTATTTACTACTTCAAGTTGCTCTGTAGAAGTTGTTAGATATCGCAAAGATTCCCACGGGAGGGAGTTTGATAACCGGTTTGCTTGTTCGGAATCAAAATGTTTATAGTCTCTGTAATAAAAATACCGATCAGCCTTGGGGCAATCAACATTTATTGAGAAAAATATGAGATCGTGGTGGGAGCTACCTCCTAGGGATATCTGGTTGAAAAATGAGATCTCATTTTTATCAAGGACGATAAGATGGTCAATAAGGCTCGGAACAGCATTTTGATTGGCAAAATGCGTCGCCTCACTCTTATTATAGATTGTCAGACCGAACAGTGTTAGAGTATTAATATAATCGAATATATAATATATAATGAATATATCGATATATAATGAATATAACCGCTTTTGGTTTTTATTTTTTCGTTTTAATTAGTAAAGTAATTACTAACAAATGATAAAATAAAACTCCGTATCATCAGCATATCTCAATATATCGATAAAGACAAAGAGTTATTGATTTCAACGATAAAAAATTTTGGTGTGCCAACTTCACATTCAAATTTTGTTTTGCTAATAACAATTAAACTAATTACTAACAAACGTTAATTTTGAACTCCGTATCTTCTCCAAACGAATCACAAACGATCTACATCAAAATAATTGAAGAAAAGTGTAATTATACTTTATAGTATTAAGTGTGTTCCATTTACCACATTTTCCTTTACTTTTGTACTAAATTTCGTTTTCAAGTCAACCATATCAAATGATTCGTGACAAACTTACGCTTCTATTCCCCGCCAGAGTTTTTGTCGGTTTAGAGAATAATTTCAAATATGTTTGCCCAAATACTTATACAATTTTAGAATTTGTAGCCTAAATGTCATATTCCTGTCCAGCTTTCTTTAAATGTTTATATTTTGCATGAATCATAATTTTAATTTTCAGAAATTTTTTAATATTTAATTAATTTTCTTAAATTTAACAAACTCAAAATAAAATTTAAGCTTAAAATTTTGTCAAACTAATAATTTTCTTTTACGTTGTTTAGCAATATTGTTTTTCAAAATTGTCAAAACAATTTATTGTCAAAAAAAATGTCGGAAACGTGTGGTAAGAAAGAATTTGAGTTGTAGTAGATCAAAAATCTAATACACCTCACATTTAAGTCGTTCCATTTAAAATCCGGTTCGGGTAGCAAGTTTACCTAAAAGGAACACGGGTATTGGTGTGTCAACTTCACGTAGCCCAAAGAATGAAGGAAGGAAATTTTTGACTATCTGGCATGTTATACACAAAATTAATAAAAATGTTATTTTAGTACTAAAATAACGGCTATGGGTTGAACTTTTTTATCGACTATTTTATATTTCCATGTAATTTATAAGTTTTGTTAACAAACGCAATGTCAAAATCGTACAAAGAATGAAGAAAGGAAATTTTTGACTATTTCGCGTGTGATACAGAAATTGATTAAAATGTATTAAATATATCTTTTTATAAAAAATATAAAAAAACTGTATTTAACAATTACAAAGTTATTTTGGTTATCAGATATAGCTATATAAAAAATAAAATATAGAATTCGATTAACAATATTCACATAATGGATCGACGTAAGCCAAGCCATTTTCTTTTTCTATAAAAAATTTGTCAGAATTTATAATTCAAATAATTCATTGATACTCGGATACAATTTAATTTTAAAATTAGGTTCATCAAGTCCGGAAAGTCCAGCTTCATATTACAAGAGACGAGATAGGGATCATGGTCGAAACAGGAGAAGTCGCTCCAGATCAAGGTGAAACTATTTTGCTTTAATTTGTATTATATAAAAAATGGGGATATTACTTTTACTTAGGCGGTAAGAAGTTTTTTTTAAATTTGATATAGAATCAGTCACTGAAGCGAATAAAACCAAAACGAGTTATATATCAACCCCGGGGGCCAAGATACAGGCCTTTGAAAAAAGCAAAATCCAATCCAAAATTGCAGTTTTCACAAAAAATTTTTGTTTTTAATTTTAGCTTTATTTCCTATGTGCTTATAAGATAAACGATCAAAACTGCCTCTTTTACTAAATTTTCTTAATTTACGATAAAAATAATAAAAAAAAAATCCACTCCTAAATAATAATACCGATTGATTATTTATTTGAATAAAACAGAAGTAAAGATCGAGGACGCAATCGTAGAAGTCATTCAAGAAGTAGAGATAGGAGTTCTAGAAGATCACCAGATTTATATCGCGATTTAATAAATCAAGATTATCAGGAGGATCGGGATAGAGGATATTATAGAAATAATGATCGGAATAGAGATAGAGATCGTGATCGGAGAAGGTTGGTTGTTTTTTAATCTTTGCATAATTGAGTTTTGTTGCATAATGAGTACATTCACAGGGATAGGGATTTCAAAAAAACTGAGTACTCTCCTAGCTCTTATTTAGAGGAAATAAGTAACGATAGTAATGAAAGGTTAGTGAAATCTATGATAGTAAATTAAGTAAATTTAATATTTGAATTTTATAGTGATATCGGAGAGACAAACTATTTTAACCAAGTGCCCAATAACAAAATAATTCTACGAGGATTAGCACAGCATATAACCGAGGCAGATGTATGTCGCAATGTAGTATATATCAATAAAGATTCATGCATCAATTTAAATATTTTTTAACATATTACAGATAAGTGCTGATCTTTTGCAATATGGATTAAAAGCTGCATCAATTCGTGTTATAAGGAAAAAGAGAACAGGTAAACATATTTTTAAAATTATTTACATTTATTATTCTTAGACCGTCAATTATTGTGTGAATGACGAAAGAATGAATGATGTAATGCTTTAACTTAAAATCATATACTGGTAAGTCTGAACATCTGATGGGTTATCACTAAGTTTCGTATACAAATAAGGGATAAAACAGGAAGTATATAAATCAAAAGAATATGTATGTCTGATCATGAAAAAAATATCCTGTAAATGTGTAAAATTGATATCGTATTTTGTGTTTTGCTCTATCCCAATATTATAGGTGCATCAAGAGGTTTTGCTTTTGTCGAGTTTAATACTGGAGAGGAAGCAACTCGCTGGATGGGATATAAGCAGGTATCATTGTATCTGGCGCAGATTTTATCATTTTTTTATTTTTGAACATAAAAACTTCCTGTATGAGAAGTATAAATATTACTACATCAAAACCATTATAGTTCTTCAATTTAAATTAAATCATCGAACAATTTTAAAATTCGGTTGACAATATTTTGGTTTTCGTTAATTTTTTTTTGTTTTAATTTCCGTCGATTTTCGTTAACAGTTTAGAAAATGGTTTAGTTAAGAATTACTTTTTTGTTCTTATGAATTCATGTTCGAACTTTTTCTGATAGTCAAGTCATACCGAAAATGTTTGTTTTTCACATAATATTTGAAAAGTATAGTCAAATTTTTCTGGTTGACAAATTCAGGTTTAAATGTTCATCTAATTTATATTGAAAATATTTAATGCAATGTATTTCTTGAAAACAGACCAGTAATATTTTGTTTCAAACTCAATCAATCTGGAAATACTAGGCGCGTTCGGTTGAAGATCAAACATGCTCAGATTTACTTTTATCTACACTGTCCAGACAACGTGTAGTTATATTAAGGTTTTTGGAGTTTCATTTGTGATATACTCATCAGCTGGCTTGAGCAGCTAATTTATTCCAAAGGAACGCATGTATTCTTTCTTTGTTAATGCTGACACTAAACATTCATTCCTTACCTTGTATATTAAAATTGAACGTTAATTCAGAATAAAATTTAAAGTAATAAATCTACTTTGGAAAATAGAAATCTCTATTTGCCTCTAAACCATTTTTTAAAAAAAATATTCAGGACAAATTTTTGAAACTTAGTGATCTTTAAAAACAATTTTTAACATGTCGTACAGCATTTATTAAACAATTCGTTTGTTTCATATTTAAACGGTATTTTGAAATAGGGATTATTTATTTACTAACAAAATATAATAGGCTAGCTTTAAAACTACATCACTACACAAAACTTGACGCTAGAGCTAGGTATATTTATAAGAAGTAATATAAAATTATTCAAAAAGGAAATCAATGCTTCATTCACAGTACAAATTAATAAAAAAAATAAAAGAAGTTCTTACCTCTCCTCGAGGAGTTTTGGTATTGAACGATACTTTTCGTCCATGGCGATTAAATGAAATGATTTCGAAACTTAATTCTAATCTTTGTTATTTTGTTTTATAATTTCAATTAGGGAATTTTGATGTTACAAGATCAGTATAGAGCTGTAATGGAATACAGTATGGAATATCGAAACAAAAAGGATACCCAAGTTGAGACTTCAAAAGAAAAGGAAGGATCTGTCACAACAGATTGGTATTGTGGAAAGGTTTGCTATATTTGCTTATTTTGTATATTTAAAAATTATAGATATATCTTTTATTGACAGTGCGGAGTGTTTAATTTTAAACGACGAGAGAATTGTTTTAAATGTTATGCATCAAGGGAAGAAAGTGAAAAAGGTGGTGAAGGGTGCGATGAAGTTAGCAACATTTTAACAAAAAGTAATCGATTTTTTTTTCATTTTTGTAAATCAAGTTTTATCGGTTATTTTTTTCCTTTTTTAGAAATAATGTTAAGAAATTTAGATGCATTAACAAATGAAGAAAGTGTATTAGTTGTAATGCAAGAAGTTGTTCCAACACTTGTGTCAAAAATATCCAAAATATTAATATGTAGAGATGCGTTAACATCTATATCTAGAGGTGTATGTTATTTATCGTTTGATAATTTAGTTGACTCAATGAATACACATAATGCTTTGAAAGGATTAGAGGCACCACTTTTAATAGATAATCGAGAAGGTATACGAGAAGTAACAATTGGTGAATGATTTGCTTTAATTATTAATATTCTGTTTTACTTATAGTTACCATTTCATACTGTGTTGATACTGAAAATAGAACTATAATTAAAGGCCAGCAACCAAGTAAAAGTCAAAATGCATCGGATTCTACATCAAGCTCATACCCTGCTCCTGCATATCAATATACATTGGCAGATGTGCCGCGTTTAGCTGAATATAGTGCTCGTTTATATGCTTCGAATTCTGTACAACACAGTCATTATCTGAAGTATTATACACAGTACTATGTGTCACAGATTTCGAAGGTATTTATGAATTTACTAATTAATACTACGACAAATCCTACGGTGTTTAAAATGTATGTAATGTTTTTTATTCGTTTGGTTCTTCCTCTCCGTTTTTCCTGACGAATTCAGGTATTTAAAGTAAATTTTTAATGCCATTTAAAAAAATGGAATATTCCTAGTTTACGGTCCATTAATAAATTAGTTTTTTCTAAATAAATCAAAAGTAGTTTCTAAATACAACAAATTTTATAAAAATGTTTTTCGGTAAGGTTATTTATTTGGTTCAATTTTTCGACTTCTAAAATTTCAATTTCCTTATTCAACTGATTTAATTAGGTTGTGGTTCTGGCTGTATAATCTTCGCTTTTATATTAATATTGCTTGTCTCGCTTCTGCGACCTTGCAAACTTTCGATCTGTGATAAAGATGTATGATTAGTTTAAATTAAATGAAAAAATAATTATCAGTAGTAATTTCCCAAGGGCGGTGATAATTCGAAATAATTTTTTGCCAAAAATTTCGAAAGCAAGCTATTATCAATACCACTTGCTTGAGGAATTTTCCAAAAAATTATGAGAATTTATCAATGAACGAGGGGAATTCGTTTAGAAAATTTTTTTCTTAGTTTTATTTTAATTTATTGAAACATTATAAAAGTACATAGAAAACAAAAATATTTTCTATATAACAAAATTTAACCCAATGAAATTCTCTAAAATGTAATGACATCATTCAATTTCACCAATAACATTTGAATTATACTAATAACAAATATTTATACGTCTGGCCTACTGGGATATTAAAAATTATCAAATAATTTTTGAAATAATTAACTGATTATGCCTACTGTGATGGCCAACGCATAATTCATAAAAAAATATATAAAGAAATGAAAAATGGCAAAAAATTTTCTACACGAATTCCCCTCGTTCGTTGATAAATTCTCATAATTTTATGGAAAATTCCTCAAGCAAGTGGTATTGATAATAGCCCTCGGTCTACATCCTCTTGCTTTTATCAATATACTTGCTTTCGAAATTTTAGGCAAAAAATTATTTCGAATTATCACCGCCCTTGGGAAATTACAACTGAAAATTTTTTGCCATTTTTCATTTCTTTATATATTTTTTATGAATTGTACGTTGGTCTACTGCGATAACAGTTAATTATTTCAAAAATTATTTGATAATTTTTAATATTCCACTATGCCAGACATATTTGTTATTAGTATAATTCAAATGTTTTTGGTGAAATTGATGATGTCATTGCATTTTAGAGAATTTCATTGGTTTAAATTAAAATAAAACTAAGGCAAAAAATTTAAATATATAAAATCACGAGTCGTCAAATAATAGTTGATTATTTTTCACAATCATTATTACGAATGTCAATTGATGTGTCTCAAATGGTGGTGGTAATGTTGAAGAATAATCGACTAATAATTTGATGAGTTGTATTTAGCAGACAATTTAACGAACAGAAATAGTAACATTATTTCATACAACATAATCCTTTGTTGTCAAACAAAATTAAATATTATTTCATCTTAGTGGGGCATAAATGTTATAAATTTGTAATTTATTTTTGACAAATAAACATAAACATGCAATCATTTATGAATGAAAACGGACATTTTTATTATTTGCAAATTGCATTTTTATATAATTTTGTATTATTGAATATTTTGTAGAAAAAATTTTATTTAGAAACTATTAATTATCTTTTAAACAAAATTATAAATAAAAAAAAATTATCTCATTAAGCAAAAAAAATTATCTCAATATTTTTAGGTAGTTTTAAATTAATATATTAAGTAGGCCGAAAATAGTCACTATAATTCGCTGTTCCTTCCCACCAGAGAAAATTAATCGATATAAATCGTTTTGATTTGTTAAAAAATAGTAAATGAAGCGTTTTTATTGGACCTTATCGAAACTTTATTTAGTGAGTTGAATTGTCAGATAAATTTTATAAATTAAATATGCCAGCAGAAACTACTTTATTTATCTATACAATTTCGGAACCGTTTTTGTTAATTTGATTAAGGGTACTTTATTGCTGAGATGTTTAATGAAAGTAGTTTATTCTAGAGCGCTAAAGTTTAGATTGCTAATTTGTGAGAGCATACAAATCATTAAACACGAAAGCAACACAATACTTAGGCGCCCATATACCTGAGCTAAACTATGCGAACTATGTTTTTAAAAAAATAATGTTTTAATGCGAATAATGTTTTAATGCGAGTAATGTTTTTTTAAAAAAGTGTAATGTTTCCGTTTTTATTTTCTTTAATGTTTTGTTTCCTTAATGTTTTTTTCTATAATTATGTTATATATATTATTTTTTTAAAAACATATGTCGCATAGTTTAGCTCAGGTGTATAGCGCGCCTTAATCCTTTACAATTTTTTGTTTATACTATGCTCATATACAGACAAACAAAATTTCATTATTCTGTTGGGATCATTATACAAAAGAATAATAAGATATGCTCGCAACTTTTTTTCTTTATTTTCTCTTTCTTCGCGTGACGTCAGTAGGTGTCAAAATGCAACCAATTTTATATTTTGTTGTTGTTAGTTCTACTTGTAAAATATCACGCAGTGAGAGTGAGAAAAAAACGAGCTGTCATGCATAACTAACTATTCTTTGTATCATGGTTGGGATGATATCGCGCAACACAATAAAATTTACATTATTCGTGAACCAGATTTTGCCAGATTTTGAAAAATGAATTTCCCGTTGACGTATTGAAAATACCCAATTTTTACCCCGTTTCTTTAAGGAAAAACTCCCTCAGAAATTTCTATCAAGCTTTCAATAAAAATATCCATATAAATTCAATTATTTATTGGAAAAACTTCAAAAACCACCACAATTATAACAATATATTTCCTTCCGACAACTATAAATATGGGTTTATTTCTGTTTTTTACGACTATATTTGTGTGCGTTATTAATCTTAATAGAATAAAACAAACAGCTGTTAATTTTATTCTGTTGTACCGCGAATGTGGCGGAACACAATAAAACAATCTATTGGTTCGTATTCAATGCTGAAATAAATTTGATTGTATATTTCATAAAAATTTGATTGCATTTAATAAAAAAACAAAAACAAACATTTCCGCTCTGATTATTTAAAAAACAATAAATTCAAACTGAAGCGCATGTCCCTCTCTCGAATATAAAAAAGAGCAAAGGCAACTATAATTAATTTGAATTAAATTTGCAAAAGATTATTTATGGTTTCTTATTACTTTAAAATTTAATATCATTAAAAATCATATCAAATTTAATATCAATTAAATAGATGTCGAAATTGAATCAAATTTCAGAAGGACATTTTTTTAAAAAAAGTAAATATGTCTTGATTTCGTGATTTTCAAAAAATTTTAAAATTGTAATAGTTCTTTTTCAATACGTAACTCAGCCCAAACTCTGCTCAGAAATAAAAAAGTGATGCCAAACATCCCAATTTTTTTAATATGTGTTAAAATGCATGCATGCATAGAGAGCCAAGTTGTAGTTCCAGATGATTTTATTTTTCGTTTCGCAAGGTCACAATATTCTTGAAATTCAGATAACATGGTGGTGCTTTGGGGTTTTCGAAACGTACTTTTCTGCCTAAGAAATATTTCAACATCAGAAGGCTGAAACTCCATAGCGGATTTGACAATACTAAAGCCGATAGAGGGCAGATGCATTTAAGCAAAATTATCGGGTGATCGACATCTTTCTGAACCCTGGTAAAAAATTGGTTAGTGCAACCATTTCAAAATAAGTTTTAATTTAAAACGCTTCTACTATTAAATGTGAAAAATCCCGCACTTTCCAAGTTTTTAACTGCTTTCCCGTTTTTAATGGAATATCCCGCAAACGGGAAAAAATCCCGCGATCTGGCAACACTGCGTGAACGTAAGGATGTATACGATAATATATACTATTATTGTTTCAAAAACATTCAATTAAAGTTTTAGTACAGTCAAATGGATAAAGTCAGTTATTTTATTTATTTATTTATTTAAAGTTTTATTAGCCGTGAAGCTTTATAATTATATGACACATTTTATATAAATTTTCTAATAAATTCATCAAATTTCTCTAAAAATTCACAAATTATTAAACAAAATTATTTTTAATGTAATTTGAAGTAATTTAATGTAATTTAATGTAAGTTTAAGTTCCATTTTAAAACTGTGGATATTAAATAAGTTTTTTATTTCAACTGGAAGACCGTTGAATAATTGAAGTCCTTGCACCATAAGAGTGTTACAATCCAAATTTCTTCTACCAGCCAACGGAACAAAATCACCAGCATTTCTTAACGGATACCTATCATTTGACACATACTGCACATATTTTAATAAATAACAAGGCAACTGTTGGTTTTTTAATTTAAATACGAACAATAATAATCTGAACATTAACCTTTGGTTCACACTCATCCAACCCATTGCATTAAGCATGAACTGAATGTTGGTTCTTCTATCACAACCTAGTAATATTCTTAATGCTCTGTTTTGTAATTTCTGCATACGATGTTTTAAATTTAAATTATTAACTGCCAATATTGTTGCACAATCATCGAAATGTAGCAAAATGGTAGTGCTATAAATTGTTTTAGCACTAAAAAGTGTTAGTTTACTACGAATTCTTCCTAATAAATTAACTTTTTTTGCTATCTTTTTACAAATGGAATCCGCATTTTCAGTAAATTTCAGTTGGTTGTCGATAAAAACTCCTAAATACTTTATTACTTTGACTTTTTCTAAAAAGATGTTGTCAATCTTCAAAGGTGGACATTCATCATTATTATTGAATACAATAAATTTTGTTTTTGAAACGTTTATTTTTAGCTTGTTCATTTTTAACCATACATCTAATCTATCTATATCTTCTTGGATTTTATTTACACTATCAAAAATCGAGTCTTCACATACATAAATAGCTGTATCATCAGCGAAAAGTGATAAATTTGAGTTAATAATACATTCCTTAATATCATTAATATAAATTAAAAACAATAACGCAGCTAAAATTGACCCTTGTGGTAAGCCTATATCAATACTTAATGAAGATGATTTAATTTTATTTATTTTGGTCCTTTGTGTTCTATTAGTTAAGTATGACTTAAACCAGTTTAACTCAACAGAATGAATTCCCATTAATTCTAACTTTTGTAATAGTATTTTTCTATCAATTGTCTCAAATGCTCTTTTTAAATCAAAAAATACAGCAATAATCTTTTTCTTGTCATTTATATTCCTTTTCAATTCAGTTATCAGCCAGTTAAAGGCTGTTTCACAAGAAAATCTTTTTCTGAAACCTGATTACTGTTCAATTAATAAGTTGTTAGATTCCAAATAGTCCTCAAGCTGTATTTGAACTATTTTTTCTAGTACTTTTTCATAAAGTGGCAGACTATTAATTGGCCTCATTTCATCACAATTTATTGTTTTGCTAACTTTTCGTACGGGCGTAATTACACTTTCTTTCCAATGTTCTGGAAATACACCTTGTGTTAATGAATTGTTGATAATATCTAATAGTACTGGTCCAATATGATCAAATCCATCCAACAATATAGAGCAATTCATTTTATTATTGTCATTTTTGTTATTCATTTGTTTAATTAAAGCCGTCAATTCAATGAGCGATATTGTACGAAATTTAAAGTTATTATGATTAACTACTTGAATATTATTCACATAATTTATAATAGGTATACTATTTTGCACTTCTGTGATACTATCTATGAAGTACGAATTTAATTCTTCAGAAATTATTTGTTGATCATTAATGATAGTATTATTAATATTTAATTGTACAATTTCACTATCCGACGTTTTGTTATTTACTAGTTCTTTTATAATTTTCCACATGCCTTTTATATCCCCTTGGTTTCTGTTTATTAGATTTTGATAATAATTGGATTTTTTTGTATGAATTACACGATTATAATAGTTCCTAAGTAATTTATAATCATTCCAGTCATCTATATTTTTACTTATCTTGGCTTTATTATATTTAAGGACTTTGCTCTTTTTCAAACTAATTATATTTCTATCTATCCAACTGTACTTAGCTTTTTTAAGTTTACGGTTTTTTTAAAACTATCTAATATACAATTTGTTTTTTCCATCAGCTGATTTGATTTAAAATTTAAGTCAGTTCCTTCTTTAATATTAATTATATTTTCATTTTCTAACAACTCTTTAAATTTTACTCTATTATATTTAAACACAATAGTATCTTCGATGATATCAATTTTAGTATTTTTCTTTAAAATCCGAATTCCTTCATGATCACTTATTACAAGATTGCTATCTATATTGACAGTTAAATCTTTAGAATTTGTTACGACATAATCAATTAGTGTACTGGAATTGTTGTTTATTCTAGTTGCATCAGTTATTAATTGATTAAGTCCATGGTCACTAAATACTGATTGTATTTGCCTACAATATGTATCATTTATATTAAATAAATTTATGTTAAAATTAGTTCACAATTAGACTCATTACTAAATAATTCTTCATAAAATTCATATAACTTTTCGATAAAACTTGCTGTTGAACAACTTGGTGATCGATATAATACGCGTATTAGGTAATTAGATTTTGTTAAATTAATTTTTATAACAATTATCCAAAGAAAATAATTTAGGTTTATAATTTTGACAATTTCATATTTGATTTGTTTTCTTATATAAATTACAACACCTCCAGTATGGGAAGATGAAGAATTTACCCTCTCAATGTTATAATTCAGTAATTTTACCTCATTATCAGTTATAAAATCCGTTAAATGTGTTTCACTAAACATTATTACATCAAAATCTTCATTTTTTATAATTACTTCAATTACTTCAAAATGTTTAATGAGACCATTAACATTTGAGTAATACATTTTTAACTCATTTGACTGCTAATAATTAATATACTTTTTCCCTGATCTTTTGACTCTCTGAAGGGTTTGGCAATCTTTATTAAAAGCATCATGATAGGTATTTAAATTTAATTTATAGGTTAAATTTGAATTGATGCAATTAATGCAATTTAAAGCACTATTAATTTCACAATCACCATTATGTGATTTACCACATGTTGAACAAATTTGCAACTTATTACAATATTTAGAAACATGATTGTAACCCAAACATTTATAACATCTTAAAACAAAAGTTTCTTCTTTAACTGGACAACGGTCAAAACCAATATTAACTTTACCAATATCCAAAGTTTTCCAAAAAACACATTTTTCAACTTCAATAATTACATTATAAGTACCTTTTACTTTATGACAATCAATTATTTTAATTACTTCAATTTCGCTTCCTTTAAACTGATCATTTTGCTTTTATAATTTCTGAATGACTACATCTTCTGAATATTTATCATTTAATCCTAGTATTATCATTCTAGGATTCTTGATTTTGGGTATTTTTATTTCATAATGATCACCTAGCTCTTCATCAGTTAGCACTTTTAATTGCTCAGCTACTTCTAGATTATCACATTATAAAATATTAAATCCACCAAAGAGCAAAAGATGTCTTATATTATGTCATATTTCTTGTTTCCAAACATCCAAACGCAAACCTAATAAATTTTTTAAGAGATATTTTTGTCTAACTTAACAAATAATTTTCCTTCACCGCTTCTTGCATATAGTCCAACGATCCCAATTTTTTCCGAAATTCTGAGATGACACAGTATTTAAAAAGTTTTATTTAAATCTAAAAGCAATACTCCCAACAAAATGAGTGAAACGGTCCGATATATGTTCGATTCTTCTTGTTTTATACTAGTGACTCTATCTTAGAGAGTGACACTCTATAACTTGAATCATCTAATTGAAACAGATTACTTTCGATAAATCTATGTATTTTTATGAATTTTAAGAAAAGTTTTAGTAGTCAACCACATATGTAATTACATTACTAAATATCAATAGAGACCAAATAAAAAATACGACAATATTTCCTGGATTACCACCTTTATAAAAGGCAACAAATAATTCTTAACTAATTTCAGGGTCAATTTAATAATCTACCGACATTAACTCAAATGGCTGGCGAAACCGCTAATTCCGGTGCAGCTATTGCACAATCTGCGATACAACGAAAAATGCAAAAAAAACAACCAACACAACAACAGCAACAACTACAACAACAACCCTCACCACCATCGCAAATCCAAACACCAAAAGGAAATGATGGCAAAATATATCGTAATTTTTGTTTATTTGTGTAAATGACACAGAATGTGATTTTAAATAATTTTGTTTTTGTTATGTTTTTTTCATTGTTCAGCTACGCCTGATATATCTCTTTATCAGTATGATGAAACGTCTGGCTACTATTATGACCCAGTTACGGGGTTATATTACGATGCCCATTCCCAATATTATTATAATAATGAAACAAATTCATATTTGTATTGGGACAATGAAAATAGTACCTATACCTCAGCTACAAATATGGCATCAGATACCGCAATGCAATCTGGTTATGCAGAAGTTTACTCTGATAACTCACAAAATGCAAACGATTTAAAAAAAGATGATGATGGCAAAGGAGGGAAGAAAGAAGTGAAACAAGATAAAGTTAAAGTAGCCAAAAAAATTGTCAAAGATATGGAAAAGTGGGCAAAGCAATTGAATCAAAAAAAAGATATGATGCAGATTCCAATGCAAATGACTAAAATTGACGATTCGCCTAAAGCACCAATGAAGTCCGATAATGGTTACGCTGATGTTGGTTTTTCAATTCTGGAAAAGAAAGAGAAACCTCCAACTAAATTTGGTTTAGAACTACCACAAACTACTACAATCATATCAAAAGCACCTCCACAGCCAACGAGTAATAAATTGGTACCATCGTATGGATCAGATTCAGAAAATGAGGAGGAGTCTTCCCGAGCACCGGTCACATCAGGAATGTTGAATCGTAAAGATTATGTCGATTTTGAAAAGCTTACATGTTTTCTATGTAAACGAGCTTTTCAATCTCACGATATTTTGAATAAACATTTAAAAATGTCGAGCTTACATTTAGAGAATTTAAAAAAATATAATTTATCTGAACAAATGGATATAAGTGAAGAGGCTGCAACACAAGCGTTAGTATTAGATTTTCAACTGTAAATTGAATATGAATACGATTTTTGTTTAAACATTTTAGATACCGTGATCGTGCTAAGGAACGTCGTTTAAAATATGGTGAAGATGATTCACCGCCACTAAACCGCAGTAAAGAACGATTCCAAAGAGAATTGGAAAAACAAAAGGCTGCCATGAGTGTACAATCAAGTGCGGCAGCTGCGCCGATAGGTGAAAATAATGTTGGAAATCGGTTACTGCAAAAGATGGGATGGTCTGAAGGACAAGGCTTAGGACGTAGTAATCAAGGCCGAACTAATATTATTGAGGTAGCATATTATAGTAATTGTTTTATGCCAAAATAGATTTATGTTTGACTTATTTTAGGCTGAAAGTAGAGCGGCTAATGCTGGTTTAGGTAGTAAATCAAGTAACTTTGCACCTGGTGATGATTACAAATCGTATATAAAAAAGATGATGAAATCGCGTTATGATTCCGTTGATATTAAATAATTTATAAAAAACTGTTTTTTATAAGACAAATTATGTGGTATATCTTAAAATACAAAAAACCTTAATTTAATTTACAATAGTCAATTTACAATAATTAAATAAAAATTGAAATATAAAAATAATAATTGTAAACGTTAATATCTGATTTTGTTATTCTTCTATTTCTTTGGTTTAAATTTGTAGTATTTTTATAAACATACATTTTTTTATTTAAACAATAAATTTCTATACAAAGAAGCTTCTTCAATCATTTCCTCTGTGGACCTTCTTGGTTCTATATTATTTGCACTATCATGCTTATTTAATTCTGCATAAACTAAATCATTGTGTGGAAAGTCTCCTTCTTTTCTTGGCATTATATGACAATGTAAATGCTAAAAACGGTTAAAAATAAATCTTTGGTATTTCTTGACAAATTATCAAACGTACCTTAACAGTTTGTCCCGCATGTTGGCCATCTTGTACTGTAACCGTTGAAGAATCTGTTTTAAAATGAGTCTCAAGCATCTTTTGTACTTTACAAACAGTTTGAAAAAAATCTGTTATTTCTTCAGGATGTAAATCTTTTAGACGATGCATTACTCGTTTCGAAGCTATTAAAACATCTATATTTAAACACAAAAACAAATGGTAAAGGAAACATTTAATTAATAAATAGTTATAAAATTCTTTCAAAAAGGATACGTCCTGGTACAACACATCGAATATTTGTAAAAGCGAAACTACTTTCCGAGCAATAAAAAACCGTATCATTAGGTATTTGAAATTCAGAAAACATAAAATTTTGTTGCTTAATTTCCTGTAAATTTCTATCACTTTCAATTGGAATCAAAGAATAAATATCCTTTCTTCGATGTTCCAAGCATGGCATTCTTTTCCGTATGTCTGTAACTAAATTTAAATCAATTTCAGCTACAGCAACGTTTAAATCACTTTTATCACATTCTGCTATAATTTTTCCCCATGGATCAACAATCTAAAATCGGAAGTAACATTTAAACTTTATCTTAAAAAATATTGTTTTAGCAATAACCATTCCACGTCCAAAACTTTGTCTTTTCGGATTATGAAAACCAGTTTGTGCAGGGGCAATAACATAACATTGATTTTCTATAGCTCTTGAACGTAATAATATTTCCCAATGAGCTAGTCCGGTTGAATATGCAAATGCTGATGGATATGTTAATAGTTTGGCACCTTGATATCGAAGAATCGTACTAACTTCAGGAAATCTCATATCATAGCACTAGGAAATGTAATATATTAAAACTAAATTAACTTAAATTATATATTATTTACAATTTGCAATCCCAATGGTCCAATTGGAGTATCAACCGGTGGAACGATTTTGCTTCCATGAGTTACAACTTCAGATTCCCGAAACTTAAATTCTGGCGTATCAACATCAAACATATGTAATTTGTGATAAACGGCAACAATTTGCCCTTGATTATTGATAATAACATGCGAATTAAATATTTTTATAGCTTTTCCCTCCTAAAATAGAAAAAAAATTAATTTTGATATTATTTCTTTGATTGTGTTTTCTTTTCTAACATCATTTAAAACAGATTCATGAAATCCACCAATTGATAACCAAATATTAAATTCTTTAGCTAAATTTTTATAAGTTGTCATCAGCTGCCCATCAAGCTTTTCAGATAGGGCTAAAGTTTCAATACGATTTTCTCCAACATAATCACAGCATTCCGGAAGAAATACAAATTCAGACTTTTTTGCTTTTGATAGTTGAATAATTTCTTTAACTTGTTTTAAATTTGATTCTTTATCATTTGTTGTTCTCATATGACAAACTGATATAAGATGTTTTGTATTTGGGTTGTTTTCGGTCATAGTTTTTGTTGTTGAATAACAATATATTGAGAAAATATTTTTATTTTTAACTAAAGATGAAACTTTTATTAAACTCTTTCGAAATAGACTGTTATATAACATAATAGTTTATAATAATTATTATAAATAATATTAAATTGTTTATTTAGAATTCTGTTGTTTCAATGCGTTGTAACAGCTGTGAATCAAATTACAACTAAAGACTTTTTATTTAAACGTCAAATCGTTGTACAAGCTTACATACATGCAATGAGCAATGAAAAGCAGTAATTCTTATTAATATTTATCAGACATGGTAAAATGAATATATTGGTTATACCATGTTTATCAGAACAATAATAATAATTTAAAAGTAGTAAAATGAACTTAGACACAGTCCAAAACAAGGCGCGAGTAGATTTTTTTTTATTATTTTTATCGTAAATTAAGAAAATTTAGTAAAAGGGACAGTTTTGATCGTTTATCTTATAAGCACATAGAAAATAAAGCAAAAATAAGTAAAAAATAAAAATTTTTTGTCAAAAACAGTGCAATTTTGTATGGATTTTGCTTTTTTCAAAGGCCTGTATCTTGGATCACGGGGCTCCGATACAACTCGTTTTGGTTTTATTCGCTTCAGTGAGTGATTCTCTATCAAATAAAAGAAAAAATTCTTGGCGCCTAAGTAAAAGTAATATCCCCCAAAACAAGTTTAATTCGTAAGAAAAAACAAGTTTTCCTTTTTCGAAATACAGAGCAGCTGATTTTACAGCTGTCATTGAATTTTTTAGGTCTTTACTTTACGATTGTTCTGACCAGCTAGTAAACTGTTATCGATATTCGATATATCGTATCTGCTTTAGAGCGATTTTTCTATTCTGGTGTTTACCGAAATGGTGCTGCAAAAGGGGGATAAAGCCGTGCATTCACATACAACAGAAACTGAAACTGAAAATTTTCAGTTTCTGTTTCTGTTTCTAAAGCCGGGCATTCACATACAACAGAAACAGAATTTCATACAAATTTGACTGATAGTCGGTGGATTTATAGTCGGTAACGTGAACTCAACGTTAACTTTAACTTAATCGTAACTTAAGACACGAAAAAAATTTTGATTTATAGTTGGTAAGAAATTACGTATTCTTCGACGTTTGACTTGATATTAATTTTGGTTTTGTAATCAATTTTATAAATCAATCAATTCTTTAAAAGTAACAAACTGATTTTAAAATCAAAATTTAAAATAATAAAATTCGACATAAACATTTGATACAAAATGTAAAAATAAAAAGTGTTATTTTCATATTAATTCAATGCTAATATTTGGCTTTAAAATCGCTCCTTTGCATTTTTTAATAAATAAAATTTTATTTTTATAGACACTTGCAATTAAATATTAGTTTTCTTCAGTTTTCATACTAAACGTCAAAAAATCCCTAACAAAATCTTTAAGATAGAATGAAATGAACTTTACGTTAAGTTAACGTTAAGTTTGCGTTATAAATCTGGCATAAGAGAATAAATTCAAAAAATTTAAATGGAATTTCATACAAAACAAAACTTGAATAATTTTAAAAATTATTTATGAAATTTCTCATTTTACTACAATTAAATAATTTAAATTTGTTTATGAACTATCATTGACTATATATTAAGCATAATATATAATATATTGTTACGTTTTTCCAACCTTACTTCGAATTGGCCTTAAGCCGTGCATTCACATAAAACAAACAGAAACAGAAACTGAAAATTTTCAGTTTCTGTTTCTGTTTCAGTTTCTAATTTGGTTGACGGTGGTGAATAATAAAACAGAAACAGAAACCGAATTTTAAGATGGCAGCTGTCATATTATATTATATATGTCAAAATTAAAATATATATATTTAACCCAATCCATATATATTTAACCCAATTAAAATTGAAAAAATTATATTAATATAAAAAAAATATTGTAATTCAATAAACTGTGTATTTTATTTTTCATTCATATAAATAAAAAAATAACACAATTTTGTAATGTACAGTGAAGAAGAAATTTATTTTTTTCGTTATCGCACATAATAATATCCATCAAAAAAAATCGAGCTAAATTCAACGTAAATTATTTTTGACTAAATATTTATTTCTTAAAATAATGTACAATCCCGTTACATAAATTTAAAATAATATGGTCACGTGACAGTTTCTGGACCAGAAACAATTAAATTTTAATTGTTTCTGGTCCAGACAAAACAGACGAATTTTCAGTTTCTGTTTCTGTTTCTAAATTAGGTTTCTATTCCTGTTGCTGTCAAATTTGTATGAAATTCGGTTTCTGTTTCTGTTTCTGTTTTATGTGAATGCACGGCTTTACTCTCAATTCGATAAACGTAATTCCCAAATATCTTCAGAGTTCGATCACTGATTAGTAAGCACAAACACCAGGTTTTATTAAGTCTTCAACTCCTTGATTGTTCCACAACAACAGGAAAACAATACAGCAAACAATATTCCTAACTAGAATATTCTTCCAACAGCTTCGAAACTACAACGGTTTATTGTAGAAATTTCCAGTTCACAACGTTCAAAATAATACACAAATTATTTCTACTCAATAACACTTTAAACTTTATTCACTTATAACTTTACACAAAAACTAATTTAAAGATCACTTTTATAATTTTAACTTCACTATCGCAGGTTTAAAATAAAACTAATTTAATTTTAACTTCACTATCGCAGGTTTAAAATAAAACTAATTCAAAACTACAAGAAGTAATTTCCTTATATACATTCTGCCTAATCTCTAGAAATTTCGCGGTCACGTTTTAGAAACCTTGAGAAAATGTTAGAATATTCGTTTATTTTACGTTACGTTGATTTGATTCATAAAATAAAATCATTTGTTTTATGTAGACCTTATTTCTAAGAATATGTACAACAACAACAATATTCATTTCATTCAATTGTTGTGTTTTGTTGATTTCATTTTCCTGGAAGTGACCGTAATCGTCTAGATTATTCTGTAATCGTAACATTACCCTCCACTTAAGCCTGTTCGTCCCGAACAGGATCTAGATCTCTCCTCCAATTGTTGAATCCAAACATTTTTTTTTCTTTTTTTTTGTATTTTCCAGGCTGTTTAGAATTACTTCCGGTTCCTTTCTAAGTCCTTGGCCATTACTTTGTTTTATATCAGCCCACCGTGATGAGTATGGATAATCATTATCTCTAAAGTGCTCCTTATCTCTTCCCTTTGAGTCTTTCTCACTGCCATGTCCCTGAACCATTCTCATTTTCAGCTGCGATTCATCCCCGTTTGCAGCTATTTGAACCACCTCTTTTACATCGCTCACCTCGTTATGGACTTGGACCTGTTTCCTTTTTAACTTTCGGCGTTTGTTTAAACGTCTGCGTCGGTTGACGTTTCTCTCCCTCATCTGTATGGATGGTGCTGGATTTTCTTCTGCACTGCGTAGTTCCTCATCGCTGCCAATATTTGTTGACTCTGCCTCATTCACAAGTAGTGGCATCTCAACATTATTAACCTTTAGGATTCCACATCCAAAATCGAAGACTAATCCCTTCGCCTTCATGAAGTCCATCCCCAAAATGACTTCATCCATAATGTCTGCCACTAGCACCTCTTGTTGATAGCAGTTATTTCCCAATTTTATTTCAGCGATTCTTTTACCTTCTATTTCAGCGCATTCTCCAGTTACTGTTTGGAGTTTCAATCCATCTGATGGTTCCAAAACACCGTCAATTAAACCTTATCGAACGAATGTTCGAGCTGAACCTGTATCCAGTGTCATGAAGCAACCTTTGCCTTCAAGTTGTCCGTTGATACCCAAGCTTTCACCATTTACCGCAATTCTTGAAATTGGAATGTAGGCTGCATTCTTCTCACTTTTTGGCTTTACAGTTGCACCTTCAACAGGCTTCCGTTGAATAGGAGACGAAGATCTATCACGCTTCCTGTTCCAGCAGTCCTATGAGATATGGCCCGATTTCTCCATATCCAGCACAGGAGTTTTCTACTGCTGTTCCTGAACCCTACGTGCTCCATTTCTTCGGCTCCTCTGTTCTTCACAGAAGACGACAATCTGTCTGCTTCCCCGTTTTTCTTGCACTCCCGTGCCATGTGACCCTCTTCATCACATACCCAGCATCTGATGTCGCTTCTATCTCTGTGTGCCAAAACTTCCCCTTTGATGTTCCCCTCTACATTCCTTTTTCTGCATCCACCAGATGGCATACACATCCTCTGTATCATCTCATATTGCATTGCGTATGCGACAGTTTCATGGAAAGTCGCCTTAGGTGTAGTCATTACTTTGATCTTGGTTTCTGGATCTCGGATACCATCAATGAAGGCTTCGATCTTCATTTTCTCCATAAAATATGGTGGAGTGTTCGAGTGTGCCAAATGTACAAGCCGTTCCACTGCCGAAGAATAGTCCTGAAGGCTTTCCCCATTCTGTTGCAAGCGACCTTTTAACTCGATTCTGTATAATTCCTTTTTATGGTCGCTGCCATATTTTCGTTCCAATGCATTCATTACCTCAGCATAGCTTTTTCGGTCGTTTTCCGGCACCGCCTGTAATGCTTCAGCTGCTTCCCCCTTTAGAGCAACTATCAATGCAGCAAGACGATTTTCGGCGTTCCAAACATTCTGATCTGCCGCCGTTTCAAACTGGAATTTAAAGATTCCGAACGATGTTGTTCCATCGTATGATGGTGGTTTTAATTTGATGTTTGCTACTTGATGTACCACCTGGGAAATAACTTTAGTCGTTTCAACGTCCTGCAACCTCTTTTCAAAATCATCAACTTTGGAAAGTACCTTTTTGTTTTCGTCAAGCACTTTTTGTTCTAATTCTTGGATATCGTTTTGAATCTTCTCGACTTTTCCATCGAATGCCGTTGACATTTGTAGAAGTTTCTCATCCATAATTTGTTTGACTTCGTCGCGACTCATAGCAATGTTTGTGTTTATTGCTTCTAAATGTTGATTGATGTTACTGATTTCTTCTTTGTTGCAGCCAATTGTTGATAGATGTTGCAGCTGATTTCTTCCTTAGTAGCAGCCATATTTGTGTTTACATCATCCAGTTTTTGATTCATATTGGCATTTACGGCAGCCAATTGCTGATTCTGTTGACTGATGTTCAAACTCATCTGTTGCATCATAGCCATTAACTGCGTAAAATCACAATTTGCAGGTGGCAATGAGGTTGTTGTTTCCGCAACAGAACTTTTCTCTTCATCAACTGTTACGGAATCAGCATTTGTACTAATCACTCCAAACTGGTAACTTTCCACAACTACTCCACTAGCTTCCATAGCTTCTCGAAGCCGTATCGTCAATTCAGTTTTGTTGCCGGTTGTTGCCAATCCACGTTGTTCTAGTTCTTTCTTTAACTCAAGAACCTTCAAATCACTTAACAAAACCATTATTAACAGCTAACTAATCCCGCCGCTGTCACCAATGTTACGTTTTTCCAACCTTACTTCGAATCGGCCTTACTCTCAATTCGATAAACGTAATTCCCAAATCTCTTCAGAGTTCGATCACTGATTAGTAAGCACAAACACCAGGTTTTATTAAGTCTTCAACTCCTTGATTGTTCCACAACAACAGGAAAACAACACAGCAAACAATATTCCTAACTAGAATATTCTTCCAACAGCTTCGAAACTACAACGGTTTATTGTAGAAATTTCCAGTTCACAACGTTCAAAATAATACACAAATTATTTCTACTCAATAACACTTTAAACTTTATTCACTTATAACTTTACACAAAAACTAATTTAAAGATCACTTTTATAATTTTAACTTCACTATCGCAGGTTTAAAATAAAACTAATTTAATTTTAACTTCACTATCGTAGGTTTAAAATAAAACTAATTCAAAACTACAAGAAGTAATTTCCTTATATACATTCTGCCTAATCTCTAGAAATTTCGCGGTCACGTTTTAGAAACCTTGAGAAAATGTTAGAATATTCGATTATTTTACGTTACGTTGATTTGATTCATAAAATAAAATCATTTGTTTTATGTAGACCTTATTTCTAAGAATATGTACAACAACAACAATATTCATTTCATTCAATTGTTGTGTTTTGTTGATTTCATTTTCCTGGAAGTGACCGTAATCGTCTAGATTATTCTGTAATCGTAACAATATGTTATTTTCTTCTGTTCGTAAAACAAATAAAAATAGGTTAAATTTTTCATACAACTTTGTATGGGAAATTTTGGCAATTTTTATGCTGCTTTTTTGAGCGATTTAAGAATAATATTTTACATATTACGCTTAATATATAGTCAATAATACTTTATAATCAAATTAAAATTGTTCAATTGTGGCAAAATGAGAAATTTCATAGATAACTTTTAAAATTATTCAAGTTGTGTTTTGTATGGAATTCCATATAAAATTTTTGTGATTTTTTCTCTAATCCCCCTTTTGCAGCGCCATTGCGGTAAACACCGGAACAGAAAAATCGCTCTATAGGGCGATTTTTCTGTTCCGGTGTTTACCGCAATGGCGCTGCAAAAAGGGGATAAGAGAATAAATTCAAAAAATTTTATATAGGATTACATACAAAACACAACATGAATATTTTTAAGAACTATCTATGAAATATCTCATTTTACTACAATTGAATAGTGTAGGGATACTACTACGTCCACCTATCCAAATCAAAACACATATAATAAGTTATAAAGGAATTCCCATGATGTAATTTCTTTTTTTTATCAAAACAAAATAATAATAATTTAGTAAACAACATTTCATATGTTTTATAAGTAAGCGAAGTTTTATGAACTTTATGAATTATACATTACTCAAAGTGTGTCATCATATATCATGTTTCAAAACATTGAAACTAATTTTAAATAATTTTAAATAAAACAAAAGGTAAATAATTATGATGATACAGATTTTATTAAGGGGAAAATAATAAGTAATTAAATTGACATATATATTATATGTACATTTTGCTAGAATTGCATTTTCTACATAATTAATTTGAAATAAATATATTGATTGATTTAAGTGGGGATTAGGAAAATGAAAATGCAAATCCAAAAATTGTATAAAAGAAAGTTTTCGAACAAATAAAAATCAGAACCAGTTTGAATTTAAATAGTGTTTTCTTTACTTTCTCTGATCCCCCTGACGACCTCAGTTGACGCACGTCAAACGGGTCTAACGGTTCTTTCCTTGGTGCAAAGTTGTTTCGGCAAACTGTATCATTGAAAAGCCGGACAGTTCTGGACTTACGGACGTATAGACGGGCAGTGTTTAAATATCTCTTGTGGTATATTTTACCACCAATAAAAGTTAAAGTTAAAGTTAGTCAATAAAAGTTTAAAGTAAAAAAAGTAATAAATACGCAGTCAGATCAAGGTAGTGCACAAATGTCGTTTACTCATGACATCGAGAATGATATCATGATATACGCTCACCACATGGCGAACTTGCCATTCACGAACTAAAACTGGAATCTTGCCCAAAGAATCGCAACAATAGATGACAATTATTGAAGTTATAATTTGATGAAGAAGTAAATACCGATTATTAAATCAATTTTGAATTAAATCAAGTACGAACAATCAACTATACAAATTGGAATTGACAATAACAGAAGGAGTTAAATTATACAAATTTAGATCAACACATTCAAAACATTACAGTGAAATTATACAAATTTAAATCAACACATTCAAAACGTTACTTGAAAAATGGGAAACTCAGCTCAAAAGACAAAGGAAGAAGAAGTGTTCATTACAAATGGACCTAATTCGTCAACGAACATATCAGAGAATACGTCACCAATAAACAAATATGAAATTATCATATTTGTAACGATAGTAGTCTTGATAATTATATATATAATCTTTAGATTAAAGGGTTATTTTCAAAAAACCGTACGTAAAGAAATAACCAAAACGACAATTTCAACAGTTTAAACAAAAAAAAATTTTTTTAATATTATACTTTTGTAATACTTTTAAGATGAATAAATAAAGAAAACTTTAATTTTTATTAAGACAATATATATAAGATATTTTTAATAAATGAATTAATAAATTTTAAATAATAATAAATGAAATTTCTAGAATCATAACTAATTATGAATGGATAATTTAAAAAAAAATAATATATAAAAAAAAATTTTCAGTTTAAATGAACAAATTACATTTAAGTTAATTTTTCTCTTTTTATATAATAAATTAATAAAATTTCTTTTTAAATAAAATGAAAATGAAAATTAACATATGATATTTTTTTAATAATAAAGAATGGTAAACAAAAAATTTTTTTATGATAATAAGAATTTAAACAAAAAATTTCCGTTTGACTAAAACTTTTTTTTAATTATTATAAAATTTTAAAAAGTCAAATTATCTAAATAAAAATGGAATTAATATTTTTATAAAAACCATTATAATGGTATGCTAAAAATTAATGAATGGAATTGTAGCCATAGCTACAATAATTATAATAATAATAATAATTGTAATGATAATAATAAACATAATAGAAATTTTAATAGAAGTGTTTATTAAAATAAAGAAAAATTTTTGTAAGAAAGAATTTCCAGATTGGAATATTGAACAATCGGAAAACTGGGAAGGGGTCTCCGAAAACCAGTTATCGAGAGACTCCCAAATTTTAGAAACCCAATAAAAATATTTCATGTAAATCCTAGCACACAAACACATTGACGGGGAGTTAGTGTTGGTGTCTAGCTTATGAAAATAAGTCTAGGGATCGATTGCTGGCGATCGATCACACAAACACATTTTTTTTAGAATTAGAATTAGCACATTGTCACGAGTGCTATAAAGCGAAGAGATTCAGAAAATAGAGACGAATGACACTACAGAATTGAATAAGGGTGGTCAACCTTATGCATGGCACTGTACATCGATCTCAGAGATAAAAAATTTAAGAAAATTAAAGTTTAAAAATAATAAAAGTTTGCACAATGAGGAAGAAGTTGTAATGACATCCAGCGATAATCCACCTATGAACTTAGGTTTTAAGCAGGAGAAACTGAGATGGAAAACAGATGATAGAATAATTAAAAGTTCAGCGCATAAGAATAAATATAATATTGATATCAATGACGAAGAAGTCGTAGTAGAAATCAGCGATAATCCACATATGAACTTAGGTTTTATGCTGGAGAAACTGGTATGGGTAATGAAAAATGAGAATATTGAAAAACTAGCGCTTGAAATTAACGATATAATATTTACACGTGTTAAGATAAATGAATTCAAGAAAATATTCACCGAACTGCAGTCGGGATAAAAATAAAGATATTAAGCAAACTAATCTAAAAATAATAATTTATGAAGCTCCATTAAGAATAATTGACAACGATAGAATGTTAGAAATAATTAAACAATTTCATGATAGTCCACACTCTGGAGGACACTCAGGTGTGAGAAGGACAGCTAACAAAGTTAAGCAACGTTACATCTTCAAAAATTTAGGTAAACTGGTAAAGAGTTATGTAAGTAAGTGTGAATTGTGCGCTAGGAATAATCAGAATAAAAATGTAAAAGAACGAAATAAGCATGTAAATAGAATCAATTTTAAGATAAGTAAAGATAATTTAATCAATGAAGTACATAATAATATATTAAAAAGATATGTTCTCAAAGGGAAACGAAATTTCAAAATTCGTTAAATAGTATAGATATGGTTAAAAGCAGGTGATCGTAAAAAATTAGATCCACCTTATACAGGACCCTATGAGGTCATAGGTATAAATAAAACAAATGTTAGAATAAGAAACGGTAACTTAATTAAGGAAGTACATAAAAATAGACTAAAAAATTATGTTCCCAAATAAAATCCCAATAAAAATTTGCTAAATATTAAACGTTATAGATACTAAATATTTTTAAAATCGAAATTTATTTCATAAATTACGCAAAAATTTGTTTTCTTACCTTTAAAAACAAATTTTTGTTAAAAAAGGAAGGGAAGTGTAGAGATACTACTACGTCCACCTATCCAAATCAAAACACATATAATAAGTTATAAAGGAATTCCCATGATGTAATTTCTTTTTTTTATCAAAACAAAATAATAATAATTTAGTAAACAACATTTCATATGTTTTATAAGTAAGCGAAGTTTTATGAACTTTATGAATTATACATTACTCAAAGTGTGTCATCATATATCATGTTTCAAAACATTGAAACTAATTTTAAATAATTTTAAATAAAACAAAAGGTAAATAATTATGATGATACAGATTTTATTAAGGGGAAAATAATAAGTAATTAAATTGACATATATATTATATGTACATTTTGCTAGAATTGCATTTTCTACATAATTAATTTGAAATAAATATATTGATTGATTTAAGTGGGGATTAGGAAAATGAAAATGCAAATCCAAAAATTGTATAAAAGAAAGTTTTCGAACAAATAAAAATCAGAATCAGTTTGAATTTAAATAGTGTTTTCTTTACTTTCTCTGATCCTCCTGACGACCTCAGTTGACGCACGTCAAACGGGTCTAACGGTTCTTTCCTTGGTGCAAAGTTGTTTCGGCAAACTGTATCATTGAAAAGCCGGACAGTTCTGGACTTACGGACGTATAGACGGGCAGTGTTTAAATATCTCTTGTGGTATATTTTACCACCAATAAAAGTTAAAGTTAAAGTTAGTCAATAAAAGTTTAAAGTAAAAAAAGTAATAAATACGCAGTCAGATCAAGGGAGTGCACAAATGTCGTTTACTCACGATATAGAGAACGATCATTTGGTGTACACTCACTACAATAGTTTATATTTGTTTATGATGTATTATTGACTATATATTCAGCATAATATACAAAATATTTCATTTTCTTCCGTCCGAAAAACAAAAACGAAAAAAGGTTAAATTTTTCATACAACTTTGTATGGGAAATTTTGGCAATTTTTATGTTGCTTTTTTGAGCGACTTAAGAATAATATTTTATATATTACGCTTAATATATAGTCAATAATACTTCATGAGCAAATTAAAATTCTTCAATTGTGGTAAAATGAGAAATTTCATAGATTACTTTTAAATTTATTCAAGTTGTGTTTTGTATGGAATCCCATGTAAAATTTTTGAGATTTTTTCTCTTATCCCCTTTTTGCAGCGCCATTGCGGTAAACACCGGAACAGAAAAATCGCCCTATAGAATAGAGACTAGAACTATTATTGACTATATATTAAGCATAATATATAATATATTTTATTTTCCTCTGTCCGTAAAACTAATACGAAAATAGGTTAAATTTTTGATACAACTTTGTATGGGAAATTTTGACAATTTTCATGTTTCTTTTCTGAGCGACTTAAAAATAATATTTTATTTATTACGCTTAATATATAGTCAATAATACTTTATAATCAAATTAAAATTGTTCAGTGTGGTAAAATGAGAAATTTCATAGATAACTTTTAAAATTGTTCAAGTTGTGTTTTGTATAGAATCCTATATAAAATTTTTGTGATTTTTTCGCTTATCCCGCATTTGCAGCACCATTACGGCAAACACCGGAACTATTATTGACTATTATCTTGTTCACGTGGTCGTCGTGTGGTGTAGTGGTTTTGTAAATACGAATGTAGTATGAGTGTTCACCTGGCGTTGTAAGTCGATTGCAACGCCTCTGTTGAAGAAATTTTAAAACTAGTTGACAATCGTATATATTTATTATAAGCCTTTATGACGCTAAATTGTTTTGATTTCTTAAAAAAAAGTTAAATTTTCGATTTATAACTGCAAATTTTTAAAACTAATTTGCTTTTTACCTCTTACATATTTTCTCTATCCTATCAAAAAATATTGACCTACATCATATTTTATATGTGATTGTATTTATAGTTCTGTTATCCATTCTTTAACCAAAAGATATAAAAACTAAAAAAAGATTTGCATTTACCACACGTTAGAACGCATGTTGTTGTGGTCTTTAAAGGTTTTGAATATCCAAAACTAGCATGCCAGTTAGGATGAGGATTCTAAATTACGTTTAGGTTCTTTGAATATTGGAAAATACTAGAATTCTAGTTAGCATGCTAGAATGAGGATTTTAAATTACGTTTCCCTTTTTTTTTTTAAGGCGTTCATGCTCCATGTAGGAGCGTTGCCAGGCTAATCAGCTTTGAATATTCACCACGGTCATTCGCAACAGCGCCATAATTACCATGGCAGCCGATTTATTTAAGGTCGTTTATTACGTCAGTCTCCCATTGTAGTCGTGGTTTTCCTCGCGGTCTACCACTCCCTGGGGTACTGACGTACATTTTTCTAATCATTCCAGACTGTGAATCGGCTCGTAGAACATGCCCAAACCAAGCAATCCTATTAGAACGGATACAACCTATTATATCAGGACCCTCAAGAAGGTCTCTGATCTCAAAGTTATATAGGGTTCTATACTCTCCATCGTCTGTCTTAAGTGGATCAAAAATGTAGCGTAGGATCTTACGCTCAAATACAGATAAATGCGATTCGTCATTTTGTGTAAGGGTCCACGTTTGTGACCCATACATCACAACCGGTCTAATCAATGTCTTGTATTATATAACTTAAGCTTGGTGTTAGTTGATACATACGGTGATCCAAGGAGAGGTTTAATTGAGTAGAAAGTTCGATTCGAGCTTTAATATCTGTAAGTATGCTGTTGTTTGAGTCAAGCATTGATCCCAAATATTTAAAAGATTCAACTCTCTCAATTCGTTCATCGCCGCACATCAAATCTTTTTTCTCAGCCTCTCTTGAAACATTCCTATGTTTGGTTTTATTGTAGTTAATTTGCAGACCAATTTTCCTAGCACCACTCTCCAGCGACTTGAAAGTCTCACTCATAACAGCTTCACTTCGGCCGAGGATGACAACATCATCAGCGTAAGCAATCATCTGTACTGAGTTTATTGACAAGATATTGTTATACTACCAACTAGGTAGTTTCTTTTGACGGCACACATATTCCAATGCTAGATTAAAAAGTATAGGAGAGATAGCATCACCTTGTCTTAAACCGGAGTCGACTTTAAAAAACTTTGATATTTCGTTCTCTACTCGTACACAGCGTTGAGAGTTCTGTACTGTCATTTTGCGTAGTGATACCAGTTTACCAGGAATTCCCATTGACACCAGAGCAGACCATAGAGTCTCTCGTGCGAGAGAGTCATAGGCCTGCCTGAAATCAATGAAAAGTTTGTGCACAGGTATGTTGAACTCCCGACACTTTTCCAAAAAATCATCCTTTTCGAGAAAAGTGCATCGGTGGTACCTCGGCCACGCCGGAAACTACACTGATATTCTCCAAACAGTTGTTCAGCAAAAGGATTGATTTTGGATAGCAAAATGTAGGAAAAGATCTTATATGCTGTGCAGAGGAGAGCGATTCCTCTGTAGTTTGTACATTGTAGGCGATTACCTTTTTTATGAATTGGTATCAGCATAGCTGTGTTCCAGTCCTGTGGCATGGTTTCAGTCCTCCAGATCATTTGAACAAGTTCAAACAATCTTAAGGATAGAGTTTCGCCACCATGTACAATCATTTCGGATGTTATATCGTCGATACCAGGTGCTTTATTGCATTTTAATTTTGACAGCGCCGCATCGAATTCCTCTCTGGTGGGCTCTTCTACATGTACTTTTGACGCATGAATAAGCTTTGCTCGTCGCCCGACTTGTTGCTGGTCACTTAAGTTGAGAAGATTCTCAAAATAAGATCGACTGCTATTCAAAACGAAGATGGGGAGCTACAAGTAGACCTTAAAAATATTTTAGATACTTGGGCCATCTAAAATATTTTTAAGGTCTACTTGTAGCTCCCCATCTTCGTTTTGAATAGCAGTCGATCTAGTTTGAGAGCCCTTCTTTAAGGTTTTAACCTGTTAAAAGAAGTTACGCGATTGATGTTCCTTATTGAAGCTTTCAATCTCCTCACACTGTCTCTTCCACCATTCTCTCTTCGTTCGTCTACATAGCTTTGTAATGGCTTGTCTTGCCAGTTTATGGTTCTCTTTCGTGGACCTGGTGTTGCGTCCTTGTAGACACTTCAGATAGTAATCTCTTTTGTATTGAATAGCGTCAAGGCATGCTTGATCCATCCATGGTTTCTGGGAGTGGTTCTGTGGTCGTCCAAGTATTCCCTCAGCAGCACTTAAAACAGCATCTTTGAGCAAATACCATGACTTCCCTGGTTAAACATTCCAATTCAAACCTATTAAATCCTATTAAATCCCATATAATTTCAATAGGATTAAATTGGATTGAATTGATTTAATAGGAAGACTTCGATCTACCAATTAAAATTCAATCGGAATGAATGGGATTTAACAGGAAAAGAGGTTCTGTAGGATTCTAAAGGAAATTTCCAATTGAATTTCAATCGGAAATCAAGAGATTCAATAGGAAAAAGGAATTTAGAAAAAAATTAAACAATCTTATAAATTTAACAGGATTTAATCGGAAAAGATTTAATAGGAAAAGATTTAATAGGAATGAATAGGATTAATCGGAATTCTGCAATGGAAATTGCCAATTAATTCCTATTAATATACATTCGCGTGTGGGCGTTTGTTTCATAACCTCTTCCAGTGCTATGTAGAACGGTCTTACCTTCAGTAGGTGCATGCACGGCAATAAGAGAAATGTTGTTATATGTACCACGTACACGTAGGTAGCAGATCCTCTCACTGACCGGGATGAATTTCACCACGGCTTCTTGTATGCGTACACCAACAAGAAAGCCAGTACCAAATTTTCTTCGAGAAGGATGACCACTACAGTATAGAGAGTGACTATCCAAATCTTGTTTTCCGATTATCGGCTGTCTAATTTCTTGTAGAGCAATAATATCCATCCTATACCTCTCAGCCTCAGTTTCCAGACTTATAAGAGCATCAGGAGCGCTCAGGCTGCGCACGTTCCACGTTCCGATTCGGTAGTCTTGTCCTTTTTCACGTCTAGGTAAAATTCTGTTTTTATGTCCGGGTCTGTTATTCTCTTTCTGATAACCAAATTTAACATATTAGTTTTTTTCCGGGGCTAGGGTGTTAACCTTAGGCCCAACCTTAGGCCCAACCCAAATTGTCGTGAATGGGTCCATTCTGCATATTAAGGTCACCGGAAACAACCTTTTTACACGTTTATATAGCGAGCCGCTTGATTCAAGACAGACGCCCGCTCCAAGCCGCCCCTGACATGGAGAACAGACGCTTGAGTCGCATTGGTTGTAAGGCGCCAATTCGCCGTGATGTAGCGTCATTGACTAAGCAGTTTTTACTCTGCTTGTTTCCAATACACCAACCTAATTCTGTCAGCATTACCCAGGCAGCACGGCGTGGACGTCGAATTTCGGATTTCACTACCCGCTACGTTTCCCTTAGGAATTTATAAACCCTGGTTTTAAAATTTTGGATATTAAAATAATTATAATATATTATTATTATATTAATAATTATAATATATTATTATTATTCAATAATTAAAATTATATGATACATATTGTAATTCCTAATGCACAACACATTGTATTAAAAAATTGGCGGCAATCTGTCAAAACATACTACGCTACACTACGAAAGTGTTCACGTGGTCCGTAGTTCAAAATCTACTCTACTACACTCCACTCATTTTGAATGGAGTTCATAATACGCTGCGTTGTAGTTTTTCTGCGTTCACCTGGCGGTTTTTGAAATACGCTATACTACACTACACACCACGTGAACAAGATATATATTAAGCATAATCATAAAATATTTTATCTTCTTATGTCCGTGAAACAAATACGAAAATAGGTTAAATTTTTCATACAATTTTGTATGGGAAATTTTGGCAATTTTTATGTTACTTTTTGAGCGACTTAAGAATAATATTTTATATTGCGCTTAATATAAAGGGTGAACCATTTAACTTGGAACAAAAATAGGTCTCAATTTAAGAAAAAGTGGTGGTCCATTAGAAGATCTGGAATCTTCATCTTAATAAAAAATAAATAATAACATTATGAAGCTTATCCAAAATAAAAATTTCAAAATTTTCAAAATTGCGTTGTTTGGAAGATATTAGGTTGTGCCAAGTAGCCTCATAAGCAAAAATTAAGCTTAAAAATAACATTTTGTATATCACGCTTAATATACAGTCAATAATACTTTATGATCAAATTAAAATTGTTCAATTGTGGTAAAATGAGAAATATCATAGATAACTTTTAAAATTATTCAAGTTGTGTTTGTATGTTATTACCAGAGCTGCGGAGTCGGTGCCAAAATTAGACGACTCCGACTCTGACTCCAAGTTTTTAAATTTTAAATCCGACTCCGATTTATACATATAATAGAAAATATTCAAATTTCATTTCGAAACAATAGTCTACAAAACGTATTAAAGCACCTGGCATCGACTACGATATAAAATATCCGAAATGATTGTATATAGGCTGGTGAAACTCTATCTTCAAGATTGTTTTAACTTGTTTAAATGATCTGTATAGGACTGAAACTATGCCACAGGACTGGAATTCAGCTACGCTGATACCAATTTACAAAAATGGTAAACGCCACCTTTGTGAAAATTACAGAATTGCTCTACTTTCCTACATATTATATACGATTTTTTATAAACTTTTCTAGTAGACTAACCAATTTTCTAATTTACAAAACGGGACATGATTGATATCACCAATTTACATTACCCTCTTCCACCCTGAGCGAAACTTCACTTCACTTTAATGCAAACAAACAGTAATATTTGACAAATTTAATCAATAGTATCGTATTTTGAATAGTAAAACGAAGAGGATTTTAGTGTGTGATCCCACTTTCACAACCGATATTCTTGGAAACTATAAGTCCTTTTCAACCGAAATATCGGATTGTCCTTAAAAGTGACTTACTTCAAGAAAAGCACAAAATTTACTAGATTTGTTTTAAGGAGCTTAAAATCGTATAGGAAACCAAAAAATGCGGTTTTGACGCCTTTCAGATAGGTGTTAAGTGAAAGGTTGATTTTTTCAAGTAACAAAGCTTTTTTATTAATATTTAAATTTCTCTTTTCGCAATTTTCATTTGTTTTCATTTACAATCACAAACTTTTTTTATTAAATTATAAATTAAAAACAATTAAATAATTTAAAACGAAAAAAAAGATTAAATATTTTCTTCACCATTGTGCTAATTTTTATAAAACTAAATGAAAATAATTACGAGAGTAATTTAAATTTTATAATGGACATAATATTTACAATGGACTTATGGACAAGTAATACTTTTTAACGATACGAACAAATATATAAGTTATGTAAATATTTTCAAAGTATATTATGAAAAATTGCTGTCAAACTTTTAAAGCGAATTGAAATTTGATGTGAAAATTCTAGCACGGTGAATAAGAGAGGAATTAATAAGAAAAAAATTGCTTCAAATATTTTTGTGTATATATACAGTATAGTTTCATTTCCTCTATTCTCTTAATTCTTTGAGGATAAGAGAAAAAATCACAAAAATTTTATATGGAATTTCATACAAAACACAACTAGAATAATTTTATAAATTATCTATGAAATTTCTCATTTTACTACAATTAAATAATTTAAATTTGTTTATGAACTATTATTGACTATATATTAAGCATAATATATAAAATATTTGATTTTCTTCTGTCCGTAATGCTCAAAATACATGTGCAGAATTCTGCATGCAGCGAAATTAGAACATGTGTTGTTATATGAGAGCATTACATATAAATTCTGCATGTAGAAAAATTCTGCAAGATATCTCTAATTATAATTTCGCTGCACAGAGGCAATGCTACCACAATAAAAAAAAACAAAAACTACTTGAAAACTCAGATAAAAATGGATGATTTTGACATTTTGTTTGAAAATAAATTATTTTTTTTATAACTCAAATAAAAATAAATGATATTTTTTTGAAATGAAATTATTTTTGTAACGATTATTTGTTTATAAAGTTGAATATCTTTATATTATATATTCTAAATAATCCAAAATATAAAATAATTAAAACTAATATTGTTAATAAATAAATTTTTGGGAAAGGATTATCGGAAACAGTGGTATGTTTTTTTTTTTATAGTTCGAGTTAATCACTTAGGTTATAAACCTCTAATGCTTTATTCACGTGTTAACGATAGGAAAGGAAAGGTGAAGGTTGGTAATTAAGGACTTGGAATAGGACTGAAGCGATAGTGTTGGTGTACTGCGGATTTAAAAGCTTAGAGATTGTATGAAACGGGGAAAACAGTTTTTGGTAATTGATTCCACCAGTAAACGGATCGTGAAAGGAAGGAGTTATTATAGCTGGTCGTTCTCACATATGATACCTCCAAGGTATGTTTATGGGAATGGACTGATTGTCTTGTGGCTCGTGAAGATCTCCGTAATGGAGGCATTAAGTCATTAATTTCCTTAGAGCATTTACCATAGTAATACCTGTAAAACAGTGTAAGAGCTCCAACCACTCTTCTATGATGCAACGAATCCAAACTCGATGTTAATATTGGATCATCAATTAATTTCAGAGCACGCCTGTGAACTCTGTCGACAAAATCTAAAAAGGTTTCTGGTGCTGCAGCCCATAAATGGGAGTCGAATTCGAGGATCGGTCGTATATATGCTTTATAGATCGTAGTAATTTCCGATGGAGAGAAAAAGCTTTTACAGCGCCGTAGGAAGCCAAGTCGTTGGGATCTCAATTTTGCCACGGAAAGAATATGATCATGCCATTTCAGTTTGTGATTGATATTAGTACCCAATGGGCGAGATGGAGGAGTGGATAAGTCAACAACATCACTTACAAGGAAGTTAAGCAACACTGGGAAGGGTGCGAACTTAAACGGGTGACCGCTTGGGAACTTCACCAGAAAAAATATGGAAATATGATTGAATCACATTGAAGCAGGAATATCTCGCCCACGGTATGCCAGTATACCTTATCCAGCAGCCCTGGAAACTGGCTAGGATTCGATGGCACAATCACCCGTTAATCCGAAAAGTGAATCCGAAATTCAAATGATTAAAGAAACGTACACTAGAAAGAAACAAAGCAAAACAAACCGGAATAATCAAATATCGACCCTTAGCTATCGTACCCGGACACGAGTAGGAAACTGGAATGTCAGAACTCTGATAGAAACATCGCGGTTAGCACAAGTTGAGAAAGTAATTAAAGAATATAACATCGAGATACTAGGACTCAGTGAAGTAAGATGGAAAAACAGCGGAGAGTTAACAACAACTGCAGGAAATTACATGATGTTCTCTGGTAAATCCAGCACACATGAACAAGGCGTAGTAATATTAATAACACCTAACGCAAAGAAAGCACTTCTCGAATGGAAACCAATCAGTAGCAGAATAATAACAGCAAGATTCCAATCGAAAATTAGAAATACAACGATCATACAGTGCTATGCACCTACCGAAGAAGCTGATGATGCGACAAAAGATGAATTCTACGAACAGCTCCAAGCAACGCTGGCTAGTGCACACCGAAATGACATCAAAATATTACAAGGTGATTTCAATGCCAAAATTGGAACCGACAACACCGGAATGGAATCAGTCATGGGCAAACTTGCACTAGAACCAACACGTAACAATAATGGAGACAGGCTCATCGATTGTTGTGTCACAAATCAACTATTCATAGGAGGCAGCAAGTTCCCACACAAGAACATACACAAATACACTTGGACATCACCAAATGGAAGAACCAAGAATCAAATTGATCACGTACTGGTGAATAAGAAGTTTCTATCCTCACTACAAGACGTTAGAGCAAAGCGAGGGGCAGACATACACAGCGACCAGCAACTGTTAATTGCAACATTCAAATTTAAACCAGCCGCTGTAAAACACAACAAGTCATGTCAGAGGAAATTTAACACCAACAGATTGAGCGACAAAAATACAAATAACATCTTCAAAGAGTCGCTCCAGCTCAATCTACCAAACAACGAAACCACCAGCATTGATGAAAAATGGGAACAAGTTAAAGAAGCTTACGTCAAAAATGCTACAGATGTGCTGGGATACCAAGACAAATCACGGAAACCATGGATTAGCGATGATACATGGAAGAAAATTGAAGAGCGTCGACAGCTCAAGTTGCAGTTGTGTCACCAGAACACAACCGAGACCCGCAACAAATATGAAAGTACAGCAAAACAAGTTAAAAAGATGGCAAGGAATGATCGCAGAAGATATACAGAAAACATTCTCAAGACTGCAGAAACAGCAGCAGCTAATAGAAATATGCGCACACTACACAAATGCGTGAGAAAAGTCACCAACAAATATACAAACACTTCACCAATAAATGATGAATCTGGTCAAACCCTCACAACACATGAACAACAGCTAAATAGATGGAAAGAATACTTCGAAGACAACTGCCACCAACATGAAGATATTATTTTAAATATTTTATTTTACTTGTTATAAGTTTCGCAATAAATACAAATTATAATTATTGTTTTATTTTTATTTTTATTTAAACAAAATATATATGTATATATATATTTTTTTGCTACACCATTATCAAGAGCTTGAAAAATATATACAGTATATATTTTTCAAGCTCTTGATAATGGTGTAACAACCGAAATTAATCGAGCAAAAAAAAATATATATACATATATATTTTGTTTAAATAAAAATAAAAATAAAACAATAATTATAATTTGTATTTATTGCGAAACTTATAACAAGTAAAATAAAATATTTAAAATAATATTAAAATGTTTCGCCAAGTGCCTACAGCGTCTTCAATTATAAACATGAAGATAATTTGCAGTCTCCGGATGACAACAATAACGAAACTATCAGCACCCATCCACCAACGGAACGGGAAGTTAGAGATGCCATACAGAAACTCAAGAATAACAAATCTGCTGGTACAGATAATATATCAGCAGCGTTACTCAAAGCAGATGTAAACTTCTCGAAAGAATATCTCCATCAATTAACATGAAACTAAGAAATGAACAAGCCGGCTTTAGACCAGGAAGAAGCTGTACCGATCATATCAACACAATCCGTATCATCATTGAGCAATCAAATGAATGGAATTCACCATTGTATCTCTTCGTGGACTTCGAACGCGCCTTCGACTCAATCAACAGAAGCGCGATATGGAAGACACTTTGAGAAATGGGGATCCCGAAGAAAATAGTTGATCTAATCAAAGAAATGTATCGGGATACTGCAAACAGAATACAATACAAAGGACAGCAAAGTGATGAATACTACAACCACCGAGGAGTGAGACAAGGCTGTGTACTATCCCCGCTACTATTCCTAATAGTACTAGATAGTATCATAAGAAAGCTCGATGATGCAAGTCCAAATGGAATCCAATGGAATACAACAAGACGGCTCAATGATCTAGACTACGCAGATGACATCTGTCTACTTACACACACACATACGGACATGCAGCAGAAAATAGAGAAGCTATCAACCCTTGCACATGAAGTCGGTCTCAACATTAATATCAGAAAAACAAAGGCTATGAGACTGAACACCAAAACGATAACACCAATTACCATCAACAATACACACAAGTGGACGAAGTTGACAAATTTGTGTACCTTGGTTGTACTGTAGCAAAAACAGGCGGGACTGAAGAAGATATCAGTCAGCGTATTAACAAAGCCAGAAATACGTTCAATATGCTTCACAAGATCTGGAATACATCCGTCCTGTCAAGAAAGACAAAGCTACGAATGTTCAATGCATGTGTCAAGTCAGTACTGCTGTATGGGTGTGAAACGTGGAAACAAACAATAAAGATCACAAATAAACTACAGGTGTTTGTGAACAAATGTCTGAGAAGACTGATCAAATGCTTCTGGCCAAACACCATCAGTAACCAGGAACTTCTACGGCAGACACAGCAGTTAGACATTGAGACCGAGATAAAACAAAGAAAATGGAGATGGATAGGACATACACTGAGAAAATCAGTCGAAGATATAACAAGGATGTCCCTAGAGTGGAATCCGCAAGGTAAAAGAAGAGTTGGAAGACCACAAATGACATGGAAGAAAACGGTGCTAGCTGAAGCAAAACAAATTGGCAAAACATGGGGTGAACTGAAAGCGATTGCCCCCAACAGAGTTAGATGGTCCAGTCTAGTAGACGCCCTATGCTCCTAAACGGAGATAAAGGAAAAAACAAAATTAGTACCCAATAATTTAAGTGTAGGTGAGTTTAATAATGGTTGCCTGGAAAACGTTACATTGCCGTTATATAGTGAGGTTTTGTGGGACAAAATGCACGACTTCGTCTTCATAGAATTAAACATTACAAGATTCCGTTCCAGGATCAATTCAAGATCTTAATCCAAGGATTCAACCATTTTTCCACGTTGGCAATTAGAAGATAAACTGGATGGCTATTTTTTAAAAAAATAGGAGTGGAAGATAGTGCTGTCGTCGGCAAAGCCAAATATTGGATTTGTGGTGATAGATAATAAATCGTTAATAAAGATCAGAAAAAGGGTTGGTGGTAGGACCGAACCCTGAGGAACACCGGCTTGAATTGGGAATTTAGACGACATAGCACCATCTAGCACTACTCTGATAGATCTCTGGGATAAAAAATCTTCCAACCAACATATCAAGGTCTTACAGACTCCAAATGAAATTAATTTGTTGTTAAGGGCCCGATGCCAAACTCTGTCAAACGCTTTTGATTTGTCCAGAGAAATGATATGAGACTCACCAAAGTCATGAATTGCTTTACCCCATTTCTCCGTGAGGACTGACATGATGTCACCAGTAGACCGTGTTTTACGAAAGCCATATTGGCGGTCATGGAGAAGATTGTTGTTTTCAAGATATGCCATTAGTTTGTAATAGATAATTTTTTCCATGACTTTAGCAAGTATCGAGGTTATTGCAATGGGACGATAGTTTGATGGGTCAGACTTATTGCCCTTTTTCGGGACTGGCTGAACATGAGCTTAGAGATAAATGAAAGAGACTAATTAGTGGATACACCAGGGTATCAGCGCAACGTTTTAGTACAATAGGTGGTATACCATCTGGACCAGCAGATTTGCTAAGATCCAGATTAAGCAGTGTTGACCGCACAATTCTTGGACGAAAGTAAATTTTGTTCATTGATGATTGGACAGGTGGAATGATCGGTGGATTTATACCGGCATCATCAACGACAGAGTTTGCAGCAAAATTTGCAGCAAGTAGATCTGCCTTCGCTATGGTTTCGATTACAAGTGTAATTTTTGGTTAATAAAGATAACGATTCTCACAATTACATTTATTTTTATTATTATCAATTTTTATAATAGTGTTTTCAGGTTGACATTTTAATATATTTTTAAAGATGGTGTAGCTTTTAATAATTTTATTTACTTCGCTGTTACAAAACTCACGTAGATATATATATGTCTGACAGGAACTCTACTCCATCTTTTTTGTGTACCAACTTAATAAAGAAAAAGAATATAATTCATGAATTTAAAGTATAAAAGTTATGATATAGATGGCGGAGCTTCTGATGAAGGAAACTATTTTTTGCTCTGTTACACAAGGCTGCCTTGTTTATCAATCAATGGTGGTTTCGCATTATCGGATTATCGAAGACATTAAAGGATTATCGGAAACAGTGGTATATGTAATTTGAACTTAAATTTTAATTTAGACATAAACGTTTTTACAGGCAACGATTCAATTATTTTCTTCTATCTTTTAATTATACTTATAACTATTTCATAATACGTAAGAACACGAACTGTCATTGTTACGAAAATTCTGCACGTCAAATATATAAAAATTCTGCACATCTATTTTAGAAGCAGATATGCATGCAGCACTGCGTGCAGACTTTCTGCACATGTATTTTTGGTATAAAACTTAACTAATACGAAAATAGGTTAAGTTTCTCATTCAACTTTGTATGGGAAATTTTGGCAATTTTCATGTTTCTTTTTTGAGCGACTTAAAAATAACTTTTTATATATTACGCTTAATATATGGTCAATAATACTTAATAATTAAATTAAAATTGTTCAATTGTGGTAAAATGAGAAATTTCATAGATAACTTTTAAAATTATTCAAGTTGTGTTTTGTATGGAATCCCATATAAAATTTTTGTGATTTTTTCTCTTATCCCCAATTTGCAGCGCCATTGCGGCAAACACCGGAACAGAAAAATCGCTCTATAGGGCGATTTTTCTGTTCCGGTGTTTACCGCAATGGCGCTGCAAAAAGGGGATAAGAGAAAAAATCACAAAAATTTTATATGGGATTCCATACAAAACACAACTTGAATAAATTTAAAAGTAATCTATGAAATTTCTCATTTTACCACAATTGAAGAATTTTAATTTGCTCATGAAGTATTATTGCCTATATTTTAAGCGTAATAAATAAAATATTATTCTTAAGTCGCTCAAAAAAGCAACATAAAAATTGCCAAAATTTCCAATACAAAGTTGTATGAAAAATTTAACCTATTTTCGTATTTGTTTTACGGACGGAAGAAAATGAAATATTTTGTATATTATGCTTAATATATAGTGAATAATACTTCATAAACAAATTTAAACTATTCAATTGTAGTAAAATGAGACATTTCATAGATAGTTTTTAAAAATATTCATGTTGTGTTTTGTATGAAATCCCATATAAAATTTTTTGAATTTATTCTCTTATCCCCTTTTTGCAGCGCCATTGCGGTAAACACCGGAACAGAAAAATCGCCCTATAGAGTGATTTTTCTGTTCTGGTGCTTACCGCAATGGCACTGCAAAGGGGGGATGAATTTTTGAAAATTGATTTCAGACCTCAAAGAATTTTTCTGCAATTAACGTTTATAAACCGAAAGCCAAAAAAGAGTTCGATCTGAAATTCTATGGTCGCTTAAATAAACCATAACTTTAAAACAACCACAACTAATTTAAGGAAATCTAAGATTTTTGTGCGATAGCATATTTTTGTAAATAAACTTAAATACAGTATTTAATTTATGATTTATATAAGAAGATTGTTTGAGGTTTTTTTTAAATTAAGTAAACGGGCGAAAACTTCATAGAGAATGGCTCTCCAATTCTTTACACTACGGTTGCCGAATTTTTTTAATTCCTACCTAGTGACCGGTAATTTAGACTCATAATTACATAAAAATATTTTTAAACATTAACAAATATTTTTAAATTTGTATTCAAACCTGAAGAAATCGTCCTTTTCTTCAGACATTTTGAGGTTATTTTCGACTTTGATATTTATAATTTTCAGCATACATATACTACAATTTTGTAAATACTAAAAAAGATTAGGATATTCTTATTCACTCGAAATAAGGAATGCTCTAATTCTTACTAGTTTATACTTTTAGTTTATTCTAGTTTTTATTCACTCTGCCCAATATTTTATATATTACGCTTAATATATAGTCAATAATACTTTATAATCAAATTAATGTCGTTTTCGATTGAAGAACTTGTTAATAACTAGTTTTAACGAGTTCTTTTTTTCAATCGAACATGCAAACATTCAGTGTCAGTGATGATATTTAGGATTTTAAAAATGTATTGAAATCTTAGTGTAAATAGTACTGAATCTGACATAATTGTACAGAATTTGAAAATAATGGTATTTATTCCCACAACAAGATACACCTTAGATTTTTAAAGTACTTTGTACTCTTTTTTGACCGAGGAATTATGGTTTGGTGAAAAGTTTCATATAAGCTTTGTATTATATAATCGAAATACTTGAAAACTAACATAGCCCTAAAACTTAAGTTTAATAACTCATTCAGTTAAATGGAAAAAAAATTAAGGAAACAAAGCTTTTTTATAATTTAACGGTTACCCTATATATATTTCAGTTTTTAGGCCATCTTCTGGAGTAATCCGAATTGCACAACTATTAGATTTCCTACAAATTTTTTAGTGTTTCCAAAGGGCAAAATGTACTGAATTGGACAAAATTGTACTTATGTATTTTTTGAAAGTTGATTGTACTGAAAATAGTACAATTGTACTGACAAAATCATCTCTGTTCAGTGTTATTGTATGAGTAAATTGAATTGGTTATTTTATTTTGGAATGTTTGAAAAGCAATAAAAAAACAACATATTTTGTGAAAAAAAAAGTAGTTTCATAATATATATGTTAAATAACTAAAACTAAAATTAAATTATTTATATGATGCTGCGTTATAATTATAACGTTATGATTTAACGTTTGTTGTGTTTACTTTTTGTCATAGAATGAGTAAAACTCAAAAATAACTGAAAATAAAACTAGTTCTTCAAAAAGGGAAAAAATGCACAACCCGTTCAGTACCTCGATTCTGGTTCTGTGAGAAAAAAAGAAGTGGAATGGAATTATTTTTTCTCGAATTTTGATTTCTCACTAAATAATTCCATTCCACTAATTAGTATTCTCGTTTTTTTTTCGAGATATCATTTTTAGTACAAGTTCAAAACTAGTACAAATGTTTGAAAATGAAATTCATCTGTCAGTTTATTTACTCATTAGTGTGTTCCATTTACCACTTTTTCCTTTACTTTTGTACTAAATTTTGTTTTCAAGTTAACCATATCAAATGATGGTAAAGCTACGTGACAAACTTACGCTTCTATTCACCGCCAGAGTTTTTGTCAGTTTGGAGAATAATTTCAAATATTAATTCAGTAAATTATTTGTGATATAACATCACCCCGATGGAAAATCTCCCATCAAGAATAATATAAGAACTGAATCTAAAAAATTATGGTGCAAATTATGAAACTTTTTGCAATCCATACAATTTTAGAGCGATCTAGTTTCGAACCAATGAGAAAATTTTTAAACTTTAAAAAAGTTTATCATTCTCATCAGGGCTAGCCGACTAGATAAACTCTACCAAAAAATGTTAACGCTAATGATTATAAACCAAAAATTAGGTTACAACTCTAGCGAAGTGTAAAAACAAAAAATTTACATAAACATACATTTAATAAATTCAGGTTTAGTCAATTAATTTCTCTGGTGATCACTGTTTTGTTATACTCTAGATTTTCTAGTATTGAATAACAAAATTGTATCTGTGAGAAGAAGATGACTAGTCTTCACTTGTGTCTATTGACACATGATCAACAATTAATTCAGTAAATTATTTGTGATATAACATCACCCCGATGGAAAATCTCCCATCAAGTGAGATGGAGAGAAGAAGATGACTAGTCTTCACTTGTGTCTATTGACACATGATCAACAATTAATTCAGTAAATTATTTGTGATATAACATCACCCCGATTTATAATCATTAGCGTTAACATTTTTTGGTAGAGTTTATCTAGTCGGCTAGCCCTGATGAGAATGATAAACTTTTTTAAAGTTTAAAAATTTTCTCATTGGTTCGAAACTAGATCGCTCTAAAATTGTATGGATTGCAAAAAGTTTCATAATTTGCACCATAATTTTTTAGATTCAGTTCTTATATTATTCTTGATGGGAGATTTTCCATCGGGGTGATGTTATATCACAAATAATTTACTGAATTAATTGTTGATCATGTGTCAATAGACACAAGTGAAGACTAGTCATCTTCTTCTCACAGATACAATTTTGTTATTCAATACTAGAAAATCTAGAGTATAACAAAACAGTGATCACCAGAGAAATTAATTGACTAAACCTGAATTTATTAAATGTATGTTTATGTAAATTTTTTGTTTTTACACTTCGCTAGAGTTGTAACCTAATTTTTGGTTTATAATCATTAGCGTTAACATTTTTTGGTAGAGTTTATCTAGTCGGCTAGCCCTGATGAGAATGATAAACTTTTTTAAAGTTTAAAAATTTTCTCATTGGTTCGAAACTAGATCGCTCTAAAATTGTATGGATTGCAAAAAGTTTCATAATTTGCACCATAATTTTTTAGATTCAGTTCTTATAATTTCAGATATGTTTGCCCAAATGCTCATACAAATTTAGAATTTCTAGCCTAAATGTCATATTTCTGTCCAGCTTTCTTTAATTGTTTATATTTTGCATGAATCACAATTTTAATTTTCAGAAATTTTTTAATATTTAATTAATTTTCTTAAATTTAACAAACTCAAAATAAAATTTAAACTTAAAATTTTGTCAAACTAATAATTTTCTTTTACGTTGTTTAGCAATATTGTTTTTCAAAATTGTCAAAACAATTTATTGTGAAAAAAAAATGTCGGAAACGTGTGGTAAGAAAGAATTTGAGTTGTAGTAGATCAAAAATCTAATACACCTCACATTTAAGTCGTTCCATTTAAAATTTGGTTCGGGTAGCAAGTTTACCTAAAAGGAACACGGCTATTAAACTAATTAATAAATTAGCTAATATATCCCTGGTTAAACATTCCAATTCAAACCTATTGAATCCTATTAAATCCAATATAATTTCAATAGGATTAAATCGGATTGAATAGGTTTAATAGGAAAACTTCGATCTACCAATCGGAATGAATGGGATTCAACAGGAAAAGAGGTTCTGTAGGATTCTAATGGAAATTTCCAATTGAATTTTAATCAGAAATTAAGAGAATCAATAGGAAAAAGAACTTAGAAAAAAACTAAACAATCTTATGAATTTAACAGGTTTTAATTGGAAAAGATTTAATAGGAATGAATAGGATTAATCGGAATTCTGCAATGGAAATTTCCATGAATGAATAGGGTTGTATTGGAAATAGATTTTTTGAATAGGACTAAATTGAAAATTCCCAATGCAGAATTCCGATTAATCCAATTCATTTTTTTCAATTGGTTTCAATTGGAATGTTTAATCAGGGATTCTTGGTATGTAAAATTTTATTTTAAATATGTTGAGATGTTAATAGTTTTTAGTTAAATGTTGATATAACTAAAACCGTTCACCATTAACCCGATATTTTTGCAAATGATAGTACTCTGTACAAGTCACATTTACAGTTACTTTTTTTTCTACATTTTTGTGCGTCTATACCAAATTTCAAAGCAAATAATATCATTCCATCATTAAATTCGTTGAGATAATTTGACAGTTCATCCCACACACATGGAATTTATTTTCTCATTCCACTGAACCGGAATGCAAAAATCTCATAGTATGAAATCTCATTCCACGAAATAATTCCATGCAACCAGAATCTAGCTACAGAACTAGTTTTTTTATTCTGCTTCAATCGAACATAATTTGGAGGGGAAATAATTTTTTTGTATTGAAAAAAAAAGAACTAGTTATGAACTGGTTCTCAATCGAAAATGCTATAAAATTGTTCAACTGTGGTAAAATGAGAAATTTCAGATAACTTTTAAAATTATTCAAGTTATGTTTTGTATGGAGTCCCATATAAAATTTTTGTGATTTTGTCTCTTAAGCCGGGCATTCTCATACAACGGAAACAGAAACCGAAACTGAAAATTTTCCGTTTCTGTTTCTAATTTGGTTGACGGTGGTGAATAATAAAACAGAAACGGAAACCGAATTTCGTTTGAGTTTGTGAATTTGTTATCCATTATGAATAATAAAATTGAAGAATAACAAAAACAAATAATTTTTATTTATTAAACCTATTTATTAAATTCAAAATTCAAAGCTGTTGTTATCACAATTCAAAATAATAATTAATATTATGTGACAGTTTCTGGTCATGTGACAGTTTCGGTACTGAAACATATCAATTTTAATTGTTTCCGTTTCAGACAAAACAGACGAATTTTCCGTTTCTGTTTCTAAATTCTGTTTCAGTTGCTGTCAAATTTGTATGAAATTCGGTTTCTGTTTCCGTTGTATGTGAATGCCCGGCTTTATTCCCTTTTGCAGCGCCATTGCGACAAACACCGGAACAGAAAAATGGTTCTATAGGGCGATTTTTCTGTTCCGGTGTTTACCGCAATGGCGCTGCAAAAAGGGGATAAGAGAAAAAATCACAAAAATTTTATATGGAATTCCATACAAAACACAATTTGAATAATCTTAAAAGTTATCTATGAAATTTCTCATTTTACTACAATTAAATAATTTAAATTTGCTTATGAACTATTATTGACTATATATTAAGCTTAATATATAAAATATTTTCTTTTCTTCTGTTCGTAAAACAAATACGAAAATAGGTTAATTTTTTCATACAACTTTGTATGAGAAATTTTGGCAATTTTTATGTTTCTTTTTTGAGCGACGAATAATATTTTATATATTACGCTTAAAATATAGTCAATAATACTCCATAAGCAAATTAAAATTGTTCAATTGTGGTAAAATGAGAAATTTTATAGATAATTTTTAAAATTATTCAAGTTGTGTTTTGTATAAAATATTATTCTTAAGTCGCTCAAAAAAGAAACATAAAAATTGTCAAAATTTCCCATACAAAGTTGTATGAAAAATTTAACCTATTTTCATATTTGTTTTACAGACAGAAGAAAAGAAAATATTTTATATATTATGCTTAATATATTGTCAATGATACTTCATAAAGTAATTTAAATTATTTAATTGTAGTAAGATGAGAAATTTCATAGAAAACTTTTAAAATTATTCAAATTGTGTTTTGTATGGAATTCCATATAAAATTTTTGTGATTTTTTCTCTTATCCCCTTTTTGCAGCGCCATTGCGGTAAACACAGGAACAGAAAAATCGCCCTATAGATTTGAAACAAAAACTCGCAATGATTGTACAATTTTTAATCAAATGAAAAATTTGCGCACGTCTATGGGAAGGTATAACTATTTCTCAATGAGCCAGATCAATTTTTTTTGCCAAAGAACACGACAAAAGAGAGGAACGCAAACAAACAAAAAATACGATTTGACATGACGGGTCACGAAATATTAGTTGTGGTGTGGTTGGCTAAAATCAAAAGCAATGAGTTTTTAATCAATGATTATATACGATAAATATGTTTTTTACGTTTCCTAAATAATTTAAATCAATCAAAGAAAAATGATAATAAAATAATCTATAAAATTTATCACCTTTGATTTTACATATAATCTATATTTTAAAAAATTTTGTTTTGTAGAAATAATGATAAGAAAAACAAATAGATACATCTTGGAATAAACATTTGAACTACTCCAATAAACAATTCATGAAAACGTCAGAAAATTAAAATAATGAAAATTGTTTTGATTTTAAATTTAATATAGCTTAAATATTTTGAATATATAGAGAGTATCAGTGAAAATAATAAACAGTTTTTGTGTTTGAAGATATAAAACCAAAGTTTTGGGTATTATGTCATCCTTATTTTATCGAGTTTTAAAACAAGCTCGTCGTACGTTTGATAGAAAAAATGTAGATAATTTTAAAAACGAATTTACGATACTTAAACAACTATTAGACCAATTAACATTAAACGATATAAAAATAAATCCTGAGCTAATTACCAAAAACGCATTTCGATTACCAAATAAGGCACCATGCACTTACATACATATAATGGAAAATGAAGAGATTTCAATGAGTGTATTTATATTAAATGCAAATTATACAATGCCTTTGCATGATCATCCAATGATGCACGGGCTATTAAGAGTTATATCAGGGAAATTAGAAATTAAAAGTTTTACCGATACTTCTGAAAAGTTACCAATAAATTTTGACATCAAACGAAAAATACGAGTGCGCCCCGAACCTGTAAAAAATTTAACCACAAGTGTTGAAAGTGCAGTACTTACACCACGAATTGGCAATTACCATGAAATAACAGCTGTTGATGAACCTGCTGCATTTTTTGATGTCCTTGGTCCCCCCTACGATGCTGTTATACCAAAATATGGTCAGAGAAAATGTTCATTTTATAGTAAACATGAAGTCGAAAACTCAATATTGTTAAAACGGATACCAATACCAAATAGTTATTATTGTGATAATGAACCATATAGCTTACGAAAAAATATAGATGATCTATTCCAGGAAAATTTCTAAATTAAATTAATTATTAGAACTAAGTAATAATAATAGAAAAGGCTTTAAAGAAAATTATCTAATTTTCGTGATTTAAATTATTGGAGTGGAATTTTAATTTATGTTGATGTAATTTTATAATATAAACTAAATAAATTTTATATCAAATTGTAAAAGTTCTTATCATCGTTCTTCGAAAAAAAATTCACGATCTAAGTTATTTATTTGAACTAAATCTAAATAAAATATGTAAACAAATACTTTATAAAACTATTATTCTTCTAAGTTATTGTAAATCGATTCATTTCGTCGTTTGAACTTTTTTATCGGTGGATCTGTTGAATTTAATAAAACTGAATTCATTTCGTTCAAAGAACTATTAGCTACTTCTTTTTCGTTTTTATCATTTGATGTATTTTGCGGTGCACGATCTTCAATCCATTTGTTATCAAAATTTTCAATTATACTATCATCATCGTCACTTGTTTTTTCATTTGATATGCTATATTGTCCGTCATCTATTGTTTTCGGTTTTGGTAGTGATAATGGTGTTTGGGGAAATTTTATTGGACTTATATCGGGTAACAAGTCTATACCAGTTAAAGTATTATTTTCCAGGCTATTGTCACCACTACAATCTGAATCAATAAAATCATCATCGTTTAAAGAAATCTCTTCACTCAGAGTAGAATGATTTAATTCTTCACCTGATATAAGCATGGCTAGACATAAAGGATCGTCTATGCCCAATTTCTCACAAAACATTGTCGTTTGTGGATTTATAAACGATTTAGGTTGGGCTCTATAACTATATTCATATTCTGGATTGTAAAAATCTGCTGTTTTAACAAAATTTAACGGTATTTTAAGATTCTTATCAAAAAGTTTGAAGATTTTTTCTTTTTCGACTTGTGTAGGAGCAAAATTCCATCGTTCCTCGGAGCCTTTTCCGGGCATATAATTTGGTGTGTTTTTAACACTAATTAAATGATTTGTTAAGTTTAATATAGTTAACCATTCTAAATCATATTCCAATTCAATATTCGTATCACTTTCTTTCGAATCTCCGATGTCTAAAATTTGTAAGAATTGTCTATGGGGTAGACATTTATCCAAAGCCAAAAATTTTGTTTCTGTTTTTGTATGTTCGTGTGGAATTATAGCAGAAAATGCACAATGCAAATGAGCGGCGAACCAATATTTTGGTTGTAATGTGTTTAGGAGTTCTTCTGCTGGTGCACTGCCTAATTCATTATTTTCAATTTCTGATCTAAAAAATTATATAAATATTAGAAATCGATTCTTATAAATATGATAGTAAACCAACATACTTAAAGAACGGTTTATTTTTGATAAGTTTGGCCGCGTTCCCATAATTATATACGCCTTTGGGCCAATCATGTGAAAGAAATATATCAAAGTTTGAAGACATTTGCTTTAACCTAAATACATCAAGTTGTCGTAAATGATAAACACTTCGTTTTGTTGATTCGGTATATGGTGAAAATTCGTGCCTCCCACGAAAAAAATCGCCGCCTTTAAATATGCCAGACACTCCACCAATACGAAGCCCATTTACATTTATGACACCTGCGTATCCTAGATAGTATATATTGGGTGCAACCCAACCACCATAAGGAAGTTCTTGTAAATAATTGGATGCTTCATGATTTCCACCAATAAAAATCGTCAACACTGGTGCTACTTCTTCTCCACTATAATACCTGAAAAAAATTATTATTATATTTTCCTTATTATAAAACATTTCAAACATATTCATACTTGTAGAAGGTACATATTTTTGCGAATTTTCTCGGCACTGCCATGCATTCTAAATCGTTTAAATTCCGTGTTGCTTGGAAATCACCACAACAAATTAACAAATCAATTTTATATTTTTCTCTATTTTCAATATATGCTATGGATTCATAAATTATTTCTAATTCTCCATGTGCACATCCTTCAACAGCAATTCTCATTTTATAAAACAAAATAAAACAAAAAGTTAAGACAAAATTATTTGTTTACCAACAAAGTATTTTTCTATGAACTCGACAAGAAAGAAAATTATTTTTTATTTTGACAACTTTAACGACGCGCATTTCTAATGACGGAGCATTCATATCTTTTGATTGATTAGGTTTTAGGCTGTGACTATCTGCACGATCCGCGGTATATGCGAGGTATACCGCAATAATAACGCGGCATACCGCCGTATTAATGCGGGCTCTGATATATTAACGCATTCCACCGCTAAAGTAATACGGTGTACCGTATCGACTATCATATCAACAAACACCGGTCGCTTGGAATACATTTTGAAGCATGGAATACGATTTTAATTAATGTGGAGTTCTTTCAGACCAAAAAAAGTGATGTACATAAAAAAAAATTGGTGTAAATCAATTGGTCGTGTTCTTTCAGACAAAATTTTTGATGTTATTTTGATGTACATCAATTTTATGAAATTGAGATTTTTTGATAAATTCGTCTTCCAGCAAAAACTAATACAAACACACACGTATAAAAACAATAACAAACGTGACGCCATTTTTTTAATTTACTATTTGTGGATAGTTTTTTTCTGATTATTAGGTGAATTTTATAAAATTAAACATAAATTCTGCGTAAAGTGAATAAATATTTTATGTTTAAACAATTATTTTAATGTAAATCGAAAATGTTTTGTTTTGTTACCAATACAACAATAATGAAAATCATGTGGTTTGTCCGTTCTTTCAGACAAGTTAAAAATTGATGTACATCAAAAACCTGAAAGAACTCCACATATAAATATAAATGCTCATATAAATGTCAATAGCAGGGACTGGAGTAGGCATTATCGTCACTCCCGTAGATCAAAAATAAAATTTTTTTTCGAATTTCTATAAATCATCGTACTCAGATTCTATTTAGTATGAGGCGTCTAATAAACTCCCTTTTATCAGTTACTTTCGAAGTATACGATCGTAGTTATCCCAGGTTTTTTGAGACAATAGCTTAAGGTAGTTGCTTTAACTTTTAATCACAACTTCGAAATAAAATGAACGACATCTAAAGCATCACATCACATACAACAGAAACAGAATTTTATACAAATTTGACAGAAAAAAATTCTGTTTCTGTAAAATTTGTATGAAAATCTGTTTCTGTTGTATGTGGCTTCAAGCCTTATGAGTGTTTTCGCTCTATCTTTAAAGTTCAATACACTACAGCTTACAAAATCCTAAATTTGAACTTTATAGTGTTGACTGTAGAGCAATATTTTTCAGAGGAACGTTTTAAGAGCTCATTATATTGATCCATTTTTAACGGCTTCCTCTACTTTGTGAAATTTAACACATCTAATTTTTTTACGTTTCAATGAACAAACAAACTGCTTCAATTTCTAACCGATTCCGCACAATCGAAGAGATTTTTCTACAATCCAAACATTACCTTAACTTGAGAAAGACTTCTCTTGAGCAACTTCCGCCAAACATTTTAATTTATTGGCCAAAGTGATCACTTGCATTTTAATTTGATTTGGGGCCGTATCGCACCTTTAGCATTTTCATAAAACATGAATGAAAGCATTAAAGAATTCGAACTGATAAATTAGCAAATATTTTCTCAAGACTTACTTGCGAATTAACCCATGAATCACAACAAATTAATGAAAGGAAGCAGAAACATTTCGTAGCAAAATAATAGATATCGTAAAGCATCGACTACTTACGACTTTTAAATTTTTATGTTTATTTTGTATTTTTATTTTCTATTCGTACTTTATAAACTGGGCAAATTACATAGAAAAATAGTTCACGGGACTAAACGTGTGTACGTTATAACCTTATAAACCGAGGTACCTTATAAAAAGGATAATTTGTTCGTAAAATTTTAATAGATGTAAGAAAAAATTGCTGTACTCTATAGACCAAGTGTACTTTATATATGGTGTACGCTAAAAGCGAGTTTTACTGTACATGATTTCCCATACATTCAGATAATTTTAAAATCATGTCATTTCAGAGTAATTTCGATGAAATTATGATCGAAATTACGTTAAATTTTTATGAACATAGTTCCAATTCTATTTAGCACTGGAATATTCCCATGCTGAATTAATTATGACGTTTGTTTTTAAACACTGAAAATTAGTTTGTATGAAAAACTTTATAATATATGAAAAATTTTAAAAAAATTGAATCGTTAGGCCAATGAGTTTTACTAACATAAAAAAATTTGATCTTAAATTTTGTCTGCGCTGTTTTTTAAAATGAAAAACAATGGAGAAATATGAAAAGAATAATGATCAAAAACGTAAAGATAAAAAAATATTTGGCGATTGGTTGAAGATTATTTATAAATTAATATAGGTAAATACTTTTTTTAAGCGAATTAATGTTTTAAAGAAATTTTCTGATCGCGCATCAAGAGCATTACTAATAAAATTTATTTAATTTTGTAAGTTTTGTTAATACACCTATTACGTTTTTAGTATATTTATTCATATTTGGGTAAATTTTTAACTTATCACTCTTATGGTGCTATTACACACAAATTAACAGGCTGATTCTGACATACGTTCACAGATGTAAAAATAGTCATAGCAAAAACTTTTCTCTTAGCTAAGACTAAAACCTCTAAAATGCGATTCTGTATGTAGTCACAACTGTGAGATGTCAAAAAATAACCTCTTACTTAAGACCATCAAACATGGTCATCCTTAGCATCACAATTTAACGATTCATATTTTTTATTTGAATTCTTGTATGAAAAATTATATTAATAAAGGATACAATGTTAATTATGAATTATTTATGTAGTTGTTATAAAATTTATAATAATTATTTCTATTTTATTTTAGTTTGTATCAAAATTATAAAACAAAATATATATTGATAATCATTTTAAATAAACGATTGAAGATTTCATATTTGCAATATAAAAGATTGACGTCACACGCTGTTTTACTGTGCAAAATTTATATAAACTTTAAGGAAAAACAATCGTTATTTTTCACAAAATTATTTTAAATAAATAATAATCAATATATGGTATAATTTTATATTAATATTTGATTGTAAATCAAATATTATAAAATAAGATATATTTTAAGATTGATATGCATTCAATAAAATGGCGGTTGAATATTTTCACAAACAAAAATTATTTATATCTTAAAAATTTTTCCAAAATATAAACTTGATTTTTACAAAAAACTATTATAAAAACTACCATAATTCTTAATAATAATTTATATGGTATTTTAATTTGTATTTAAATTATTTAAACAATTTAAATTACTTAATATAATTTGTAATTTAATTATTTAAATTTTTATAGTAAGTTTGTTTATAAAAATAGCCATTTGAAAGATCTCCAAAATATTTGCAGAATTATGATGAAGTTTTTTATGACAATTCGTTCACAGAATCGCAATTAAGACATTCCTCTTAAAAAAATTGTCATAACAAAAATAATCATAGCTAAGACCTCTTAACTCAGAATCAGCCTGTAAATTCAGTTGCTATCATCAACTTTTCAGATGATAGTATTTATTATTTTTGACTGTAGATGGCGAAAAGATCAAAAACTGCAAGAAAGTACAAATAACTTTACGAAGTAGTAATAATTTTTAAACAACAATTTCTTAAAAAATCATTAGTTATTTACTATTAAAATTATATTATATAATCGATTATATCTAAATTAGTGGTATATAAATTGTAAATAAATTATATACTGTAAAAGCAAATGAAATGTCAAAATGGCGACACCACATTATAGAGCAGTTGTTGTAGCTTGTACAATAAGAAAATGCGCTAAGATTTGAAAAAAAAAATGTGAATCGAAAATACGTAAAGAAAACGTAAAATTTTTACATTAAAATCTTGAAAATATGTATTCAATCATTTTATACCTAATATAATATAATTTTTATTATGATTTTAATATGAAAATCAATTAATGTGATAATCGGTTTTAAGCCGGTTGAATTTGCAGATGAAATCATCTGACGATTTTCTAGCAGTAATTGGTAAACCAAATAATTTTTCAAAAAGTCAGTTGCTATCAGCTAACTTTTCTTGCAGTTTTTATATCTATCTCGCGCATGCTATCCCTCTTTTTCTCATACAAAATATTTTTCATCAACTTTTCAGATTATGGTAACTGCGAAATTGATTATGGCAGCTGAATTTAATTTGTGTGTAATAGCACCATTAAATGCAACAAAACAACAAACCAAACTTTATTTTTTATTGATAAAAAATGAAATGTCAAACGAAATTATGATAAATTGCAGTGTGAACGGGTTTCGTAATTTCGAAATTACATTGACGAAATTACGTAATTTTGATGCTAGTGTGAACGTACTATAACATTATTTTTCAAATTTTAGGAGCAGCAATTAAAAAATATAATCATGTCTTGACATGTTCTTCCAAACCATTATAAATTCTACGAAATTACGAAAATGCAGCTAGTCTTCAAACGTCTACAAATTATGGTTTATTTTTTAATGATATTGAATGTAATCCATCCCGAACTGATAATGTCCCATTAACAATATATCAATGATGAAGTTCGTTGTATTGTAATCAAAATTCCAGCTTAAGAAATTGTATACTAACAGGCTGATTCTGAGTTAAGAGGTCTTAGCTATGATTATTTTTGTTATGACAATTTTTTTAAGAGGAATATCTTATACTAGTTTCCCACCGCAGAAATTTACTATGTAGTATAGCAAATATTTGATATTAGTTTGATTTCTCACCGTTCATATTATATTAAGATAATGTTTCGGTGGGAAACCAAACCTGGTTGTTTGATATTAGCGTTATAGTTTTTAAAATGAAATTTACAACCCAGAGAAAATCAAACTAGATTTAGACCAGCCCTGCCATTGTTTTTGAGCAGCATAAAATACATATAAATTTTATTCTATAACGTCTTTTTTAAATAATTCTCTCACGAAAACCAAACGTCTAAGTTGACTACGTTTTTCATGTCCTATTCCTTTATAATGCTATACTAAACATATCCATATCATAATCAACAATTAATACATACACTTTAATTTATTAAATATCAGAAATGAATCTTACAAGCTGAAAATCGCAAGAAAACACAATGTTTACAAATTCCATAAAATGACATTTCACCTATAAAATAATAATTACGTTTCACACCGTCGATATTATACTTTATTTGATAAGTATTATATTTACTAGCTAGCAAATGAAAATAGCAAATTTAAAATAATTGTTGCGATAGTTTGCTTTCACACCGTTGCTATTATACTTTATTAAACTATACTAGCTAGCAAATTGCTACGGTGGGAAACTAGTATTAATTGCAATTCTGTGAACGTTGTCATAAAAAACCTCATAATAACTCTACAAATATATTTTAGAGATCTTTCAAACGGCTATTTTTATAAACAAAATTATTATAAAATGTCATATTTTCTTTTTAAATTTTTTTTTTTTTTTTTATTCAAAGTTAGGCATGTTTAGTGTTAATTATAATAAATTATAAATTAACGTCTCTGAATATCCGAAGATACCATGCCAACTAGGGATAAGAATGGAATGCAAATTAAGATTCTCTGAGAAATTTATGAACGTTAACTTTAAAGCCTTGAGGATTAAATTCATCAGGGAAAACCCAGGAAGGTAAGGCATTCCAAAGATGAGAGACTCTGTTGAAAAAGTCACGTTGAAAGGCTACAGTTCTACACCTAATTATTTGAACTGTAAAGGGATGCGCTGCTACGTTTGCTCTGGTGTGACGCGAAAGGTTTGCTGATTTAGGTAAAATCGATTTGATTTCTTCAGAAGCTCGTTCATCCATAATATATTTATAAAATATAGTCAAATCAGCAACATTTCTTCTGTGCTGCAAGGAATCAAGACCGTTAGTAAGACTTGGGTTACCAATGAGTTTAATAGCTCTACGCTGTACAGAATCAAGGCAGTTGAGACTACTCAAGTAAGCTCCACCCCATATGTGAGAACAGTATTCCATGCAGGGACGTATAAAAGATTTATAAACTAAAAGAAGTTGTTCGCTATCGAAAAACTTACGACATCGCCCCAAAAATCCTAACTTTTGAACAGCATTCTTAGCCAGATTAAAAATATGAGAATTCCACTTCATATTATTTTCAATCTCAACTCCTAGAAGTCTGACAGACTCATTCTCTAAAAGATTTTTGGGGCCAAATGTTAATGGAAAAGGATTGGGTGTCGTTATTCTAGAAAAATGACAAACCTGTGTTTTGCTTGTATTGAATTCAACACTGTTAGCAATACCCCAATCCATAATTGTTTTAAGATCAGTGTTAAGGGAATCTATCAATTTTGACCTACACTCACTAAGCGCTAAGGGTGTATATAATTTAGGTGCTTCATGGGACGCATGAAGCGTGCTATCATCAGCAAAACTATGTATAGGATGAACCGTTGACTCCAACAAATCATTAATATAGATAAGAAAAAGAGTTGGTGACAAAGCGGAACCCTGAGGAACTCCTGCATTAGTTGAAAAAGTATTCGATGATACACCGTCAACATTGACCCGAAATTTCCGATCAGATATAAAGCTCTGAGTCCAAGATATAAGCTGCTCGTCTAAACCATAGGATCTCAATTTGAATATAAGGTTGTTGTGCCAAACTTTGTCAAATGCCTTGGAAATATCAAGAGCAACACCGAATGTTTCTCCAAAGTTTTCAAGCGACTTGTTCCAGATATGAGTGACAAAAGACAGCAAATCTCCCGTCGCTCTTCCTTTTCGAAATCCATATTGTCTCTCATTAATTAATTTGGAAGACTCTAAGAAGCTCATTAAATTGAAATTGACATATTTTTCAAAAATTTTAGCAACTACCGATAAAATTGAAATGGGTCTGTAATTCGTAGGATCAGTCTTACTGCCCTTTTTCGAAACTGGCTGTACACTAGCCATTTTCCAAATTTCAGAAAAAATTCCTTTCTTATATGACAAATAGAAAATTTTAGTGAGGATTGGTGCTAGCTCCCTAGCAAATGTTTTAAGTATAATCGGAGGAATAAAATCAGGGCCTGTTGCTTTGTTAGTATTGATTTTTAAAAGCATTTTTCGAACAATGTTTTTCCGAAAAATTATCCGCCTCATTTTATAAGAAACTTTAGAAATAGGTTTAGGTTGGAAATTAGGTTCTTTTAAAGTAGAATTTAAAGAGAAATAATGCCCAAGCAAATTAGCAAATAATTTAAATACAAATGAAAATACCATATAAATTATTATTAAGAATTTTTTTTTTTTAAGGCGTTTATGCTCCATGTAGGAGCGTTGCCAGGCTAATCAGCTTTGAATATTCACCACGGTCATTCGCAACAGCGACATAATTACCATGGCAGCCGATTTTTTTAAGGTCGTTTATTACGTCAGTCTCCCATTGTAGTCGTGGTCTACCTCGCGGTCGCCCACTCCCTGGGGTACTAACGTACATTTTTCTAATCATTCCAGACTGTGAATCAAGCAATCCTATTAGAACGGATACAACCTATTATATCAGGACCCTCAAGAAGGTCTCTGATCTCAAAGTTATACCGGGTTCTATACTCTCCATCGTCTGTCTTAAATGGACCAAAAATGTAGCGTAGGATCTTACGCTCAAATACAGATAAATGCGATTCGTCATTTTGTGTAAGGGTCCACGTTTGTGACCCATACATCACAACCGGTCTAATCAATGTCTTGTATAACTTGAGCTTGGTGTTAGTTGATACATACGGTGATCCAAGGAGAGGTTTAATGAGTAGAAAGTTCGATTACCTGCAGTGATTCGAGCTTTTATATCTGTGAGTATGCTGTTGTTTGAGTCAAGCATTGATCCTAAATATTTAAAGGATTCAACTCCCTCAATTCGTTCATCGCTGCACATCAAATCTTTCTTCTCAGCATCTCTTGTAACATTCATATGTTTGGTTTTTTGTAGTTAATTTGCAGACCAATTTTCCTAGCACCACTCTCAAGCGACTTGAAAGTCTCACTCATAACAGCTTCACTTCGGCCGAGGATGACAATATCGTCAGCGTAAGCAATCATCTGTACTGAGTTTATTGACAAGATATTGTTATTAGTCGGTAGTTTCTATATATTGTTATTAGCCGGTACACATATTCCAAGGCTAAATTAAAAAGTATAGGAGAGATAGCATCACCTTGCCTTAAACCGGAGTCGACTTTAAAAAACTTTGATATTTCGTTCTCTACTCGTACACAGCATTAAGAGTTCTGTACTGTCATTTTGCATAGTGATACCAGTTTACCAGGAATTCTCATTGACACCAGAGCAGACCATAGAGTCTCTCGTTCGAGAGAGTCGTAGGCCTGCCTGAAATCAATGAAAAGTTGGTGTACAGGTATGTTGAACTCTCGACACTTTTCCAAAATCATCCTTATCGAGAAAAGTGCATCGGTAGTACCGCGGCCCCGCCGGAAACCACACTGATATTCTCCAAACAGTTGTTCAGCAAAAGGATTGATTTTGGATAGCAAAATGTAGAAAAAGATCTTATATGCTGTGCTAAGGAGAGCGATTCCTCTGTGTTTGCACATTACAGGCGATTACCTTTTTTATGAATTAGTATCAGCATAGCTGTGTTCCAGTCCTGTGGCATGGTTTCAGTCCTCCAGATCATTTGAACAAGTTAAAACAATCTTAAGGATAGAGTTTCGCCACCATGTACAATCATTTCGGATGTTATATCGTCGATACCAGGTGCTTTATTGCGTTTTAATTTTGACAGCGCTGCTTAGAATTCCTCTTTGGTTGGTTCGTCTACATGTACCTTTGACGCACGAATAAGCTTTGCTCGTCGCCCGACTTGTTGCTGTTTCGGCAATATGGATTTGATATCTCTCTTCTGTTTCAGTATTCTTTAATGATGAGATGTTAAAACGTTTCCGTTGATTGAATTTTGGAATGCCTGGATTTGGAAAGTGGAACCTTATCGTTGCATATACAAGGAAGTGGTCACTTCCAATGTATGCACCTCTAAAGGATCGCACATCCAGAACGCTCGAAAAGAAAAGTGCTGTTACTAGAACGTGATCAATTTGATTTCGAGTGTTTCCATTCGGTGAGACCCAAGTCTATTTATGAATCGATCGATGCGGAAAGAACATACTGGCAATCCTCAAATTATTTAATAATGCAAACTCAGTCATTCTCTCACCATTATCATTCGAATTCAAATGCAGGCTGTTGGGACCCACCACATTTCCATAAGAGATATCTCTTCTAACCTGTATTAAAGTCACCAAAAACCATAATGAAATCGCGTGTTGGTGTTTGTTTCATAACCTCTTTCAGTGCTATGTAGAAATTATGCTTCTCGTTGACGGTTTTAGCTTCAGTAGGTGCATGCACGGCAATAAGAGGAATATTGTTACCGTATTGTTAAATATTGTTACCGTGTACCGCGTACACGTAGGTAGCAGATCCTCTCACTGACCGTGATGAATTTCATCACGGCTTCTTGTATACGTGCACCAACAAGAAAGCCAGTTCCAAATTCTCTTAGAGAAGGATGACCACTACAGTACAAAGAGTGACTATCCAAATCTTGTTTTCCGATTATCGGTTGTCTAATTTTTTGTAGAGCAATAATATCCATCCTATACCTCTCAGCCTCTGTTTCTAAACTTATAAGAGCATCAGGAGCGCTCAGGATGCACACGTTCCACGTTCCGATTCGGTAGTCTGGTCCTTTTTCACGTCCAGGTAAAATTCTGTTTTTTTCCGGGTCTGTTATTCTTTTTCTGATAACCAAATTTAACATATTAGTTTTTTTCCGGAATTAGGGTGTTAACCTTAGGCCCAACCCAAATTGTCGTGAATGGGTCCGTTCTGCATATTAAGGTCACCAGAAACAACCTTTTTACACGTTTATATAGCTAGCCGCTTGATTCAAGACAGACGGCCGCTCCAAGCCGCCCCTGACATGGAGAACAGATGCTTGAGTCGCAATGGTTGTAGGGCGCCAATTCGCCGTGATGTAGCGTCATTGACTAAGCAGTTTTTACTCTGCTTGTCTCCAATACACCAACCTAATTCTGCCAGCATTATCAGAGGCGTGGACGTCGAATTTCGGATTTCGCTACCGCCATTTTATTGAATATCAATCTTAAAATCAAAAATGTATTTTATTTTATAATATTTTATGTACAATTAATATAAAATTATACCATATATTAATTATTATTTATTTTGCAATAAATTTGTGAGAAAAGAATGATTGTTTTTTCTCAAAGTTTATATAAAATTTGCAAAATTTTCCTAAAACAACATGAGACGTCAAAGTTTGATATTACAAATATGAAATTTTCAATCGCAATTTTATTTAAAATCAATATCAATATATATTTTGTTTTATAATTTTGATTCAAACTAAAATAAAATATACATAGACGTCATAAAATATACGAAGACGCTGTAGGCACTTGGCGAAACATTTTAATATTATTTTAAATATTTTATTTTACTTGTTATAAGTTTCGCAATAAAAAATAATTAATTAATTGCGAAACTTATAACAAGTAAAATAAAATATTTAAAATAATAAAATAAAATATAGATAATTATTTTAAAAATTTTATAATAATTACATAAATAATTCATAATTAATATTTTATCCTTTATTAATGTAATTTTTCATACAAGAATTCAAATAAAAAAATATGAAACTTTAAATTATGATGCTTAAGATGACCATTAGGGCGCCCATATTTTGTATGGAAAAATATTCATGTCAAAAATAAATTCTTGCGCATTTTTTTTTTTTTTTTTTTTTTTTTTTTTTTTTTTTTTTTTAGCATACAGAATTTTTTTAATTATTCCAATTACATGCTAATATATAAATATAACACCTTTAATTAAATAGTTTTTTTTTAACAATATAACAATAATAATTTCAAAAGTTATTAATAGAATACTTATTATTATAATTTATTTTAAAATTATATTTTACTTAAACTAAGAATCAATTAATTTATATGAAAATATTAAGTATAAAAAGAAAACAACAGTTTCAATTTAACAGTGAAGCGAATCGTTTCAAACTAAATAATTGAAATAAAATAAATTGTTTAAAATACGGTAATTCGTATACAAGAGTGCTTGTTAACTTTTTCAACTTGTAAAATCATTGATTTTGCAACTGTGTCATAATAAGCAGTGAGTGAAGACGAGTGTGAAAATAATACTAAGAGAAGCCGCGACTTCTCTGAAGATGAAGCAGATTTAATTAATAAATTCCCCAAGGTCGAGGAATACGTGATAAAAATGAGTCATAACTCTCAACAAACCTCAAAATTAACCAACACATCTACAAAACGCTATAAAGGACTGAACAACATGTCACAAACTCAAAGTTTAAAACCAGATAGCTGTAATCAGCCAAAAAACAATTCAACTCAAATCAAAATTAACATTCCAGTTCAAAATCGATTTGATCTTTTTGATAATAATACGATTGATGACGTCACAGAAATTGACGACAAAATAGATCAACATAATACAGTTACTAATAACAAAAAAAAAGAAATCATACCTCCAATAATATTAAAAGAAATTTCAACTTTTGATGCGCATGCATTAATAAAAAATAATAATATTACAAAATACAAATTAAAGTTTATGTCTATAGGAATTAAAGTTCTTTTGGAAAACGATAAAGACTATAATGAGTTAATTGCTGCGCTAAAAAAGGACAATAAAATGTATTATTCGTTTGAAAAAAAGGAAAACAAACTTATTAAGTTTGTTCTCTCCGGACTACCAAACTGGAGCATAACAGATATTGAAACAGCGTTGAAAGACGAAGGAGTTGATCAACCATCTGAAATTAAGAAACTTAATATTAAAAATCAACGATACATCGATCAAATGACGTATCTTTTATACTTTAAGCCTGGTACTACAAATATTTCAAAACTTCGTCAAACAAAACATATATATAATGTGATGGTACAGTGGAACAACTATATTAACAGGCGATCTGGTCCCACCCAGTGCAGAAATTGTCAGCTTTATGGTCATGGAGCTAAACACTGCAATCTTCCATCGAGATGCATGTATTGCAGCAATCAGCATCTCACAACTGAATGTCCTCAACAAGATAGTCCAAGTGAACCTGTGATATTAAAATGCGCTAATTGCTCACAATCACACAAATCCAATTCGAAAGAATGTCCAAAACTTGCAGAGTACCAACAAATAAGGGAAAAAACAACAAAAAAACGAAACATTAGTCGCAAACCTAGTTTTGTGTTCAATAGCTCGGATTTTCCAACCTTAAATCCGAACCAGAAACTCTCCGAACTGCCGTTAGAAAATGCTAAGCGGATCACAAACACTACAACTACAAATTATTCACATGTCACTAACTTCAATAACCATAATAATAGTGATCTATTTACAGTCGAACAAATAATGAGGTTAGTAAACGACATCATATCCCAGCTAAAACACTGCAGGAACAAGGAACAACAATTTCAAGTCATAGCCGGGCTTTCAGTTAAGTAACTTTATGGCGTTAAATAAATTAAATAATATAAAAATTGCATATTGGAATGCGCAAAGCATTTCCAATAAAATTAATGAAATTTATTATTTTTTAGACATAAATAAAATTGACATTTTCTTGGTGAACGAAACATGGCTAAAGCCTAATTTGAAACTCTTAAAAAATAGTGAATATATTTGCTATAGAAATGATAGACAACAACAACCAGGCGGTGGTGTAGCAATTTTCATAAAACGAAACATTAAACATTCACTACTACCCAGCTTTGACACATCAGTTATTGAATCATTAGGCTTAAAAGTGTTTACACAGCATGGTGAGATAATTATTGTTTCCTGCTATTTTCCAGGTACTAAGATCAATGTTGACAAAATTCAGCAATTTAAAAAGGATTTACGTAAAATAGCCAATAGTCAAAATAGCTTCGTTATCTGTGGAGATTTTAACAGTCGTCATAGATACTGGAACTGTCGAAGATCAAACCGAGCTGGAAATGCTATGTATGACGAAATGTCAAGAGGTAGATTTAACATTAGTTTTCCAAATACTTCTTCTTATTGTCCGAATTCTAGTCGAGGCAACCCATCGACACTTGACCTTGCTTTACACAATATTCCACACCTTATTTCTCAACCGGTTGCCAAAACTGAGTTGTCTTCTGACCACTTACCAGTTGTATTCGATTTGCTAAACACTTCTCCAAATATAAGTGCAACTTCATCAACGAGTTACAATTTTAATAAAGCTAAATGGGCTTCTCTTTATTTATTCCTCAAAGCCAAAATTAATATTTTCGATATCGAAAATCGAATTAATTCTCCAGAAGGCATAGACGATGAAGTAAAACGATTAACAGATCTGGTTTTTGAAGCCCAAGAAAAATATATACCCAAGCAAAAGCTGAAATCTCAAGAGCCTTCAATCCCTAATGAAATCGTACAGCAAATTAAAATAAGAAATTGTTATCGTCGTCAATGGCAAAGAACAAGAAATCCAATTAATAAGGTGAATTACCAGAAAATAAATGCAGCCATACGCAATTCTATCACCAATATCAGGAATAAACGGTGGGGGAAATTATTAGAAACAATAACACCCGGATCTAATAAATTATGGAATCTTAACAAAATTGTCGGTAAACCTTCCAAAAAAATACCCCCATTAAATTCTCAGAATAAACTCCTCTTAACAACTTCAGAAAAATGTAACGCAATCGGTGAAGTTTTTTATCAAGCACATGTCATTAACCAAAATATAAATGACCCAGAAACGACCAAAGCAGTTTTAAATACTAAAACTTTTATTAGTTCAATTACTTCATGGGAAATTGATGAAATCACAAACCACAGGGAGCTGTTAACAATAGTAAAAAGACTACGAAACAGAAAAGCTTGCGGTAGTGATAATATACATAATCAAGTTTTAAAACGAAGTCCTAAAAAGTTATTTGTAGCTCTTGCTTTTATCTTCAACGCATGCATGAAAATAGGATATTTTCCATCCGCCTGGAAAAACGCAAACGTCATAGCAATTTGTAAACCAAAAAAGGATCCTACTAGTCCAACAAGCTACCGACCAATTAGTTTGTTAAGTGGCTTTAGCAAAATTTTCGAAAAAGTAATCTATGCTCGACTTAATAAGTTTGTTTCAAGCAAAAACATAATACCATACGAACAATTTGGTTTCCGCACAGGCCACTCAACAAATCATCAATTGTTACGAGTAACCAAACTAATAAAACACAAAATCAATAACAAACAATCAGTGGGAATGCTGTTGCTAGACATCGAAAAAGCCTTCGACGCTATATGGCATGACGGTCTTCTTCACAAATTATTCAACATCCAAACACCTATCTATCTTGTAAAAATCATTCGCAGTTTTCTTTGCGACAGATATTTTAACGTTAGTATTGAAGGAACAAAATCCAAAAAATTCGCAATTCCTTCCGGAACTCCACAAGGAGCAGTGCTTAGTCCATTGCTTTATAATATCTACACCGCCGATCTGCCACGATCTAGTGATTGTGAATACTCACTCTTCGCTGATGACACAGCTATCTTGACATCTTCTGAAGATCCAAATTATATCGTCAATAAACTTGAAGTAGCAATTAATGAAGTTAATAATTTCTTTGATCGATGGAAAATAAGGGTCAATGTTAACAAATATCAAACATGCTTCTTTACACGCAAGCGAAAAACACTAAGCCTTCCCAGCAGAGATATAGTTATAAACGGTAAAAACATCCCGTGGTCAAATAGTTTAAAGTACCTAGGTATAACACTTGATAAAAAACTAACCTTCTCGGATCATATTTCTGAAAGAATTAATAACATGGGAAACGTAATAAAAATGCTTTATCCCTTTATAAACAGAAACTCGAAATTAAATGTTAAAAATAAATTGATCCTTTTCAAATCCGTGATTATACCAAAACTAACATACGGTATTCCAGTATGGGAATGCTGTGCAAAATCTCACAGACTTAAACTTCAAAGGACACAAAATAAAATATTAAAAATTATTTATAACAAACCATGGCACTATTCTACATACAAGTTACACAAATTACACAACATCGATCTAATAGAAACATATATTAACAAACGCAAAAACAAATTTTACCAAAACTTAAATAATATTGATAATCCATTGGTGAATGAGATTCTACAACTTTAGTCAACTTCGTTCACCAAGAAAACCCCTTAATTAGTTTTAGTTATTAGGTTAAGTAGTTATAGGTATTAGGTTAAGTTATTATAGAAAGGTTTTTTCACACAAATTTTCCTTCATTGTACCATACTATAAAAACAAAATTATTCATAAATAATCCAATATTTATTCTAAAGCTGAAAAGTAATATTAAAAAATTTACTGTACTCTTAAAAATTGTAACGAATATTTTCATAATAATAAAAATCAATAATACGTAAAAAAAAAAAAAAAAAAAAAAAAAAGAAAACAAAAAATGAAAAGCATATTTAGCAAAATGAAGATGAGAAAACAAAAAAAAGTAAAAATCAAATATACAAATTTAGATAATCAGAATGTGTCACGGACCAAGAACACCCGATATCAATTTTCTAAATTTATGCAGCTTGAATGAAAAAAGATCTATATTATTGAATAATTTGTTGTGTGTATTTTGAATTCTGATTAGTGGAGAGTTTACTCGAAGATTAGTTGAAAACGTTGGTATACTGAGGCGAAACGGATCTCTTATTCTGTAAGCAGCATTTTCACGAAAACGTATTACATAATTTTCGCAGACAATAACATTATTAACAAGTTTATATAGAATAATTTCATCTGAAATTTTCAAGCGAAGAGAGACGGTATCTGGCTAATCGTAAATTGTAAGGTTCATATGCTATTTTAAGTTTAAAATTTAAAAACCTTGTAAATTTTTTCTGAACTCTTTCAATCTGATAAATATGACAGTTTTAATTTGGATTCCAAATTACAGAACAATATTCCAGAATACTTCGAATCAGTGCATTGAAAATGGAAATAAATGATAATGGATTATGAAATCCAGAACATAATCTCATGATAAAGCCAAGTAATTTAAATGTTCGATTAACAATCGAAGTTATGTGTATGTCAAATTTGAACCTTTTATCTATAATAACACCCAAATCTTTAACTTGATCTTTACATTGAAGAATGCAACTATTAACATTGTAAATAAAGTCATCATGAAAAGGACGAGCTTTAATTTTCAGAACGTAACATTTGTCTATGTTTAAATGTAGATCATTATCACGACACCACTTAAAAATTGTATCAAGATCCTTTTGAATGATTTTACAATCATCAATTGATTTGATAGAGTTGAATATTTTCAAATCATCAGCAAACAGTAAAATGTTAGACTTGATATTATCAACAATGTCATTAATAAAAAAAATAAAAAGTAGAGGCCCGAGGATAGAACCTTGTGGAACTCCTGAAGTTGGACTGAATGTATACGAACAAACATTATTAATGTAAACATATTGCGATCTATGCATTAAATACGATCCAATCCACCTGATTATTCCATTATCAAAACCATAACGCTTAAGTTTTCTTAGAAGAAATCTGTGGTTAACTTTATCGAAAGCTTTGGAAAAATCTGTCTAAACCACATCAACTCCTTTTTTGTGATCAATCGAATTAAAAACATATTCCGATAGAATTAAAAGATTAGACACCGTAGATCTCTGTTTGAAAAATCCATGTTGATGTTTTGTAATGATATTCTTATATTGACAGAGGAGCTTGCTATGAATTACTCTTTCAAATATTTTGTTACATACATTGAGTATTGATATTGGTCGATAATTTTTAACGTTTGTGTTATCACCACTCTTAAAGACTGGAGTAACTCTTGCCACTTTCCATTGACTTGGATATATACCTTCAGTTAAAGACTTGTTAAAAATTAAGTGCAACGGTAAAGAAATAGATTCAGCCGTGTTTTTGAAAAACACCGGTGGTATTAAATCAGAACCTTGACCTTTATTGATATTTAATGCTTTGAGTTCTGAAATAATTTCAGCGCGATCGACTAGAAAATCATTATTTACTATGCAGCTACTTAAATTTGGTGCAGATGGAGTACTATCTTTATTATAAACGGATTCGAAATAACTAGCAAATAAATTACAAATATCGTGTGCGGTGCTGGCTGATATATTGTTATCGCTATGCACCGTAGCAGGAATAACATTAGATTTTTTCATTTTTTTGGAATACGACCAAAACTTTGATGGGTCATTTTTTATGCCATTTTCTACTGATTTCAAATAACCAGACTGTGCTAATTTAATTTCTGATTTGATGCGGGAACGAATTTTTGCAAACATTTTGTAATATTCAGGATCGTTATTTTTTTGGAATTTTTTTCTTAGTTTCCCCTTTAATTTTATTAGATTTATTAGGTTTATTGGAAACCAACTAGGATAGCCACTAATGTTTTTATTTGAAACTGGAACACAATCCTGAATAACAGCATTTATATTGTCATAAAAACAGGTGACGGCTGAGTTTGTGTCCAACTGACCAAAGGTTGGTTGTCCAACTGACCAAAGGCATTGATAAAAAGTGGTAGGGGTCTGTAAAACTACTATATTCCAAATTTGAGCTCAATCGGTTAATTCTCTCCACTGCCCCAAATTCGATTTATAAAGAAACCTCACTTTGAAAGTAAGCATTTTTTCAAACTGCTTGCGACTCCACAAATGTTTTTCGATTTTCAAATTTTTTTTTGTTTCATCACAAATTAATAGTTTTTAAAACAAAAATTTTTTTTGTTCAATTAGATAAATTACATAACAAAAGGGTTGTTCAAAGTTGAAAATTTTTGAAATTTGAGTTTTTTGCCATTTTTCTTAAAATATGGAAGAGCAAAATTCATTTTAGACAAAAAAGGTATATTACAAAGTTTTAGTACACATTTTTCTGCGTTCATAAATATATTACTTTTTTAAAAAGCTGTATTTGCTTAAAAGTTATGATTGTTTTAATAATAAGTAATTTTATATATATGAGCAATTTCACACAAGTTCAGCAAATTTTTGGGAAATTTTGACTTGACCCCTTTCAATTTTGATTATTTTTTGTGTATAGATAGTCTTTCATAAATAAAAAATACAAGTTCTCTTAGAATTTTTTTTTTCGACCAGGGGTCTTCACAGGGTGCCCCTTAATTTTTTGTTATTTTGTGATGTGAGTGCATTTTGACGAGCAATTATAGAAAAACTACTCAATCGATTTTCATAAATGATATGTCGTTGAATAGGTATTAGAACAAAGTTTTTAAAAATGTACACTGTTAATTTTTTGAAATAATTTTTAACGGTGTAACATAAGAAAAAAACGTTGTACATAAGAAAAGATGCCACAGCCTCTTTTTTTTTTTAACTAAATTGAAGCTTATTTTATATCTAACTACTTGTGATCATTTTACACGATTTCTACTGCCGATAGAAATAACAAAATCGTTCATAAATCTCCACTGATTTTTTGGAGAATTATGGACGATTTTTGTAGAATTATGCCCGTTTTTTTTTATAATTTACGTTGAGTTTGTTTTGAATTAAAATTTTAGAAATATAGTTACATTCATGATAAAAATTTTCATTTCAAATTCAATATAACAATTCATATTTTTTTTTTGAAATTGTCATTTTTAGTGTTGTTGTTGTTGTAAATATCACCGATAAATTTTGGTTCATATGGCACATTTTAGTTAAAACGACCGAATTGGTTCGTTGATATTTTGCATGTGGCATGGCTTTAAGAGGTTATTTTTTGACATCTCACAGTTGTGACTGCATACAGAATCGCATTTAAGAGGTTTTAGTCTTAGCTAAGAGAGAAGTCTTTGCTATGACTATTTTACATCTGTGAGGTTATGTCAGAATCAGCCTGTAAAACTACTGAGCGTTGTTAGTTTTAATCGATTGATTGACCTCCGAGGAATTACTCGAAGAAATGAAGAAAGAGCAAGATAATTTTCTTGGAGTTTTTTTTATCATAAAATGAATGTTAATTCGCACGTTTAGTATAATTATTATAAATATATTGGTTTTACTGCAAAAATATTGTTTTGGTATATTTTATTTATTAAAATATAAACTAGTTTTAAAGATTCACATAACTTTTATTTCCATATATATAGAAAAACGTGTACAAATCTGTTAATGATTTATATAGTGCAGTTGGATATCATTTACCGTGTTACCAACATAGAGATAATATAACATCTTCCCTTTTTTTCAAATAACAATTTTCATTTCCAATTATTAAATAAAAATAAATTTTAGAATAATTTCAAATACTATAAACCTACGTTAAATGGAATTCATATAAAACATATAAAATAGTAACTAGATTAACTAACATAAGTTTAAATAAAATCGTTTAAATACGCTGGTTTTTTTGTTACTCTTGTAGATCGTTTTAGACATGTAGAAGAGGGTTGATCATCATTCATGGTCTCATTTGTTTGTGTTAGGCTTAGATTATCTGTATCTTCATTGGCAACGATTATAGGTTCGGTGCTCGGTGTAAATGGATCATAATTTTCATTATATACATTATTGTTTGTTGATAAAGTCGATTCCATACTTCTACTTCTAGGAATATTATCTGAAATGGTATCTTGTTGTTTTGGTTTTAAATGGACAATATTACGTCGATACTTTGTACCGTCAACATCTATAATATAAGATCTATCAGACAGTACATCATTGACAAATCCAGTGGCCCATCTGTTATTATTTGGATGAATTTTAGCCTATTTCTAAACTAGGTAGTTAGTTTTTTTATCATAATAAAATTTAGAACTACTTCTTTGTGTCATTATTTTTTTATGAACATCATCAACAATCTTTGGCTGATAGTACTTGTTCAATGTTGGAACACTTGTACGTGTTTTACGCAAAAATAGTTTTTGTACTGGGCTGGAACCAATTTTATCTGAGACATTGTGGAAATGCAGTAAAGAGAACCATAAATCTTGGTTTGCTTCTTCGGACTTTGCAATTAGGTTTATGCATATTTTAACAGCAGCTTCAGCTTTTCCCTTGTTGGTGATGTGGTGATGAGGTAACATGTTGAAAATTCCATTCTTTAGAAAATTGTGTACATTCTGAACAAACAATATTTGTTGCACCATCAGTAACAACACGTTGTGGGATGCCGTGTCTACAAAAATTTTTCTTGCATATTTGAATTGCTGATCTTGGTGATAAATCTTTAAGAACTTCTAATTCAATAAAATCAGAGAAATGATCAATGATCAATTATACATACAGGTAAAGACATCCATTGAAACAAATTCATAAGGATAAATTGGAATCTCGTATGTTTGCATTGGAGGGTTTTGTTGACATGTTGCGAATTTAGCAGAAATTTCACATTGCTTTACCATATCCTTGATTTGTGAGCTCATTCCTGGCCAGAAAATATTGTCACGAGCTAGTTTTAGAGTTGCTTCGATGCAATTATGGCTAACATGAACTTTTGAAAACATAATATTTCTCATTAAGTATGGTATGAAAATTTGGTCATTTTTAAATATAAGTCCATCTTCCACGGACAGTTCATTTTTATATTTATAATAGATTTTAACTTCATCCGGTAATTTGTTTATATTATTCGGCCAGCCATTGACTATATAGTCCAGTCATTTTAGCGATTAACCTCGGAATGTGAGATAATAAGCTGAATTTTTGTATATACGTTCATTTTGGCTTTCTATACGTTGTCTCAAAAGTCTCATAAAATCTCGTGTCTGCGTCGTAAGTTATTCAAGGTCAAAGGTACCAAAAAACAGTTTTCCGTGATTATCTCGGTTTCTATTGCTCCAATGATGTTAACATCGAGTATTAATATTGTAGAGAATAAAATTTGCGACAAATTTTATCTGAGCTATTTTATCATGCGCCTAACCGTTTTTGAGATAGAGGGCGGTGATTGCGCAGCGTTCAGTCATACGCACTGTAATGCAATTCAACCGTGAATATCTTTGAATGCTGCCTTAAATTTTGAATATTTTGTATTATTCATCAGTTAATATATTGTATTTAATAACATTTTACATATTTTTTATATATTCATTTAATAATACTTACTTACTTTGTGTAGTTAACAATTCATTAAATGAATTACTTATTGTATATTCTAATTTATTGAAAGTAGATTTTAAGTAGAAAATTAATTAAGTTTTTGATCTTTAAAATGTGTAGGTTTTTAGATATAAGATAATAAGAACAAGACAAAAAAAACATTTACAAATCCATCGAAATATTCATTGATTCATATACTAGGTCATTCAATAAGTCCGTAGGATGACACATAGATGGCGTTACTAGAACTGTTTCCATATGATTTTTATTTAGTACTAACCTTCAAACGATACGTGTATAAATTTGACAGCAATCTGACTATTTATTCGTGAGTTATAGCATTTTGTGTGAAGCAACTTTTGTTTTTGAAAAAAAATGGAAAAAAGTGATTTTCGAATTTTAATAAAGCATTGCTTTTTGATGAAAAAAAATACAGTGGAAACTAAACAATGGCTTGATAAACATTATCCAAACTCTGCTCCATCGAGACAAATGGTAGAGAAGTGGATGGCTGAATTTAAATGTGGTCGTACCAGCACAAAAGATGCAGAGCGCAGTGGACGCCCAAATTAGGCTGTTATTCCAGAAAACATAAAAAAAATCCACAAATTGGTTATGAACGATCGCAAATTGAAGGTGCACGAAATAGCTGACATTGTAAAGGTAGCAGATGGTAGTGTTTTTACCATTTTACATGAACATTTGGGTATGCTAAAGCTCTATGCAAATTGGTTGCCGCACGAGCTCACAGTCGACCAAAAACAACAACGAATCGATGCTTCGGAGGAGTCTTTGGCACTGTTAAACCGCAATAAAAGGGAATTCTATCGTAGATATGTGACAATGGATGAGACAAGGCTTCACAATTACACACCAGAATCCAAAAGACAGTCAGCTGAGTGGACAGCAGTCGACGAACCGAATCCAAAGCGAGCAAAGACGCAACAGTCGGCCGGTAAGGTGATGGCGTCTGTATTTTGGGATACGAACGGAATAATATTCATCGACTATCTCCAAAAAGGAACCACCATCAACAGCGAGTATTACTGTGAACTTTTGGATCGATTGAAGGCTGAAATCGCAAAGAAACGGCCACATTTGCAAAAGAAAAAAGTGTTGTTTCACCAAGATAATGCACCGTGTCACAGATCGATGAAAACGATGGCAAAATTGAATGAATTGGGCTTTGAATTGCTTACCCACCCACCATATTCTCCAGATTTAGCCCCCAGCGACTTTTTCCTGTTTTCAGATCTCAAGAGAATGCTTGCTGGAAAGAAATTTAAGTCCAATGATGAAGTAATCGCTGAAACTGAGGCCTATTTTGACGAGAAAGAGAAATCGTACTATAAAAGTGGTATAGAAAAGTTGGAAAATCGCTATACTCGTTGTATCGCCCTCGAAGGCAACTATGTTGAATAAAAAAATCGAGTTTTGTCAAAATGTTGTTTTTTTCTTACTTATCCTACGGACTTATTGAACGACCGTTAAAGTAACTGATTGAATTTTTTATTTTAGCCATCGAATCTAATTTAAGAATTTATTTAATTTATTTAAATGATTAAAGTTTAATACATTTAATAATTCATGGATTTTGCGAAAAAGTTTTTGTTTTATTTAAACATATTAGACGAAATCACCTAATGAATTTGATGAATCATTGAATGATTTAAAAGTCTAATTATCATAAAGTTGTATTGAATGAATTAAGGAATATAATTATATGAAATAGATATTTTTGTAACTGAATTAACATTTTATTATTAGGGCATATTAATTTATACAAGGTAAATTTTAGGTCAAAACGAGTTAATATAATTTAATTTTATCTTTATTATTGTAAATTTCTAACTAGAAAGTTATTCTTCTTCTTCTTCTTCGTCATCTTCTGGCGGTTCGAAAATCTCTGTTTTATTATCATCATCTTCGTTACCCTGAATGGTTGTTTCTAGACCTTCCAGAATTTCAGGGTTTCCATTCTCTTCCTCATATTCACCTTTCAATGAAACAGCATTGAGGCAAGCTTGCCCGCTACAATGACCACAAGCTAGATTGCATTGCAACCCCGATTTTCTACACCGTGGACCACATCCATTCTTACAATTACAAAATAGAGTATTAAGTAATTCATCAGGAGCTGATGGTAATTTTGTTGTCATTGGCTCCAGGAACTCATTTTGGAGCACCCAACCCTATTCTTGGGGTTCTAAATCATGTCCTAACCGTTTTTGAACTTGGCAATAGACACGGTTTATATGTTGATGGGCTGCTGCACTTGTCGATGGAAGATTACATAACTGGACAGGCGTTTTGTAGATTTAAGAACTGAGTATATCGATGATGATCGATATTATCCTCAGATTTTGGAGCATTGTATATCGCTAGTAAAATCCGTATTCCATTTTCGTGTAATTGTTGGACAGGGATTCTTGTATAAAAACTTGAGCTAGTTCGTTGAAATTTGCAAGTTTTTCTAGTGATTTGTTGAAAATTTTTTTCCCTTTTTTAAACAACACAGAAGTTGTATGACATCCACTGAATGCATGTAAAAATAAAATATGTTTTTTTGCTAGGGGATATTTGTCTAAGCTTTTTGAAGAATAGATTTGTGTTTTGATTTTTCCTCTCCCAACTTTTTTAAATAAAATGTCTTCTTGATGTAATTGAGTGCGTACTTTGTGACATTTGTGCCACTTTGTGACACTTAATATGTGTTACTTCACTTCCGCACTAATAATACAATCTATTGTTCTTCTTAAAATCTACTTTCAATAAATTAGAATATACAATAAGTAATTCATTTAATGAATTTTTAAGTACACAAAGTAAGTAAGTATTATTAAATGAATATATAAAAAATATGTAAAATGTTATTAAATACAATATATTAACTGATGAATAATACAAAATATTCAAAATTTAAGGCAGCTTTCACAGATATTCACGGTTGACCTTGCGTTACAGTGTGTATGACTGCACGCTGCGCAATCACTGCACTCTATCTCAAAAACGGTTAGGCGTATGATAAAATAGTTCAGATAAAATTTGTCGCAAATTTTATTCTCTACAATATTAATAATCGATGTTAACATCATTGGAGTAATAGAAACCGAGATAATCACGAAAAACTGTTTTTTGGTACCTTTGACCTTGAATAACTTACGACGCAGACACGAGATTTTATGAGACTTTCGAGACAACTTATAGAACGCCAAAATGAACGTATATACAAAAATTCAGCTTATTATCTCACATTCCGAGGTTGACCCCTTTTTTATGCTAAAATGACTGGACTATATAACCTCAATAAGCTTTTGTAAACTAGAATCTTCAATAGTTTCTTGTCGTATATTCTCGATAATTTCATCAGATATGGTTTTGTTAGTGATTAGTTTAATATTTTGTATCATATGTTCTGTATTTGATTGTATAGTGCGGGCTATTGAATTTTCCATACACTTTTCTGTTAAATTTTGTTCTGGTTGAGTATCATATTTAGCGCGAGATAATGTGTCTGCAATTATATTGTTTTTACGTTCAATAAACTCCATTGTAAGTGAATATCTTTGAAGTATCATCAACATAAGTTGAAGACGTTTCGGCGACTTCAACAACGTTTTTTTAAATATGTTTATCAAAGGTTTATGATCTGTTCTGATCAATACAGGATGTCCCACGATCATCTGGTCAAAACGTACGCAGGCGAAGACGATAGCTAATAATTCCTTCTTTATTTGTGCGTAGTTTCTCTCGGTGGGCGTAAGTGCTCTTGAAGCGTATGCAATGATTTTATTTTGTTGAAACATTGCCCCACCAAGACCAGTGCTGCTGGAATCACATTCGATTACGATAGGCTTACTTTTATCAAAACAGCTCAATGTTTTGATATCTGCAACTAAAGATTTAATTTTTTAAATTCATTTTCTTCATGGGAGGTCCATCTCCATGGAACATCATCGAGTACAAATGGAATAGTTTGTCGGAACACTTAGTCACAGGTGGCTTCAACCCACAGATGTTTAAAAAAAAAGCGTTAATCAAACCTTAGAACGCCAGTTGTTGTGGGACCCAGGTCTAGACCTAGGTCTTAAAAGGTATTTATGTGTTGTTGTGACACATATTCTAAACCCTATTACACAACACATTTTATTAAAATAAAAAAAAAAAATTTACAGTTATTTTGACGAAGCCTACTAAACAAATTTTCTAGATTATAGTTGTGATCAATAGTAGCCTCTTTGATGTTATCTCAGCAACCATAAATTAAAAAATCGTCAGCCAAAACCTCAACTCCTTTTAAACCTTGGACTATTTCGTACATCTTCATTTGAAATATTTCAGGCGCAGAGCTCCCTGGTTAAACATTCCAATTGAAACCAATTGAAAAAAATTAATTGGATTAATCGGAGTTCCGCATTGGGAATTTTCAATTAATTCCTATTCAAAAAATCTATTTCCAATACAATCCTATTCATTCCTGTTAAATATCTCTATTTTATTTTTCAACCGGAATCTATAGGAAATGTATATTAATAGGAATTAATTGGAAATTTCCATTGCAGAATTCCGATTAATCCTATTCATTCCTGTTAAATCTTTTCCGATTAAATCCTGTTAAATTTATAAGATTGTTTAATTTTTTTCTAAGTTCCTTTTTCCTATTGAATCTCTTGATTTCCGATTGAAATTCAATTGGAAATTTCCTTTAAAATCCTACAGAACCTCTTTTCCTGTTAAATCCCATTCATTCCGATTGAATTTTAATTGGTAGATCGAAGTCTTCCTATTAAACCAATTCAATCCAATTTAATCCTATTGAAATTATATTGGATTTAATAGGATTCAATAGGTTTGAATTGGAATGTTTAGCCAGGGCTTATACCAAATGGCATACGTAGCCATTTATAGCGATCGTAGGTTGCCAAAAAAGTAGTCAGATTGCTACTTTCTTCTGACAATTGTATTTGCCAGAAACCCTTTTTGGCGTCACATGTTGTGAAGACTTTAGCTTTTCCCAGTTCAGGCAGAATTTCATCGATTGTAGTGAACTGGTAATTAGGACGTTTAAGTGCTTCGTTTAACGGTATAGGATCTAAACAAATTCGCATTCGGTTATTTTTATGAACTAAAAGAATATTGCTTTCCCATTCCGTATGATAATCAATTTTTTTTTGATGATGTTATCACTAATTGATCCAATTCTTTTTTTAGACGACCTCTGTCTGCTAACGGAATACGCCGTGTTGAATAACTGGTTTGATTGAATCATCAATTTCAAGCTTAATTTCACCTTGGATTAAACCATAACCTTCAAAAATATCATTGTAATTATCCACAATACGTTGTGTTGTAATATTATGTAGACTTCTTGTGTTATAAGTTTGCGATGCATCGGGATTTGATGGTTTCTTCACAACCTCAATAGGTTTATGTACATTTACAATTGGATACTGCTGGACAGCTGAGCTATACTTTATCGGATTTAAAGCTGTGCAAGCAGTTGAGGATAATAATGGTTGTGATCTCTTTCTATAATTTGAAAAATAATTGTATATATTTTATATAATTTACACTGTTTGCCGTTGGCACTTGGCGTAAGTTTTCAAATAACATAATGTCAATCTCTTGTTACTTTACGCAAATAACTTATTTAATAAGTTTAATAAAAAATTAAAGAAAACAAAGCTTTTTTTAATTTTACTGTTACTCTATATATATTTCAGCTTGTTAGGCCATCTTCTGGAATAATGACTTAATAGTTACAATAAAAATCTTATATATACAATTTTTTACAAAACAATACGGTACTTGAAAACCGACCAAGAGAGAGAAAACAATAACAAAGAACATAATTAAATACTTAAATTAACAGTTATAACTGTTAATTTAAGTATTTTATTATGTTCTTTGTTATTATTTTCTCTCTTTTTGTCGGTTTTCAAGTACCGTATTGTTTTGTAAAAAATTGTATATATAGGATTTTTATTGTAACTATTAAGTCATTACTCCAGAAGATGGCCTAACAAGCTGAAATATATATAGAGTAACAGTAAAATTAAAACAAGCTTTGTTTTCTTTAATTTTTTATTAAACTTATTAAATAAGTTATTTGCGTAAAGTAACAAGAGATTGACATTATGTTGTAACGATCGCAATAATCACGAAACAATAATAAAACCAAATTCATCTTCGTTTTCAATTCAATAAAAATGTATTTCATTAGTTTCCATTCATTTTCACATTAACAATAATTTAAAATTTTCTAATACTTAACTGCTAGTTAAATTTCAATTGTACTATAAAAAGCAAACGAACGTACTAAATTTTTATTTCCAATTCTAACAAACAGATGTCGTTATTAATCTTTATTGAATTTCTTTTTAGTATTACCCGAGCTATTTTGACATGATAAGATGTCAAAAAGAATTAACAAAAACACATTTTTGTTTGAAAATATGGTCTTTCTGTTTTTGGGTCTTCAACCAAAATGTTGAATTGAGATTGTTATTAAACACTCAATAAAACGTATTAAAGAAAAAATACTAATTCCATTTTATTTTGAGTTTAAAAAGAAATTGTTTTAATTTATACAGAAAAAAGGTTAACTTTGTTTTCATTAGTGTGTGATTTGGATGAAATATATATATATTTTTTAACAAAGTGTTTCATTCTGTTATCATTAAGTTTATACTTAATTTATCATAAAGGAAAAAGATTGCTTTATAAAAGTGGCAGTACATGAAAAATAAAGTATCCAATGATGTTATCGAAAGTATGAGTAGTAAGGATAACAGTGATCGAAGCATATTACCACAGTTAGAAACAGTCGAGTGTATGGTGGATTTTCCGGTTGTAGAAACCGTATGGATTTAAAGCAAAATATGAAGTGGAAAGTTAAAGGATTAAAGGCAATGTTCAATTGGGCATTTCGAACAACGAAGGTGTAATTCAGCAGCAGCAACTGATGTTCACAAATTAGTTCATCCAATACAGTTGGTTGATTAGTCAAGGGAATTGGAACACATAGACCAAATCTTCAATCAACAGTTATAAGTTAAGGTACTTACAGTAAATATATTAATTTTTTTATTTATTCCTCGTTCCCCTTTGGAATGATAGGCTAGATTTTTTTCAGATAATAAGAGATTCCCAAATTTAGGATTCTGTGGGGATAAACGCTATCCCGTAGCAATATTATTAATATTATTTTGTACGAAAGGTCCATACTAACAATCTGTCGCCGAACCAAAAACGGACCGGGGGAATATTTTGGTAATATAATACCGTGATTACGGTGGAGTTTTGTTACCGTTAGGTACGAATTTGTTGTGTTATTTAGAGCTATTTTCGGCGCGAAAAATATTTTTTTTCATTTTTTTTCATGTATTTGGGCGGTGTCAACCGGTTTGGTTGACTTCGAACTTGTTTGGATAAGAACCAGTTGGGTTTTTTTATATGTATATTTTTCTTTTTTTTCATTTTTTTAATAATTTTTAAGAATTTCACAATTTGATAAATTTAAAAGGAATTTTTGAGAATTGAATTCAGCGGTAGTTGCAATAACGAATTCAAATGACTATTAAATGCTGCACAGGTACATTTAATTTTGGGATATATAAATATTTACTTGAAGAAGACAAATAATAAGCAATTCTAAGACTTATTAGAATTTGAAAGGAAATTGTATTCTGCTTTCGCATTAACCTTTTGGTCTTTGAGTTCTTGGTAGAGCCAGTGTTAAAAATACCATTATTTGTTTTTCTCTAATTAAATATAATATTCTAAAGATTAAATTCTAATTCTAACATTTAATTTGGTTTTTACAATAGTGTAGAATTGTATTTGGATTAACACTATATTTCTTACACTCAAAAATGCACACAGTCAGAAATTTTGGCTCGTTTAGGAGCAAGCGTCGGCCGGGGCCAGGAGAGTTGGGTCAGGCAGCGGTTAAGCCGGGTGTGAATGAGGTAGATGAAGTAATGCATGAGATTGTGAGTGAAGTGATGAATGTGGTGAATGAGAGGGAACAGGAAAAAATGAATGCAGAACTGAATGAGAAAAGGAATCAACTATATTTAGAATTGATGGATGACATAGCGAATGAGCAGTATGATGAATGGTTGGATGTAGTGATAAGTGAGATTGTAAATGAGGAAGTGAATGAGTTGGCGGATGGAGTGATGAATAAGGAGATAAATGAGTGGGCAGATGAGGTAGTGCATGGAGTGGAGGAAGTGGATGAGATGAATGAGGAGTTGGTAGGAGAAGTGGTAGTTGATGAAGTGAATGAGTGTGTGGATGAAGTGATGGATGCGCGAGAGAGATATCGATTGAGGAGGCTAGAAAGGGATAGGAAAAGGTGGAGGGAGAAAAAGAGTAGGAGGAAGAAGCAGAAGGCAGCGTGGTTGGCCGAGGAGGTAGAGTTCTCGTCAGTCATGCACGCTTATGCGGAGATATTGGCTGAAGAGAACGCTATCTCTGAGTCCAATCACAGGGGAGAGAACCCTCGACGGTGGTTGGGACCGCAAGTGGCCCCGGGAAATTGTGTGCATCTTTGAAATGTATTTTGTTCTGAATTTGGAAAAAAACCGTTTTGGGGCAGTAATTTTTTTCGGAGACTGTTTTTTTATACTGTCATTGTACATAGTGTATATAGTAGGTTAATTGTTGTATAATTGTACATATTTGTACATATTTTTGGTATATAGGAAGCGGATGTAGTGGTTTGTGTGGAGTGTTATGTTACAATAGCACCAACGAGATGAAATTAAGAAACCAAACCGATGAAACGATTTAGCCATTTGAACTTTTTGTGAGTAGCTTTGGCAAATATTATACATTGATAGGAATCGGATAGTAGATCATATTTAAATATTTATACATTAATAAATTAGATCTGGAATCTGATGCTCGTTTTAACGGTGCATTTTGGCCTGCGTGAAATAAATACATGATTTTAATTTCTTTACCACTAATGGTTATAATCGGTGAAAATCCTGTTTTGGTTGTGGTAGATTCGAACTATTTTTAATTTCGCGATGAAAATATTGTACATTCCACTACAGTTGAGCGTTTGTTAGAATTAATTGATTTTTTTTTTGGGTGTTAATTTTTTTATTGTTGTGTAATGATTACAAGTGTGTAATTGATAATTTCTCTCAGCGGTACCTCTAACAAAGGATCCATGGGGCTTATCTCCTTAACATAATTATGTTCTTAGATCGCCTCTGTCCATTATGGACATGCGATCGAAGTTCATTGGTTTCTTCTCTTCATTTCAGAAGGAGTTTTCTGGTGATAAGGGAGTGACTACTGCTGGTCTGTACTTAGGTACAAACCAGTAGTACCATTCCCTGCACAGAAGCTTCTTTAACGAAATGAAGAGGAGAACCAATCATTTTTTTTTATCAGGATCGAGGCTTCACCTCACACAACTTCAACATTTTTCCACTCTTACATTTAGCTTGCAATAGACAGTTTTCATTAAGTTTAGGATTTGAAGTCTGGTGTTCGGGAGCGTTCTTCGACTATGGCATTAGTTTAATGGTAATTTATTTTTAGGTAGAACAACCGCAGCTGGGTCAGTAGAAATGGGCCTAGAGTCTAATCGTGACAGTTGCGATTGTTTTTGTTAGGTTGGGGAGATACTGTTCTGTAGAATCTGGTCGTTAGGGGCTTTTCTAGTCGGTTCTCACATGCATTGTTGGAGTGGGCTCGCGAACGCGATAATTCAAATACTAAATAAAATGGATATTGTAGCCATACTTACTTTTATGTGTCTCCAGACGAATCTAGATTTTGGGAATCTCTTATTATATTAAATAAAAATAAAATAAATCAAACAAATTTTTCAAAGAATTAAATAAATGATTTTTATTAAATAAAATAAATTTTCGTAAATTAAATTTTAGGTAACTAAATAATTTTTTTTAAATTTAAATAATTTTAGGTAATTAAATAAAATAAATTTTTTATTAATTAAGCAATACGTCAAGAAATAAATAAATATTTTTTATTTTTTTTAAAAAAATAAATCAATATTTTGAGCTAGGACGTTGCATCCAATAAATAAACATCCTTTTTGAATATTTTTTATTTTTCAATTTTTTTAAAATAAATAAATATATTTTAGGGGTGCTATCGTCAATAACTAATTTTAGGTATATATATATATTTCAGTATATCTGAAATTAAATAAATAAATTATATTTTAATATACAATATCTTAGGAATTTCTGTAAAGATTCAGCAAAGATTAGCTACGACAGTTTTTTTTGTTCCTTTACAAGTTTGTTTTTTTACAAAAATTTTCTGTTTTTTTTGGGGCGTTCGTTGTTTTTTTTCGTTTTGCGGTTTTTATTGTTTTCACTTTTACATTTCCGTCGTACTAACTCTACATTTTTTTTTGGTTGTTGAGAATTGGTTTTATTATTGTTGTTTGATTTTGTGAATTCTGGATTTGATAAATTTTACCATCAAAATGTCAAACCAACTAGACGTTGACCATCCGTTCTATGGTCTGGAACCCACCGAACTGCAGATCGAATGTCTGGTTCGGGGTGTGGATTTTGGAGGGGTCAGTTGGGCAGAGGAACTGCGAAACCACGTGGATCATGGTGCAGTTCCAGTAACGGTATCTCATGCGAGAGACTTGGTAGCTGAGTCTCAAACGGTGGTGCAGGCAGCACAAGTTGTTTTAGATCAAGTACGTCGACTTCAGTCACCGATTGATCAGACCCTCTTGGATGGTTTGGCGAATCGAGTGTTACATTATACGGGTAGGATGAATAGGTTGGGTCCTCGCAATGACTTGCAAGAAGCCCGCACCTACGCTATCTCACAATTGTCACGCGCTTGGAGTATAATAGGATCATTGTCAACACGTCCAATTATGCAGAGTAAACCAGGAGTATCATCTGCTCCACCTGCTTCACCTGCTTTTCAACCAGATGAGAGATCCACACCGATCCCAGTACGGCCAATATCGGAAACAATAAATAGTCTGAATCGTCCAAACCAGCAACATCAGAGACGGTCAGATCAATTACCACCGGCTTATTTCCAGCAATCTGGGTTGAGAGCCGAGGACTTTGCAATACCACAATTGGGTCCATCACTCCAGTCTGAACATACACATAACAATCCAGCATTGGTACAACCACAACCACAATTAAATTATCCATCAGTACCACAGGTACAACTACCACCAATATATCCACCAGCTCCACTAACAGCACCACCACCATACAACCAACCTCCTCAGGTATGGCGTGACGCGGCTCCAGCGTTAGCACCAGTGGAGTACCGAGGGGTTCGTGGGAACAATTTGAGTCGTTATGACTCAAATTGGGTTCCAACCTTCACAGGGGATGGTCACTCTCCTGATATTCATGAGTTCATTCATAGAGTGGAGGCGGCTGCCAGAAGAGACCGTGTGTCATGGGACGACCTTAGGTCTATCATACCACGGTATCTGAAAGCAGCGGCCGACAGATACTATTTGAATTTAACTCATGAATATGAGGTGGTGACCTACCCAGTGCTAAGGGAGGGACTCCTACAGACCTTCGGTACGCTAACTGATGATAAGGCGATCTTGCGCGTTCTTCTGAACCGTAAACAAAAATCCAAGGAGAGCGTATACGAATATCTGGTGGAGATTGGTTCGTTAAACCGTCGCTTAGCACGTCCATTTGCTGATCGTGAAATGCTAGAGATTGCTCGGGAGGGACTGAGTGTGGATCTCAAAAATGCTACATTAGCAGCAACAATACACTCAATGGATGAACTTCGGACTTTATGTCAGAAGTTTGAACGTTTGTGGTCCACACCAGTTCCAACCAGAACATCAAATTTAAGAATTAGCGAGGTACAGCAAATGGATGATTATGAGGTGGATGCTGAACCAGAACAACATGGATATATTGATGCGGTGGATTCAACACAGAGACGGATATTGCAGCGACCTAGCATAACCTCTGACAACAGTCAACCTGGTCCATCAATATCCAGACAACCAATAGTGTGTTTCAGATGTGGAGTAAACGGTCATCGAGCTCCTGAGTGCTCTAAGAATAGAATTAAACTATATTGTTGGAAATGTAACAAGCCGGATGTTATATATGCAAATTGTTCATATTGTCACCCGTCGTTAAACTACCGTCCGAGAGTACATGCTTCGGGGATGGTACCCTCGGTTCAACATCCAATGAGCCCGAAGAAAACGACGAGAGATGTAGCAACGCAGGACGATCGATCACCACTCAGGAAACCAGAATAAAATCACCTAGTACATTTAATTTCCCATCATTACATCGAACGTATTTTAGACGTCTAGAACGTAATATTAGATATTGGAGGATGAGGAAATTATTTCGTAAAGCTTGTATTTCATCTATCCTTTCAGAAACAGAGGATCCTCGGCCGCGATTAACAATAAGGATTTTGGACAAACACATTTCAGGACTATTGGACAGTGGAGCGTCAATCACAATACTTGGAAGAAGTTCCTTGGAATTATTGGAGTCAGCAGGTACAACTTACCGTAAGTACACTTCGTGTATTCGTACGGCAGATGGTACTGCAAATAAAATTTTGGGTTACATAGAAGTTCCAATAACTGTGAATGGCTCCACTAAACCAATGCGGTTTCATATTGTCCCTGGACTACGAGAAGAGCTCTACCTGGGCATAGATTTCTGGGAGAAATTTGGTATTGTTCCTTCATTTGTTAGTGAACTGACTCGTACAGAGCCACAAAATTTAAATATACATAACCTCACCACTGACCAGCAACGAGAACTGGATATGATCAAGGATTCTTTCCCGTCATTTGAAGTGTCTGGACTCGGAAAGACTTCTTTGGTTGAACATGTCATCGATGTTGGTGATAATGCACCTGTTAAACAGAGGCATTACCCCACATCGCCGGCTGTTCAACTAAAGGTTTATGCCGAACTCGACCGGATGCTTCAAATGGGCGTGATCGAAGAGAGTAACAGTTCTTGGTGCTCACCAGTGGTGCTGGTACAAAAAGAATCTGGTAAAAACAGATTATGTATTGATAGCCGTCGTGTCAATTCACTAACTAAAAAGGACGCATACCCACTTCCCTTGATTGATGGCTTACTAGGTCGTCTAAATAGTACAAAGTACATTTCTAGTATTGATCTCAAAGATGCCTTCTGGCAGATTCCTCTGGCAGAAGCATCTAGAGACAAGACAGCCTTCACAGTGCCTGGTCGTCCATTGTATCAATTCCGGGTTATGCCCTTTGGATTGTGCAATGCTCCCCAGACAATGTGTCGGCTAATGCACAAAGTGATACCACATCAATATCACGAAAATGTCTTTGTTTATTTAGATGATCTATTGGTAGTCTCTTCCACGTTCCAGGAACATATGGAATTGCTGTCCAAGGTCTCTTCATTGTTAAGAGCGGCTGGGTTAACAATAAACCTCAAGAAAAGCAAATTTGTTCTGAGAGAGGTGAAATACTTGGGATTTTTGGTTGGTGAAGATGGTCTTCGAACAGACCCTGACAAGGTAAGAGCTGTAGCAGAGTATCCAGCTCCATCTACAGTTAAACAAATACGACGTTTACTAGGAATGGCTGGTTGGTACCAACGTTTCATACCAAACTATGCAAGCGTGGTATCACCAATTACAGATTTATTGAAGAAAAGTTCTGGGAAATTAAAATGGACATTGGAAGCGCAAGCTGCTTTCGAAAATTTAAAACGATTGCTGACTACAGCACCGGTATTAGTAAACCCTGATTATAATAAAGAGTTCTTTATTAGATGCGATGCGAGTCTGACAGGGTTAGGTAGTGTACTGTATCAGATCGACGAAGACGGACAAGAGTGTCCGATAGCCTTCATGTCGAAAAAACTTAATAAAGCTCAACGAAACTATTCTGTTTCTGAGCTTGAATGTCTTGCGGCAATTCTGAGTGTGAAGAAATTCAGGGGCTATGTTGAAGGTCACCGATTTACAATTGTGACTGATCACTCAAGTCTGAAGTGGCTTATGTCACAGAAAGATTTGAGTGGTCGTCTGGCTAGGTGGAGCCTAAAACTCCAACATATGGATTTTACCATTATCCACCAAAAAGGTACCCAAAATATAGTCCCTGATGCTCTATCTCGTCTTTATGACGATACACACGAGGAATTGACGGAAGCATTATCACATCACATTAACGACATCAAAATCGACAATGAAGGTTATCGGCACAAGGAATATACGGATATGATAGCTAAAGTTCAATCATCACCAAAGGACTTTCCCTCAGTTAAAGTCGTGGATGATAAGCTATACATTCGTATTGAGCCAAAACCTGATGCAATACCCAACGATGTTCCTGTGTGGAAACTCTGGGTACCAAAACCGATGACTTCCAACATGATTCAGAAACATCATGATGATAGTACTGCTGCTCATGGGGGTGTTAAAAAGACTTTAGAATTACTTCGACGTCTTTACTATTGGCCGGGCATGGCGTCACAGGTACACAACTATGTTGTGTCCTGCGACACATGTAAACAAACAAAAGCCACGAATCAGATATTGCGTCCTCCGATGCAATATCAATTCGAAACAGCACGTCCATGGCAGAGAGTCTATATAGATTTTTTGGGACCGTACCCTCGTTCAACACTTGGGAATACGGTGTTATTGGTAGTTCTGGATCATGCTACGAAGTTTGTACTACTGAAACCACTTAGGAACGCAACTTCACCGAAGGTGAATGCTTTTCTGAAGAACGAAGTGTTTCTTACATATGGGGTACCAGAGTTTCTGCACAGTGACAATGGCAAACAGTTCACTAGTAGGAACTTTCAAAGTCTTTTGTCAGATTTCGGCATTAAACACATTAGGACCGGTGTCTATAGTCCTCAAAGCAACGCGTCAGAGCGGGTCAATAGGTCAGTTCTAGCAGCAATTCGAGCGTTCATAAAAGGTCAACATACCAAGTGGGATTCATTAATTGGTGAAATCGCTTATGCACTGCGGGCTGCAGTACATTCAGCTACCAAGTACTCACCTTACTATCTATTATTTGGTCAACATCCAATATCGGATGGAAATACTTACCAATTGTTGAGATCACTATACAAGCTTGGTGAAGATGCTGGTGAGGAAATAGAACGCGCTGATCATTTGACTCTGCTCAGGAATCGAGTTCAACAGAATTTGAAAGCAGCTTTCAAGAAATCGCAACATCAGTACAACCTGCGATCTAAACTACGGACTTTTCAACCACAACAACGTGTGTTTGTACGGCAACATCATTTGAGTGACGCTACCAAAAAGTTCTCGGCAAAATTGGCTCCAAAGTTCTTACCTGCAATGATTAAGACTAAGATTGGAAATGTACTCTATGAGTGCATAGATATGAGCGGTAAGAGTCTTGGAGTCCATCACGCGAAAGACATCAGAGAATGATGTCTGTTCGTTAGGTAGGGTCGTTCCTCTGGCTGGTTGTCGTCTCTGGGGTTCACATCTTCAGCATCATATATTACTGGTTGTATCGAGGTTTCAATGGTGCTGACGTTAGATGGATGGATGATCGATTTCGGTACTCACTGATAGTTCCTAGGAACTTCATGAGTATTGAAATTGATCATCGACCCTGACGCTGGTTACCATTGGTATCTCGATCCCAGATACAGTTTAATAGGTGGAAGTAGTGCGGTGGTTTTCTGTCATGGAGGGGATGGCGACGTTTTTGTGATTTCAAGAGTAAAAATCTTGGTTTCTACCTTGAATTCATGGTGTAACGATCGCAATAATCACGAAACAATAATAAAACCAAATTCATCTTCGTTTTCAATTCAATAAAAATGTATTTCATTAGTTTCCATTCATTTTCACATTAACAATAATTTAAAATTTTCTAATACTTAACTGCTAGTTAAATTTCAATTGTACTATAAAAAGCAAACGAACGTACTAAATTTTTATTTCCAATTCTAACAAACAGATGTCGTTATTAATCTTTATTGAATTTCTTTTTAGTATTACCCGAGCTATTTTGACATGATAAGATGTCAAAAAGAATTAACAAAAACACATTTTTGTTTGAAAATATGGTCTTTCTGTTTTTGGGTCTTCAACCAAAATGTTGAATTGAGATTGTTATTAAACACTCAATAAAACGTATTAAAGAAAAAATACTAATTCCATTTTATTTTGAGTTTAAAAAGAAATTGTTTTAATTTATACAGAAAAAAGGTTAACTTTGTTTTCATTAGTGTGTGATTTGGATGAAATATATATATATTTTTTAACAAAGTGTTTCATTCTGTTATCATTAAGTTTATACTTAATTTATCATAAAGGAAAAAGATTGCTTTATAAAAGTGGCAGTACATGAAAAATAAAGTATCCAATGATGTTATCGAAAGTATGAGTAGTAAGGATAACAGTGATCGAAGCATATTACCACAGTTAGAAACAGTCGAGTGTATGGTGGATTTTCCGGTTGTAGAAACCGTATGGATTTAAAGCAAAATATGAAGTGGAAAGTTAAAGGATTAAAGGCAATGTTCAATTGGGCATTTCGAACAACGAAGGTGTAATTCAGCAGCAGCAACTGATGTTCACAAATTAGTTCATCCAATACAGTTGGTTGATTAGTCAAGGGAATTGGAACACATAGACCAAATCTTCAATCAACAGTTATAAGTTAAGGTACTTACAGTAAATATATTAATTTTTTTATTTATTCCTCGTTCCCCTTTGGAATGATAGGCTAGATTTTTTTCAGATAATAAGAGATTCCCAAATTTAGGATTCTGTGGGGATAAACGCTATCCCGTAGCAATATTATTAATATTATTTTGTACGAAAGGTCCATACTAACAATGTATATATTTTGTTGTTCATTTTACAGCGGACATATATTTCTCCAACAGAATTAATAGGATTGCCATTAAAGTCAATAAGCGATTGATGAGAATCTTGAATAATTGGATTTTTTTTGGTAAGTTGGTTATATTGTTGAAGCCTAGTTAAACACGCATTGGAACCCGTATCTAGCATACATTCAACTTCACGATAGACGTCGTCAAATTTTAATATGAGTTTTGCAGTGACATATTTTATTTTAGTTGAATTTGAGTCGATTTTTGAAATTGTTAATACTTGGTCATCATCTGAATTATCTTCCATCTCTTCCTCAATTTTATTTACTTTTTTCCTATATGGTTTCCTATATGGATTTTTATTTTTCGATTTAGGACAGTATGATTCATAGTGATGTTTGTATTTACATATAGAACATGAATGTCCAATAGCAGGACACACTCCTTTGTCAAAAATATGCATTGTGCTACAAAATCTACATTTTTTTGGTGTTTTATTATCTTGTAATTTATGTTGATCAGATTTTGAAACACTACATAATTTGTTAACAGATGCTTTGTTATTATCTTCAAGTATCATATTAGTTAAACGTATCTTTGTAATTTCAGAAACCTTACAAATTTCTATCATTTTTTCCTGAGTTAAATCTGATTTCTCTAGTAATGTTTTTTTGAGTTGTGAATTTGTAATACCAACCACTATACGATCTCGGAGTAGTTCATTAGTCATAGTTTCTGAGTCATAATTGCATAATTAACTAATTTTTTTAACTTTATAAGATAAGTTTCAAAATCTTCGTCCTCAAATTGATTACATGTATTAAAAATAAATCGATCATATATGACGTTCGAATTTTTTAACAGGCAAGATTTAATTTTGGGTTGGGCAGTGCTAGATCATCTGACATTTTATCCTCTTCCGTGAGATTGAAATCTTAGTACTTATTTTTTGCTCTTGAACCAATAGCGGATAACATAATGCTGGTCTTTTGTTGATTTGCTGTAAAGGGCCACTTATCCATTCCTGTTGCCGTACAATAGTCTTTCCAGCCCGTTTGAAAACTTTCAAAGTTGTCACGAATATCTCCATTTTGTATATCAAGTGGTTGTGGCCATGGTTAGGCACAACATATTCATTTTTTCCACTTTTTTTCTAATCTTAGCATGTTAGCATTCATTTGTTTAATCATTAGGGTTTGACCCTCAAGAAATTTCATAAATTCTTCCATAATAGTTTATGATGAAACTAGAAATATTTATCTAACCTCACTTTTTGTGTGCAAATATTATTTAGATTTTAGTGATGTAATTTAATCACTTTCTTGAATATTTTATTGAATAACTTAATTTACACCTGACACCATGTTTTGATATGTTTTATTTATTAAAATATAAACTAGTTTTAAAGATTCACATAACTTTTATTTCCATATACATATATAGAAAAACGTGTACAAATCTGTCAATGATTTATATAGTGCAGAGCAATTCCACGTCACCGCAACATCGATGTTCCCGACCTGCTCTGATTTCGATAAAATTTCATATACAGATAGCCAATGACAAAATAAAAATACCGTTTCTTTCAAAAAATTAAATTTCGCTCTAGGGATGACACAGGGTGACCGCAAAGTTTTAGGGGTTTGCGAAACATGAGTATCTTTGAATATCGATTGCTAACGATTGACTAAACCGATTTAAGTCATTTATAGCTCATTGGAAAGGTAATTGATAGGACTTATAAAGAAAAATACTCAAATTCTTTAATAAGTTTTTAAAAGTGTATTAAACTTTAAAAAAAATTCGAAGATGGCGCTGTTGGGGGTTTCCTCACTTTTAACACTTTTTTCTTCCAGAAAAAAAAATGTTTGATTAGTTCGTAATCTAAAACGAAAGTCTCCCAGGTACATAATTTCTCGTTTTAAAAATAAAATTTTTACAAAATTTTCATTTCAGTTTTTTTTTCAATTTTTTTTTAACCAATGCAGTGAATGATCTATTTAACTCAACCCACCGGAATTCTTGTTTTATAATAATTTAATGACCATTTAACTATTTTAAGGATACAAATTAAGTATTTGAGGGTGTGAATGCTTTTTACATAATTTATCTTTTCATCCATTTATACCTGTCCGAAATTAATTTTAAAGGCATGGAAAAATCGAGTACCGTACTTTGTTACCTGTTAATGATAAGACCTGTCATAAAATAAGAGCGCAGTAATGAACATAATAGTCTATAGAGATATTTTGAGTGTATAACATCATTACTAAATTCAGTTGTCAATCTTGTTAAAAAAATATTTGTGTTGTGTTAGCAAAGAAGCTTCAAAGTGTTTTAATAGTTCAAATAAATTTTTTTAAAACATGAGTAAGTATCATTGTTTAAAACCATTTGTTATCGGCAACTAATTTTACGCGCTAATTTTACGCATTCATCATGCCGAAGACTTGCAAATTTTGAAAATCCGTCTTTTAATTCTGGAAACTTGCTCTTAAACTCAACGTATACTTCATTTAACGTGCATAGCATTAATCTGCTAATGGAATCATTCGTATAAAAAATGTTCATTTCATTAATAGTTTCTTCTGGTAGTTTTTTATCGGCATTTGAAAATGATGACAGCGCTGTGGATTGGTTTATTTCGTCGCTTTAATAATGAAACAACGTATGCTATTTATACGTTGTTTTTATATAATAGGTGCGCTGCATTCCCCATAAGGGCATCTTTGAATTGGCGTTTTTAAATTTTCGAATTATTTTATGACTGGGGGTTAGAATTAATAAATTATAAATTAACGTCCATGCAAATGCATGCGCACATCAAACTTTAAACTCAAATATCTCGAAACTATACTTTTGCGTATACGTCATTTCATTATTAAAGCGACGATTTGATCCTTCTTGCTTTTTTCAATTAAGTGAAGTGTTGCTTCTGTTCCAAATAAGTTTTGTATTTCTTGCACTTTCATATCCACTGATAGTAGAGTTAATATTTTTCGTTTCTCCATATAATCGCCATTTTTAAAGGACAACTTTAGGTTCTCCATAATATCTCGATAATATTTTAATTGCACTTTCATCCATTCATCAGAAGAATCAAGATTTTCCCCAATTAAAACATTTTGTATGTTTCTACGCAGTTGCTCTGATTTATTAAAACTGCGACATAACCGCTTTCGACTAATAGGTGAAATTTGATTAGATATAAATGGCACAATATGCTCATTTATCCGGTTAATTAGCTCATCACGTTCCATATTGACTATCGTTGGTGATGAAATAAAATCTCATATAACGCTTGGTCCGCTGATAGGCTGTGGCTGTTCCTCCAATATTTCATCACTCGCAATTGATTCTGTATCACCTGTATTTTCAGTTTCAATACCTCCAGTGGAACTGATCATTAAGAGACGAATTCTACAAGACGAACAAATTCGCTTTTGCGTACGTAAATTAAACACAAGGTTTATCGAACGTAATTTATTCTGAACTTCAGGTGTAACATTTTTTAAAGTTTTTGAACACTTGCCGATACCAAATGGTTTTAAACAATGATATTTACTCATGTTTTAAAAAAACTTATTTTAACTATTAAAACACTTTGAAGCTTCTTTGCTAACACAACACAAATATTTTTTTAACAAAATTGACAACTGAATTTAGTAATGATGCTATACGCTCAAAATATTTCTAAAGACAATTATTTTCATTACTGCGCTCTTATTTTATGACAGGTATTATCATTAACAGGTAACAAAGTACGGTACTTGATTTTTCCATGCCTTTAAAATTAATTTCGGACAGGTATAAATGGATGAAAAGATAAATTAAGTAAAAAGCATTCAGAACCTCAAATACTTAATTTGTATCCTTAAAATAGTTAAATAGTCATTAAATTATTATAAAACAAGAATTCCGGCGGGTTGAGTTAAATAGATGATTCACTGCATTGGTTAAAAAAAAAATTGAAAAAAAAACGGAAACGAAAATTTTGTAAAAATTTTATTTTTAAAACGAGAAATTATGTACCTGGGAAACTTTCGTTTTAGATTACGAACTAATTAAACAGCGCCATCTTTGAAATTTTTTTTTTAGTTTAACACACTTTTAAAAAATTATTAAAAAATTTTAAGTAATTTTTTTTATAAGTCCTATCAGTTACCTTTCCAATGAGTTATAAATGACTTAAATCGGTTTAGTCAATCGTTAGCAATCGATATTCAAAGATCATGTTTCGCAAACCCCTAAAACCCCTAAAACTAAAACCGCCACCCTGTGTCATCCCTAGAGCGAAATTTAATTTTTTGAAAGAAACGGTATTTTTATTTTTTCATTGGCTATCTGTATATGAAATTTCATCGAAGTCAGAGTGGGTCAGGTCACATGCTAGAACAAATGCTGTTGCGATGACGTGGAATTGCTCTGCAGTTGGATATCATTTACCGTGTTACCAACATAGAGATAATATAACAAATATCTTGTTCGTTTGAGTATTAGTTTTATATTTCATTTGTCGATTTCCTTTGACCACATGTTGTTGTTAACCACAGATTGTTTATTCTCTTTCATTTGTTAATATCAGCTTTATTTGTATGTTTTTTTCATAGTATAGTATATATTATTGTATTGTTTTCTAGCCTATAGCATAATGAACTTAACTTGTTATCTAATGAAAATTTTCCTACAAAAAAATTATCATTATTCAATTGGTATGATTTCAATTGGTCAAATTGTTTTGATTTTATTAAAATTATTTTCAAATTATAATTATAGCTTGTCCTTACGCTATAAACTATCTAAAAATATTCCATCTAGTTGAGAATAGAATTTCAATTGCTTTTGTTGATCCAGTAGAAATAGCTACCTAGTCATTCTCGCTATTAGCATAGAGTAGTATACTACTCTAGTTAGTAGTATACTACTCTATGCTATTAGAGTTTAAAGCTGTTCGATCTTGTTAATAACATATTTGCAATCCACAATTACGTAATATGTAACTAGCGAACTTATAAATGTTTTCTTAAAAGTTCCATTTAAATTATTTACTCGAAGATTTTCTTATTTAATGCCCAATTTATAGTCGGTAACTTTAACTTAACGTTAACTTAACGTAAAGTACAAATGTATGAAAATGCACTAGAGCACTAGAGTCGTTAACGCAAACTTAACGTTAACTTAACGTAAAGTTCATTTTATTCTATCTTAAAGATTTTGTTAAGGATTTTTTGACGTTTAGTATAAAAACTGAAAAAAACTAATATTTAATTGCAAGTGTCCATAAAAATAAAATTTTATTTATTAAAAAATGCAAAGGATATAAAAAGAGCGACTTTAAAACCAAATCTTAGCATAAAATTAATATGAAAATAAAATTTTTTATTTTTAAATTTTGTATCAAATGTTTATTTCGAATTTTATTATTTTAAATTTTGATTTTAAAATCAGTTTGTTACTTTTAAAGAATTGATTGATTTATAAAATTGATTACAAAACCAAAATTAATATCAAATCAAAAGTCAAAGAATACGTAATTTCTTACCGACTATAAATCAAAATTTTGTAGTGTCTTAAGTTACGGTTAAGTTAAAGTTAACGTTACCGACTATAAATCGGGCATAACAGTTTGATTTCTTGTTAATTTTCAATAAACACATTTATTATTATAAAAACATTTAATTTCTTTATGTACAAAAGTATATCTTAATCAAACAAGCATAAGATGAATTAATACAGATGATAACTTAAATCAGAACAAGACACAGGAGTGAGCTAATTGTAGTTTCTTAACAAAAACTTTATGTCGAATTCTTTTCACCTCATTCATCAACCGGAGTCAGAAAAAGTAGGTTGTGCATTTTAAAGAGAAAAAAAAATAATCGAAGATAAAAAAGCAAAGTGTATTTTGTTTTATTTTATTTTTATTTGCATGTATTCTTTATAAATACAAAGTAGGGGCAAAATAAGACAAAGTACATTGAGTGTGTATAAGTGTTTATTAAAATAAAAGTGAAGTGAGGATAGAAGACGTACAATTATATAATTGGTGAGATTGTTCTTTATTAAAAAATTATTTGGTATTTTATATATATATTGTTACCAGGCGGTAGACAGGTAAAAATTTTACCTTATATTGCTTTGATGTTATTCCTTTGTTTTATTGCTTTGTTATTGTTTTAAAGCATAAATTTGTTTTGTATTGGTAACAAGAAATGTAAAATTCCGTTTTAGTTATTAGTAAGAATTTTGAATTTAACACTATATGTGTACTCTTCAATTTTGTTAGTTTCTTTTGTGTTCCCATTTTTTTGCTTTTCCCTTATCGTGCAACTGTTGCATGAATCTTGCTATCGTGTTTTTGAGACAGAGATACCCAGTTTTTTTGTACTGTTTAGTGCTGAAATTTAGGCCTGGCCGAATTTCAATATCTATACCTGCAATGGCAAAGGGTAAGTCTAGGTCTCAACAAAATGGCAGCAGAGTGAACCAACAGCTTAGCATTGACTTCACCAACATAAGAGGTCTCAATTCGAATCTAAACGAGGTTCATCACCACATCGAAAAAAATAAACCTGACATATTGTTTCTTACCGAAACAATAGTCAGTGGCAAAGCATCGAAATTGGATCTTGATAAGTACCGGATGCCTAGTTACGAATTGGAACATTCCTTTTATAACAAGCATGGTGTCTGTGTATTTGTTCGAAATTCACTTTCATGCCTGAGAATTAAGGCCTACGAGTTGAACTCTAAGCACCATAATTCTCAAGCACTGAAGATCTCAGGTGTTGATGAAACTATGTTTATAATAGGACTATACAGATCCCCAAATTCCCCACCCCCCCCAGGATGTCCATTTTTCGATCAAATATCGGCTAATCTAGACAAGATTACCACGGACTACCCCAAAGCAAGACTGGCCATTCTTAGAGACTTTAATATTCATAATAAAGAATGGCTTAAGTATTCATCGCGCACTGACGATGTAGGAAGGCAAGCCGAACTGATACTCGCAGATTATCACGGTTTGACGCAAATGATAGAGTGTTCCACTAGAATCCCAGATAATTCACATCATAACAATAACTTGCTGGATCTGTATTTGACAAACGAACCAGATACTACGAAGACAAAAGTTGAACAACCCCTCGGAACATCGGACCATTTACTAATATCAGCAATAGTGCAATTTACATCACCGACAAAAATTAAATCAAATCCTCCTCGCGTTTGGAACTATAAACGCGCTGACTGGGAGGGACTGAGAAACTTTTATGATGAAACACCTTGGAAAACTATTTGTTGTGTTTATCAAGATCCTAGCACAGCGGCAATAAGAATTTCTGAAATCATAAAAGACGGAATGCGGCGGTTTATTCCAAATCGGTTAATCACTCCTAAAACTGATCCTCACCCGGGATGTTGATGAGGCAGTGAGGAATAAACGCAAAGCATTTAAGACATACCGGAAATCGATATTAGTCTTATCAACTATTTTGTGTTGAATCAGTTCTTAGCTAATGAATCGTGGTTTGAAGTGTATAATGAGTCATCTGTTGACATTGCTTACAGCATTTTTATACAAAAGCTGCAATTTTTTATTAACAGTTCCTCCTTTATCTACAAAAGAAAACCAAATTCGGCTAAAAAATTAAAAGAATGGAACACAAAAAGTTTAATAAGTTTAATAAAATTAAAAAATAAGATTGGTAGAAAGAGTGACTTGCATCCTTCAAACAAATCCTTAAAAAAACGTTATAATGAACTAAAGATAAAAGTTAAAAATGAAATTCATTCAGTTCGTGGTAAATACTATTCAAAAATTTTCGAAAAATGTAAAAACAATCCCAGAAGTTAATGGCAAACCGTAAATAAAGTCATAGGGGAGCATAGGTCTAGCGAACCGAAACAGATAAAAGTCAAAGACAAGTTAAACATCTTGCAAACCGAAGAACAAACAGTTGCTAACCTATTTAACGAGTACTTTACATCAATTTCAAAAATTCTAATAGAATCAAATGTCGTTGATTATAATTATTCCCCAAATGATTTAGAGTACCTGAAATTCTCTAATGCTTCTGAAGCTAAAAGTTGTTATTTTGTGCCTACCACACAACAAGAAGTTTTATACTTAATGCATTCCTTAAAAAACACAAATTCTACGGGCTACGATAGCATCTCTAGCATTGTAATAAAAAATACTTTCGATAAAATTATTGAACCTTTTACTTATATTTGCAACTTAAGCTTGGCAAGTGGTTCATTTCCCTCGGAAATGAAATGTGCAATCGTAATTCCTCTCCATAAATCTGGAGCTCAAACTGATATGTCAAATTATCGCCCAATATCCTTACTGCCCGTTTTGTCAAAAGTTTTGGAGAAAATAGTAAAAAAAAGAACTTTACAGTTCCTAGAAAATACAGGATTTTTAAGTAACCTACAATTCGGGTACAGAGATAATCTAAGCACGGAAGACGCTCTGTTGGACTTTCTAACTAGCATTTTTCAAGAGCTGAGTATAGGAAAAAAAGTTTCAGGTTTATTTGTTGACATAAAAATTGCTTTTGATACGGTTGACCATACAGTTTTATTGGAAAAGTTGGAAAGAGCTGGATTCAGAGGAGTTGTCTTAAACTGGTTTTCATCATACTTGAGCTCTAGATCTCAACATGTCAAAATTGGTCATTGCATAAGCTCTAAAGTCATGTTACATGCAGGGGTCCCACAAGGTTCCATTTTGGGCCCTTTATTGTTTTTAGTCTATGTGAACTCTTTATGTAAACTAAATTTCAACGGTAAGCTTACTAGTTTCGCTGACGATACTGCGTTCTCGTACTCTTCATATTCAACAGAAGAAATAAAAGAATTAGCTCAATCTGATTTAGTCCTACTTAGGAAATGGCTTAACATTCATGACATGGTCTTAAGTCAGAAAAGTAAATTCATGAATTTTAAGATCAAACCGACGTTTGGGGAATTAGAATCTTTAGCTCCACCTTATGTTAGTCATTCACTACTATGCACGGGCCATAACTGTGATAACAACTGTATCAAAATTGACAATGTGCCTTCATTTAAGTATCTTGGCATTCATGTGGATCAGAAACTAAAGTTTAAAGACCATATCTCAATTGTTAGGGGTAAACTACTTGCCACAGTTAGGAAGCTGTATATCCTTCGATCAATATGCCCTAGAAGTTTATTAAGATCTTTGTACTTCTCTTTGTTTCACTCTCGACTGGAATATGGAATTGCAATATGGGGTGGAAATTATTATAGCAATTTGGCACCATTAAGTGTTGCTCAAAAGTATGCCCTCAGAGTAATTCATTTCAAAAAACGATTTGAATCTTCTTTACCACTGTTTCGTTCAGCTTTAATTCTTCCTCTGCGTTATATTTTTATTTTTAAAGTTCTAAGAAGCTTTTACTCCAGAAGTGGCCATACGGTTGTAAGGGGGGAACCAGAGCATTACTTGCGTAACTCAAATAGTTGCAACGTTCCATTTACTAGAAAAGAATACTGTCGACGATTTTGTTACTTTATTGCTCCTTATTTATTTAACTCGTTACCTACCTCAGTCAAAATATCAAACTCAGTCAAAATATTTCTTAAAAATGTAAAATCATGGTTTTTCAGTCTAGATAACGTCTAATATCTATATAACAGAACTTAATAAAATTGTATATTTTTTTGCTGCTCAATTTTTCGGAACTCGTAGATTAACTTGAAATTTTTTTTTTTTTTTTTTTTTAATAAAATGTGTTGTGTAATAGGGTTTAGAATATGTGTCACAACAACACATAAATACCTTTTAAGACCTAGGTCTAGACCTGGGTCCCACAACAACTGGCGTTCTGAGGTGTAGATTAACGCTTTTTTTAAACATCTGTGGGTTGAAGCCACCTGAGACTAAGTGTTCCGGCAAACTATTCCATTTGTACGCAGTTCGGACAAAGAAGTCTCTCTGCGATCTGCCAGTATGACAGCGCGGGATCTTTACCGTTTCACTGGTTGCGGCAGCCGATTGCCGAGTGGAACGGGGGTAAGAATAAGTTTGAGGCATGATGCCGCTGATTTCATCTGAGCACTGCTGATGACGATATTTGTAAAAAACAACGAGGTCAGCAACAGTGCGACGATGTTGTAGGGAATCAAGTTTTGATGTCAAAGTTCGATCACCTACAATTCGTATAGCTCGCTTTTGAACAGAGTCCAAGAGGGCCAAGATGGAAACAGAGGCAGCACCCCAAACTTGACAGCAGTACTCCATACAGGGACGAATATAGGACTTATAAACATGGAGCAATTGGTATGGGGTGAAAAATTTTTTGCATCTATTTAGGAGGCCGAGTTTTTTAGACGCGCTTTTTGCCATCGCCATTACATGATCGTTCCAGAGTAGGTCATTTGAAACTGTGACACCCAATAAACGAATGTTTTTACATTCACCTATTGGTTCATCACACATACTAAATAAAATATCTTTGGGGAACTCGGTCTTTAATCTGGAAACAATCAACAGCTGTGTTTTGGTGGAGTTGAAATTGACAAGGTTTTGGTCACCCCAGTCGGCGACTTTATTCAGGTCTTTGTTCACGTTTATGGCAGCGTCTCTCCGGGCAGGATTAATTCGTTCGTGCATTTTACCTTTTGAAGGAAGGGGCTCGAACGACTTGTGCAGAGTACTATCATCTGCAAAACTATTTATTGGGTTGCTGGTGATTTTCAACAATTCGTTGATATAAATCAAAAATAGGGTTGGGGACAATACTGAGCCTTGGGGTACACCAGCGTTAATTAGTTTAGACTCAGAAGAATATCCGTCTAAGGTTACCGAAATGTATCGGTCGGATAGAAAATTTTGAATCAGCTTCACAACATTGGGATGAAAACCGTACGCAAATTATTCAAAAAAATTTGTATTGCAAATAAACGAAATTATAATCAAATTTCTTTTGTCTATTTTCTTTTATAACTTTTAAATAAAATCTTTAACTCTAGTCAGTCAGTTAAATCTTTAACTCTAATCAGTCAACAAAATTTCTTCACCTCACAAATGTTGGATTTTGCTTACCGTAAAACTTTTGTCGGTGTTTTAATCACAAGTGCTATTTGGCACTTCTAAAAACACCTAATGTTTTATTTCCCAATTTTCATTCATTGTTTTGCTTTATGTGAAGTAATTTTAGGTACATAATTTGTTTGTTGTTTTTTTTTTTGTTGTTTAGAATCTTTAATTTTAATTTGGTTGCTAATTTTAAGTTGAGAATTTCATTTAAGTGTTAATTTATATTATTTATCTTATAATGTATAATTGTTTGGTATTTAATTTATATAAATTAATGATTTCGTAGATTAAAGATAAATTGAAATTCTCGTAGGTTGTAATATAAATTGTGATATTTATTGCATTGTGCAACATGATTAACATTAATTTGTCATTTATATTGTTAGTATTTATATTTCTTTTTTTTATATAAGCAAACTTAATCTATAAAAAGGACAGAAATTATTTTAATGAAGAAATTCTCATTGATTTGTAAGTACAAAAAGAAAGCAATTGTTAGATTATTATTTCATGTATTGTAAGATCAGTTTTAGGAATGAAATAAAATAAAAATAAATAAAATAAAAAATAAAACATATAACTCAAATGAAACACCTGAAACCCATAGCGCCCATAAGAAAGCCAGAAATATTAGTAAATACAAAATAGACTTGGACAAAGACGCGTTTATCCAGAAGAAAGCAAAGAAATTCACCAAGCACCCATCTGGCTCATGTAGTTTCTTTCAGGCAGTTAAATCAGTCCAGAGCAGTTTTACTCGATCCTCTATTCCAAACTTAGTTCTGAATTACATTCCTGTGAGCGACTCAAAAGTAAATGCGGATCTTTTTGGTCGTATTTTCGCAGAAAACTCAAACATAGTTGAACCTCCCCATTCTCCCACACTCATTTCCCCAGTTGTAACGAAAATGAAACCAATTATTGCGTTGCAATATTGTACGGAAAATGCTTCTTTCTATCAATATCAACAAATCTGCTGGCCCCGACGGTATTCCATCCCTCATTCTTAAAAACTTTTCTAGGCAACTAGCTCCAATTCTAACAAAACTTTTCTACTTATCTTATAAAACCGGAATATTTCCCGATTCTTGGAAACTGGCCACCGTTCAAACCATATCAAAGAAAGGCAGTAAGATAGACCCTAACAATTATAGACCAATTGCAATTCTGTCGGTTTTGGCTAAAATATTTGAAAAATATGTTAACTACAATCTAATAGATTATTTGGAAATGTCGCGAATTATTGTTGATAAGCAGTATGGTTTTCGTAGAAGTCATGCAACAGGTGATCTGATAGCCTACGTATCCCATCTCTGGAACAAATCGCTGGAAAACCATGGTGAGACATTCAGTATTTCACTTGACATTTCTAAAGCATTTGATAAAGTGTGGCATAAAAATCTCATAGCTAAATTAAAATCTTATGGCATAGACCATCTTACTGTCTCATGGATACATAGTTTTCTTACAGGTCGCCAATTTCATGTTAATTTAGATGGTATCACATCCAATATTTTCACAACTAATGCTGTGGTTCTCCAAGGTTCTGCACTCTCACCAACCTTGTTTCTTCTATACATCAATGACTTACTTATTTCTACAGTGCACCCAATACATAGTTTTGCTGGTGACAGCACATTGCATGCATCACATGCATCTCCTAAATTTCGATCTCATACTGCAGTTACCACTGATAGAGAGCTGCTAATTAATTGATTCTATCAACAAAGACCTGGATCGTATAATGGAATGGGGTGATCGTAATCTTGTTTCATTTAATCTAACCAAAACCAAACTTTGCTGTCTTTCAAGAATAGAGCGACATAAAAATTTCCCTGTTAAGATAAACCATGAGGAGCTGCGTGAGGATGAATTAGTTAGACTTGTTGGAGTGAATATTTAAAATAACCTTAAATGGAATAAGTATGTGTTCAACCTCGCTAAATCTGCTATGCAAAAATTAGGATTCTTGAGTCGATGTAAAAAGTATTTCAATCCCGAGCAAATTTTGCTAATCTTCAAGTCCTTTATTCGTCCATGTATGGAGTACTGCTGTCATGTTTGGGGAGGTGCTTGTCAGTCAACAATAAAATGTCTAGACTCTGTACAGAGAAAAGCAATACGGTTGATTGGTAATACCAAACTAACGGACCAGCTTGATTCGTTCCAGCACAGAAGAAATGTGGCTGAATTGTCAATATACTATAAATATAACTTTAGCGAATTCTTCTCTAAAGAAATTCAAAACATCCTTCAACCATGTGCGCAGTATAATCGACAAACAAGATCTGCCGAGTTATCTCATCCATTTGTTGTACAAATACCTCGTTTAGTTTACATTAAACACTTGCAATTTTTCGCGTTAATCGGCTTAATATGTGTCGCGAAAAATTAGGTGAACGTCAAAACATTCGTTTATTGGGTGTTACAGTTGTCAATGACTTACTCTGGAACCGCCATACTTGCGATACAAAATAGGCACACCGCACCAAAATTTACGGTGTTATCGTACCATTTCATGTTGACTAAATTTATTTATCAATCTATCCAGATTATTTGCTGATCTTAAATAAAGTCAATTTGGATTTTCAAATATATTTTACCAATTATTTCCAATGCTCTACATGCGCTCTGTGTGTTTTTATTAGTAATGGAGCATGTCACTGAAAGAAAACTTTGAAGACCAGACTAAATTGATAATTGACACACTGGTGGAGTAGCTTTATATATACAGAAACACATTCATTTTATAATAGTTTCACAAATCGTGGTAGGAAAAACATGGTTTTTGGCTATCAAAGTAGTACGAGGTTTTACACCAGGAATTTACGACGTTTTATATAGGTCGCATTTGGAATCTCACTCACACTTTTTAGAAAATTTAGATAACTGGTGTGATGATGTTGTTGATACAAATACCCTTAATTTAATAGTAGGTGACTTTAATATTAATGTTGGCAATAAAAATTTTTACGGAGATAAATTATTAAGATTAATCAAAAACATGAATATGAAACAATTTGTGAAATACTACACGAACTACTAAACTAATAACAGTGTAACCATTATAGGTTTAGCTATTTCTAATAAAGATAATGTTAAGTGCGAAATATTAAATGACTACAAAATGTGTGATCATAATATGATAGGTATTGAGTTAATGCAGCATAAAAATATAAAGCCTATATCAAAAACTATTAGAACTTCTTGGAAAAATTACTCAAAGGATAAATGCGTGGAACAACTAAATATCTTATGTGAAAATATAGAAGATAGCAATGTCAATATTGATATTAATACTAAAAGTATAACTTTAGTAAATAATCTGAAGAACACGGTAAATTAAATTAAACACCAGATGGTATAACCACTATTTAAAAAATTTAAAACATAAAAGAAATCTTTATTATAAAAATTACTGTGTTAATAAAACTGAAGAATATTGGGGTGAGTACAAGAAATATAGAAATATTTATCAAATGAAAGTAGAAGAAAAAAATCTGAATTTATAAGAAATGAAATTGAAATGAACAAAATCTGCCCAAAAGATCTTTGGAAAAATATTAAATCTTTATATTCAACAAAAAAAAAAGATATTAAAAATGTAACTTTTAACAACAAAACTGTTACAAATCCTAAAGAATTAGCTACCAAGTTCAACTTGTTTTTTGTTGATAGCATCAAAGAAATAGTAAATAATTTTTACGATAGGTTCTGTTTGCAACAGTGGATCAAACTTGTTTGCAAAACAATCAGATGATGGACTAGATTTTTCTAGTAAATAATATTCCAGTAATAAATTGTAATTTAAATAATTACAATATTAGCCCAATTCAACACCAATTTGAATTTCAAACAATAGATGTTGAAAAAATCAAAACCATATACACATTATTAAAAACTAAAGTATGTATTGAATATTGATGATATAAATATAAAAATATTTTTGGACGCATTAGAGTCAAACTCATTTGGAAAGCAGTACACAGACATTGTAAACAAATCGCTAACTGATGGGGTAGTACCTGACAGTTGGAAAATTTCTACAGGTGTACCAATACCAAAAACATCTAATCCTAAAACTGCCATAGAGTATAGACCAATAAATATGCTTCCAGTTTATGAAAATATATTAGAAAATGTAGTAAAAGAGCAGTTAATGAAATGAATGAATGAATTTTTAAATGAAAATAATATTTTAGTCGATCAACAGTCTGGTTTTAGAGCAGCACACTCATGTGAAACAGCACTTAATTTGCTATTATTAAAATGCAAAAATGATTTAAATGATAAAAAAGTAATATTTGTTGTGTTTTTAGATTTTAAAAGAGCTTTTGTAACAATTAACATAGAAATAATGATTGGCATATTAAATAAAATTGGAGTAACTGGCATTTCTTTACAGTGGTTTAAAAGTTATTTGTCTAATAGGAAACAAAAAGTCAAAATAAATGAGCACTTCTCAGAAGAAATTAACAACGATCACGGTGTACCTCAAGGATCTGTTTTGGGACCACTGCTATTTATAATTTATATTAATGATATTATAAATGCAATCAAAGAATCAGAAATATATATATTTGCAGACGACACAGTTCTTACAGTTTCATCTGACACAGATAATGATCCTATAAATAAAATTAACAGTGATTTACAACGTTTATCAGATTGGCTCAAAGTTCATAAATTAGCATTAAATTTATCAAAAACAAAGTTTATGATGTTATCATCCAAAAAAATTAGTAACTTTAATGTCTTAATAGATGGGCGTTATGTTGAAAGAGTGTCCCAAACAAAACATCTTGGTGTTATTATTGATGATAAGCTGAACTTTAAAGAACACTATGAACACATATATAAAAAAATAAACAAAAAACTAGGTTTATTAAAACGTATACGAAAAAAACTTACATTAGATAGTGCAATAATTTATTATAAAGCCCTTGTGTCACCTCATATTGATTATTGCAGCACAATGCTTTTTACTTTAAATCAAGGTCAATTACAACAGTTACAAAAACAACAAAACAAATTTATGAGAGTAATTTTAAGAGTGAGTCGTGATACACATAGACTTAATATGTTGAATGCTTTGAGTTGGCAGCCCATAGAACAACAAGTGAATTTCAATACATTGAAATTTTTGCATCGTATAACAACTGGTGAATTACCACAGTATTTAAGACGTCATCTAGTATCCAATCGAGACCAGCATTCATATAACACCAGGGGCGTCAATTGGGAAGGGCTGGGGGGGGCATTGGCCCCCCAAGGATCTGATATTATCAATACATCGATTCAATAAAACCATCCAACCGTGGTAGAATTATACACTATAAAAATTTCAATGCACTGTTATTTTGTAACTTCGTCTAATTTTAAACGCTTTTCTTTACTTCACACTATTGGATCAAATCTTGTAACGTTAATTTGACTGCCTTATATTCAATGCAAATGAATGAAACTTTGCAGGCATACGTATAACCGATGACAATACACGAATATCATATTAGCTAACAATTTTCATTGTTTATTCATTGTTTAAATAAAAAAATCGATTTTCATCGGAAATATTCAAATTCTCTCGATCTACTTAACGTAGCGATTTGAAATTTGCACAACATAAAGATCGATAGATAAATTATACAGAATTATGCATTTACGCTCATAAATTAGGTAATTTCTCGATAAATAAACAATTAATTTCAAAACTTTTCGCCGATTTCAGCCAACATTTATATGTTATCAAATTTAAACGTATATCAACGCCGACGCGCACGTAAAGAAGCAGAACGTCAAGAAGAAAATCCAGATGAAGGAAGAAATCAGCTTACTACTACAGCTCAAAAGTGTTGTTACGACGATTTTGAGGCTGAAGTTAACACTTTTGCAGACAAAGTATGTGATATTTTTACGAAGCACTGCTATCCCAAGCAAGTGTCAAACTACCAGATTCCAATCCGACCTCCAGATTGGATGCCGCCTGAATTAAAAAATAAAGTTCACCTTAGAGTTTGTCACCGCTGCAAGTCACACTTAAGAAGTAACAAAACAACTCCACCTGCTAAAGCTTACTGGAACGATTTAGACCCCGGCGATATTCCACCAGAAATTCAGGCACTTTCTCAAGCTGAACAACGTTTTTTGTCTCGGATTCACCCTTTTCTTAAAATTGTCAAGTTTTCTGGATTGTACGGGCAGTACGGATTTAAAGGTCAAGCAATCCTTTTTGCCTTGGACATTTTTGACGTCATTTCAAATCTTCCTACGTTTCTACCTCGATCAACCTTGGATGCTGATACTATAGTAGTAACGGAACGCTTAGAAATGCAAATTCTATTCGAGACTACACTGTTTCCAGAACTAAATTTATCGCAGCTTTAGAATGGTTTAAATCAAATAACCCATTGTACCGAGACGTTGTTATTGATGAAAATGCACACCTTGATGAACGTGATTTGATTCGACTATCAAATCATAGCCCAAGTAATGAAAATACTGAAGGTCCTAATGAAAATGCGGAAATTATATCGGAATATGTGTCTATCGGCAGTAGTTCACGCATTATCCATGCATCGTGGCATCAAGGAAAATAAATTAACAAATGTTAAATTCTGTGCTGCAAAATGTGTTGAATTCTTATAAGAACATGATTAGAATTTCCGACTGTTCAAGGCAAACGTTGATGACTAAAAATTAAAAAATAAAAAAAAAATATTAAAAAAAGCTTGAAATATTTGAAAAAAAATTTTTTTTAAGAAACGCTTTTCTTTACTTCATTGTTATGCATACTGTAAAAAAATTACTAAAAAGCAAAAAATAAAAATAATTCCAAAACTCAAAAAATTTTCTAAAAACCTCTGTAAAAAATTCAAAAATAAAAATAATTCCAAAACTCGAAAGATTTTCCAAAAAATTCAAAATCAAGAAAATCTGACACATTCGTTAAAGAAAAGCGTGGGACGCTAATCCTACACGCGAAACATTGACGGAATTGCGACTACTATCAATTGAGCCGTTCACTGCACAACACGATTAACTCCATAAAACAAAATGTTGAGAAAATTGAGTTTTTTCAAAGGTCAAATAAATTTCGATATTTTGTAGTGTTAATCTTTATCATTCAGGCATATTATTATAAACATAATTTATTTAATTTTGGTTACTAAGTATATCAATTAGCTATTATAGTAGTAATTTAATTAGTATAATAGATATTATTAGTTTTTAATAGTCATTTTTAGAAGATTTACTTAACTAATATACCAATTTTATCGCATACTATTAATTGAAATATATCTGATAATATAATTATTACGTTACATATTATTTTGGCCCGACTAAAGTACAGTTCACCGCAATATTCAAACCGTTATCGTTCTTTGTATCAACGACTAGAGCGCCGCCGATACGAAAGGTCGTATTGCTTCTAATCTTCTGATGAAATCAGTTTTATAAACAAAACACCATCGTTCTTCCAAAAACGCCGTGGGTGCGTATTTTGACAAAATTCTATCGTACTATAAGGTGCGCGGCATTACCACTTTTAGAAGAACGATTGTGTTTTGTTTATAAGATATTCGTGAGCCAGAAGAAACAAAATATTTCATTAGTATAGGGCTCCGCGGACCTCGAGAGTTCATAGTGCAGTAAGTATTTAACATTCAAATTTCAATTGTTATTGGCCATTGGTAATTTATATAAACTTAAAAGTAAGTACATGCAGGAGAACACAACCTAATTATTTTTTTTTTTAATAAAATGTGTTGTGTAGTAGGAATTACAATATGTGTCACAATAACACTTTAAAACCTTTTGAGACCAAGGTCCCACAACAAAATACGTTCAAAGGTGTTGATGGACGTAATTCTTCCTTTTTTTGGTTTTTTATAGTTTTTGTTACAGAATGGATAACTAAACAAAAAATCCTATCACTGACAAAATATGACATAGGCCAATATTTTATGATAGAATAAAGAAAATAAAAGTAAATTAAAAAGTAAAGAGTAAATTTTGACAAAAATTTGCTGAAACAAAACAAAAATGTAGTTGTCAATAATCCAGCCGGCTTTCCTTGATCCTGTGACGCACCGTCTTTCTTAATTTTTTTTTATTTTATTTATTTGAAATTTAGATACAAAAACGGAAAATTGTTTTAGTTTTCCATAAAAACATGTATCACTTTACTATTAAGTTAACATAAAAATAAATATTTCAAGATCCTACACTAACATATGCAAAAATTAATAAACAATTAATAAGTAAAATAAATAAGCAATATAAATTATAAAAATTTTTTTTTTTATTTTTTTTTTTTAGATACAAATTGATAAAATTAAGTATCTTTTTTTTAAAGGAAGTAGAACTATCAGTGAAATATTTTTTTTACTAAATAGTGTATTAACTATAATTTTCTTAGAAATACTAAACTCAGTTTTTTTGCATTTTAATTTGCAAATATCTTTAATGATTAAAGCCCACACATAGTTACATGAAGGCTCGTTTCTTCAAGGAAACAATAGCGTCTCATCGTCAAGGATTATTTCACAGCTTAGATTGAGGGTGCTACCGTTGACTCAATACAGTTCAGCCACCACCCTAAGATGTCACCTTGGCTAGTGACATCTCACTGCTATTGCCAGTAGTATGTGATATCACACGTTAACTCGTATGTCAATAGCAGGGACTGGAGTACGCGGGGTTGTCACACCCGTAGATCAAAAATAAAAAAAAATTTCAGAAGAATAAAAACTGATCCCTCCATGCCCCACTTATTTTGAGAACCCTGACTGTTTGGCCCTGTTTTTATCTATATCATATTGTACAAACTTTACAAGACTTTTTTAAAAACAATAAATTAAAAACAATTCTAAATGTAAAATGCTATAACATATCTAAAGTTTTCTTGATAGTTGTGCTAATTTTTATAAAATGAATGAAAATAATTACGGGAGTAATTTAAATTTTTTGTGTTATTGCCAGCGATTTTATAATAGTGAATGTTTTATAATGGACAAGCAATATTTTCTAACGACACGAATAAATACTTAAGTTATGTAAATATTTTCAAAGTATGTTATGAAAACTTGCTGACAAATTCTTTTCGCTATATGGACTATAATTTTTAATTCATAAAATAGCAAAAATTTTATGTTTGGTTGGTTATAATAAAATCTAAAACGTATCCTAAACGTTAATCTTTGGTAATTTTTTATACAGTCACAGGGATGGAGAAACTATTATTTTTTTGTGGTAGGCTTTTCTTATAGATTTAAAAGAAGCTCGCAATAATTGTACAATTTTGAATCAAGTGAAAAATTTACGCACGTTTATGGGTACTGTAAACTGACCAGACGTCCCACGTTGCGTAGAAATGTCCCACATTTCGTTGCGTTGTCGCACGGAAAAGTTTGTCCCACGAAGCGTCCCACGAAACAAACATTTCCACCACATTTGCCCGTAATGCTTCACCAATCAAACAGCGACATTATTCTGTTTCAACTGCGGTTGAAGCCGAAATTTATGCAGAATTAGATAGAATGATATCCCTAGGAATGATCGAAGAAAACCAAAGCGCTTGGAACTCGCCCATTGCGTTAGAAGGCAAACGGGAAGTCTAGAATTTGTTTAGATGCCCGTAAGCTAAATGAAGTAACTAAGAAGGATCCTTATCCGTTACCATTAATCTATGGATTGTTAAGTCGCTTAGATAAAACCATGTATATAACAAGCCTGGATTTGAAAGACGCCTTCTGGCAAATCCCGCTAGATCCAGAATCCCGTGAAAAAACCGCCTTTGCAATTCCCACCGACCGTTATACCAATTTAAGGTCATGCCTTTCGGTTTGTGTAACGCTCCGCAGACTATGTGCCGACTTATTCATAGGGTTATCCCTTATCATTTACACGAACGGGTTTCTGTATATCTAGACGACTTATTAATTACATCTTCAACGTTTAGCGAACATCTATCACTTCTTCCTGACGTTGCTGATAGACTTTGTAAAGCAAATTTATCTATAAACATTGAAAAAAGTCATTTTTGTATGAAGGAAATCAAATACCTCGGGTATTTTGTGGGTGAAGGTGGTTTACGGGTTGATTCTGATAAAATTAATGCAATTGTTTCCTTCCCAATTCCAAAAACGGTACGCAACGTTCGTCGATTTATTGGTGTTACGGGTTGGTATCGAAGGTTCATTGCTGGGTATTCGACTGTATCAGCTCCATTAACGGATCTATTGAAAAAGAACCAAACATTTTGTTGGAATGAGAGCGCTCAAGTCACGTTTGATGCATTAAAGGAAGCTTTGACTTCCGCACCCGTTCTTTCCACTCCTGATTTTAAGAAACCATTTTTTACAATGTGATGCCAGCTTAAGCGGAGTGGGATGTGTATTATTTCAACGCACTGAAGAGGGTGACGAACGCCCTATCGCTTTCTTCTCTCAAAAACTTAATCGAGCACAAAAAAACTACAGTGTTACTGAGCTTGAATGTTTAGCGGCGGTATTGAGTATAAAGAAATTCAGAGCTTATGTCGAAGGTCTGTCATTTACGGTCATCACCGACCATGCGAGTTTCAAGTGGCTCAGAGAACAACGAGATCTTTCCGGGCGCTTGGCAAGGTAGAGCTTAAAGCTTCAAGCGTTTAATTTTACCATCGAGCACCGGAAAGGAAGTCAAAATGTTGTTCCTGATGCTCTTTCTCGTATGCACGTGGATGCCCTTCACAACATCGATAAAACGCTTTTGACAGATGGTACTAATCTCCCGCCGCTCCACATTGATCTCAGTGATTCGTATTTTGATGAACCGGAATATAAAGATCTAATTAAAGATTTGTCAGACGATAACAAAGGCAAAACAAATGTTCAAACATTTAACGGGCGACTTTACATAAATTTGGCTCCTGGACTATCCTACTTAGATACAGATGTATCACAATGGAAACTAATGATTCCCTACAAATTGGTAAATGCTCTTATACAACAGGCTCATGATGCACCATCATCAGCTCATCAAGGGGTAGCAAGGTTTCTTGATAGAATCAAGCGACAGTATTTTTGGAAAAACATGGCACAAGACGTAAAATTATACATCCAAAGCTGCGATATTTATAAAATGTCTAAAGCTACTAACTCTATAACTAAACCTCCCATGCGTAGCTTCGTAGAAGTTTTGCGACCTTGGCAGCGGATATACATCGACTTTTTAGGTCCGTATCCGCGTTCTAGAAATGGCTTTACAAGCATTATCGTTGTGCTAGATAAATTTTCAAAATTTGTTATTGCAAAGCCAATTCGGCAAGCTACTGCAGAAGCTGTTTGCAGCTTCCTTGAGTGAGACGTATTTTTAAAGTTCTCGGTTCCAGAAGTTATCATGTCCGATAGTGGAAAACAATTTGTTTCTAATATGCTTTCCTGTTTACTTTCCAAGTATGGAGTTGAGCATGTTTTTACACCGAAATATTCTCCCCATGCAAATGCTTCGGAGAGGGTAAACCGTTCAATCCTTGCAGCTATTCAATCTTATATAAAAGATAACCACCAGAACTGGGATAGGCATTTAGATGAAGTCCTTAGTTGTCTTCGAAATTTTAAACACGATTCCACCGGATGTTCTCCTCACTTTCTAGTGTTTGGACAACATATGGTTGGCCATGGTTCGGATTATAATCTTATTAGAGAAAAAAATCATTTAGCTGGAAATTATTTGGCCGTGACATCTAAGCCAGATATGTTATCAATGGTACAGGAAAGGGTTCTGAAAAATTTAAAACAGGCGTATTATCAGAATATACCTAGGTATAACTTACGCAGTCGTCCTCGGCAATTCGTGTCACAACAAGAAGTATTCACTCGGAATTTCACACAGAGCGAAGCTTTGAAGAAGTTCTCCTCAAAATTTGCTCCCAAATTCCAAAAGGCTCGAATTCGCAAACCTATTGGCAATGTCGCATATGAGATGGAAGATCTCCAAGGTAATAGTCTCGGAGTGTATCATATAAAGGATATCAAAGGTTAACAGATAGGTAGAGCCCGGCTATAGGATTCTCAGGGTCTTGGGTCGTCCCCACGATTTGTAACAAATTTTATTGTTAGCAAAATTTTGTTCCAGGCCCATACATTTTATTCAATTGAAATGGCAATGCATATCATTATCTTTTAAAACTCAATAGAAAAAATCTCTATCATTGAATTTATTCATTCATATTAAATTCATTGGCACTTTCATTAAAATCAATAAACTTATGTTGTAAGCCAGTTACTCATAAATAGTTCTGTTTTGTATATTAACATTTTCCTTCAAAATCGTTAGCTTTCTGTACCCAAATGTTTTACTTTATAACAAAATTCAGTTCAGTCATTTTATTTTATTAATAATAATAAGAACAGCTAATTTGTAACAAACGTTATTTTTAAAAAACAGAGGTTTGACGGTGGATTTAATTCAAAATTATTTAAACAATGGTGGCTTATACCTGAATAAATTATGCAATAAAGCATAGATATTCACATATGTCACAGCGATGTAAATTGTTTGCTTAATTGTTACTAACCTTTCGACATAAAATAAAATAATCGGTTACAAATTTAATATAAGTAAAGGTGCAATCACGATTACTTATTTTGCTAACGCGTTTTTTGAGAGAAATAGGTTGGGAAAAAATTTATTTTTTTCAGTGTAAGATATTGTATTACAGTTTGCCTAAAGTAGGACATTTTTATAGTAAAGTAAGACGTAGAATATTCTTGCTCCAAAGTAGGACTGTCCTACCGAAAGTAGGACACGTGGCAACCCTAGTTCAACCTCGCTAAATCTGCTATTCAAAAATTAGGATTCTTGAGTCGATGTAAAAAATATTTTAATCCCGATCAAATTTTGCTAATCTTCAAGTCCTTTATTCATCCAACCATTCATCCTTTATCCATCCATGTTAACCATTACCATGGTTAATCTCGAAACGCACTCCAGTTCGCATGTTAAAACTAAGCTTAACCCGTTTGAAGGTATCGCTTATGTTTGTACCGCCTCGTTATCGCGGTTAACCGGGTATGATGCGGTGCAAGATGGATCGTGTAGATAGTCAGTTTTCTGTTGTCAGTTGTCATATTGTTTCGTAGGATACAAAAGAACCGGCCACGTAATTTTAAGATTAATCTATTATAATTGAAATTTTCTTATATATAATCAACAAATAGGTAAATATAAATATTCATACAACTCATGGGGATATGACTTTACTTTGGGCACCAAGAATTTTTTTGTATTTGATAGAGAATCACTTACTGAAGCGAATAAAACCAAAACGAGTTGTATCGGAGCCCCGAGGTCCACGTTACGGCCCTTTTAAAAAAGCAAAATCCACATAAAATTGCACTGGTTTTGAAAAATTTTTTTTATATTTTATTTATTTTTGCTTTATTTCCTATGTGCTTATAAGATAAACAATCAAAACTGTCCCTTTTACTAAATTTTCTTAATTTACGATAAAAATAAAAAAAAAATCCACTTGCGCCTAAGTTCGAGTCATCTTGCCCAACTCATTCTTGTTCATATAGCATTACTTTTAACTTTTATCAAAAGTTTTCAACGAGTTGTGTTTAATTTACATTAACATAAGTCATAACATTTTTATATCTAACAAAAATTTCAATTTGTATCATTTTGTTTTAGATATGGATTCCATGGTAAGATATATTTCTCCAATAAACCCAGCAGTTTTTCCACATCTCTCAACAGTTTTACTTGCTATTGGAACATTTTTTACAGCATGGTTTTTTGTTTTTGAAGTATCTCGACCGAAAACACAATCTAAAGAAAATGTTATATTCAAGGAATTACTTATAAGTTTGTTTGCTGCAATATTTTTAGGATTTGGAGTATTATTTTTGTTGCTCTCTGTGGGAATATATGTTTAATATTAAACACATGCAACAGTAATTCGATATATTGTTTTTTTTTATCTCTGCTTAAATAAGTGGTTGATATTTCTTCTGTTTACTAAGGTCTGGACAAATAAAATATTTGTTTAGTTACATTCATTTTTATATTAATTACACAATGAATAAAATAATATTTTACATTTAAAAAATAATATATTGGTTTTAACGTATATAAGGCAAAACATTGTAAACCATAAATTTCATTAAATTTAAAGCTTTATTATTAAATCAATAATCGCTTAAAAGATCTGATAATAAAAATATCTGTTTATCGTCTGTTAATTTCACATACTTCTTGATAATTCTTTTTACTTATTTCAAACAGTTAAGCCAGCTTTTTGGCGGCATTTTTGCATAATGGCTCTTAGCATAAATTGTTTTCGTGATAGTTGTCGAACATGTTTTAAAAAGGTTTCCAAATCGATAACGCTATTCCTGAGGGATTCACCTAAATAATATATAGCATCTTCTGTTGCTGCTTCGTCTGCGTAGGCTTCAACGAGTCTGAAATTAACACAAGAAGTTATGAGGTGAAATGACAAAATCAAATTGAATTACTGTTTATATAATGGTGCTGTTGTTATAACAGCTTCATCCACGTCCATTCCGTCAACTTTATTTAACGTTTCCAATGATTTCTCCAACTCTCTATCCTTGTCTTCTAATACTGAAATATTCTTCGTTAATTCCGCCTCTTCCCTTTGTAATTTGATAATGATATCATCAATTTTTGTTTTTCCTTCTGTTAATTCTTGTTTTGTTCGTTTTAATGTTTGCATTTCTGCATGGCATTGGTTTACCTTTTCCTGTATTCTTCGTCGAAGTTTATCCTCAATGGCGCTAATTAAAGATGCTTTTATGTGCTGTTCGGTAATTGTCCCTGTTGCAGAGGCAGATGTGTTTGAGTTAGATTGTTGCGGAGGATAGTTTGAGTTGTATCCCCCGACTGGTGGGTATGCGGGATATGGAGGATATTGCGAGTTTGTAGTAGCAGAATTCGATGTATTACCCGGTACTGGATATGGAGGAAAATTAGATTGATAGTTTGGATATGGTGGATAAGAGCCCCCACCAGATGCTGGATATGGCAGATATGAGCCTGATGTATCCGGTTGTGGCATAAAAGCTAAATATAAAAGTTGATTATTATAAACAAAAATATTCTAATGAAATTGATTTTTACTTTGATGTACAAACGGGGCAGCACGTTTAGGATTTGAATATACCGGAGGGTATTCTCCAAATGTAACAATCATTACTTGAATTAATCCCATTAAATCTGAATTGGACTGAAAAAAAACGTGTTTGTATTTTCAAAATAACAAATACCAAATTTTTAACCAACCGTTTTCCAATCGTGCAAGTAAGGTAAATAGACTTTGCCGTTATGATCAACATACATCGAAACTTTAATATGCATATCAGATGTTGGAGTAACATAGCATAATGGTGCATTTTGAGGATGTGTATCCATAACCCAAACACATACTGGAATATTATATCTATTATCTAAAACAAATTTAAAATTTATGAATTTGATTTAATAAAAAAAATTGAAATAAAATCACTTTGGTAAACTACAGGAATTGTGCCATGTAACTTTAATAACTCTTTTGCTTTACCATCATTAAAAACTAAAATGAAAATCAAATTAAAACAAATAAGTTGATATTTAATTATTTTTTGATAATACCAAACTCCTCCAACTTGTATGTGAGAGCCTGGAAATTATTCAAAACATCGAGAATATGTTTTTTTGTTACAAATGGATCTCTATACTAGAAGAAAAACGACGTAGATTTAATATTATTTTCTGTAATCCAAAAACAAATTATATTCTTACTCTGGTCAATAGCTTAGTAATCTGACTCTCATCGCCAGATTTAGCCATCTTTTCTTAGATCCTCGAAATTATGAAGTATTGAAATTAATCAATGTTCAAACACTTGATTAATTGTTTTATTGTCTTCTTCTTTCAACAACCATCAAAATTAATTAACGAATGTATTTTATTATACTACTTTTCATTAATTTTTTTTGTTCGTATATAAAATGACTCAGATAATAAAAAAGTGACAGCTGATCTAAGGTTGGTAGTACTGTTTAAAATCAAGCAAACATTACACAATACACAATGAAAAACATGTTTCAAATTGGAAACGTTTATATTTATTATTAGTACTAAAGCTATTTTTTTTTTTTTTTTTTTTTTTAATAAAATGTGTTGTGTAATAGGGTTTAGAATATGTGTCACAACAACACATAAATACCTTTTAAGACCTAGGTCTAGACCTGGGTCCCACAACAACTGGCGTTCTGAGGTGTAGATTAACGCTTTTTTTAAACATCTGTGGGTTGAAGCCACCTGAGACTAAGTGTTCCGGCAAACTATTCCATTTGTACGCAGTTCGGACAAAGAAGTCTCTCTGCGATCTGCCAGTATGACAGCGCGGGATCTTTACCGTTTCACTGGTTGCGGCAGCCGATTGCCGAGTGGAACGGGGGTAAGAATAAGTTTGAGGCATGATGCCGCTGATTTCATCTGAGCACTGCTGATGACGATATTTGTAAAAAACAACGAGGTCAGCAACAGTGCGACGATGTTGTAGGGAATCAAGTTGTGATGTCAAAGTTCGATCACCTACAATTCGTATAGCTCGCTTTTGAACAGAGTCCAAGAGGGCCAAGATGGAAACAGAGGCAGCACCCCAAACTTGACAGCAGTACTCCATACAGGGACGAATATAGGACTTATAAACATGGAGCAATTGGTATGGAGTGAAAAATTTTTTGCATCTATTTAGGAGGCCGAGTTTTTTAGACGCGCTTTTTGCCATCGCCATTACATGATCGTTCCAGAGTAGGTCATTTGAAACTGTGACACCCAATAAACGAATGTTTTTACATTCACCTATTGGTTCATCACACATACTAAATAAAATATCTTTGGGGAACTCGGTCTTTAATCTGGAAACAATCAACAGCTGTGTTTTGGTGGAGTTGAAATTGACAAGGTTTTGGTCACCCCAGTCGGCGACTTTATTCAGGTCTTTGTTCACGTTTATGGCAGCGTCTCTCCGGGCAGGATTAATTCGTTCGTGCATTTTACCTTTTGAAGGAAGGGGCTCGAACGACTTGTGCAGAGTACTATCATCTGCAAAACTATTTATTGGGTTGCTGGTGATTTTCAACAATTCGTTGATATAAATCAAAAATAGGGTTGGGGACAATACTGAGCCTTGGGGTACACCAGCGTTAATTAGTTTAGACTCAGAAGAATATCCGTCTAAGGTTACCGAAATGTATCGGCCGGATAGAAAATTTTGAATCAGCTTCACAACATTGGGATGAAAACCGTACGCAACGAGCTTGTTGATTAAGTTGGCATGCCAGACTCGATCGAATGCCTTGGAGATGTCTAAAGCGATAACGTATGTTTCACCACCTTTATCAAGTATGCTGTTCCAACAATGCGCTACATAGTTTAATAGATCGGTAGTTGATCTTTTGTTTCGAAAACCGTATTGGCTGTCGGATATTAAATGATTTTCTTCCAGAAATTTTGAAATATGTGTATTAATATAATGCTCATAGACTTTGGATAGGACCGATAGTAAAGCTATTGGCCTATAATTTGAGATATCGGATTTTGGTCCCTTTTTGGGGACGGGCTGGACATTTGCCAACTTCCAGCACGAGGGAAATATACCAGATTTGTAGGATTGGTAGCAGCGCCGTAGTTTGACTTTTAGGGGCCCTGTGCACAGCGTCTTTAAGAGGCCCTATGCAGTCGCAGAAAATAAATTTTTTTTTTTAAATGTTATTGAATTCAAATTCATTGGTTTTTACTTAAAAAAAAAATATGCAGAAATTACAAAGGAATTTTTCTAGCATTTTTGCTGGCAAATTCATCAATTATGTCATTATAATTAATTGTTCTGGCTATTGCATTTTCAATTGATAGTATTGCTAATCCAGAAAGCATTTCTTGTGACATTGTTGACCGTAAATAATTTTCAATTAATTTCAGTTTTGAAAACGATCGTTCACAATTAGCAATTGGTATTGTTAAAATTATTCTATAAACGATACATACATTTGGATATAATTCTTCCAAATTCCTTTCTAGAATGAATTCCAAATTTTCTATAATAGTATTATTATCTTCTAAAATATAGCTTAAAATAGAAAGTTCAGTTTTGAACTCCACGTCTTCAATATCCCCTTCTAAGTGTTTGACTAGATTTGCACAATTAGTATTGAATTCGTTTGTATTCATAGTTTTTAGCTTCCTATTATCGAAAAGAAAACCAAAAATTTCATTTAAAGAGCTATACGATTCAAATCGTTCTTGCAGTGAATTTACCACTGTATCGATTAATTTATTAAAATAAGACTGTTTAAATTTGTTTTCAGCAGTAAGGTTTAGATGGCAACATTCATCATCAATTTCAGGAACGAGCTCACCTATATCAATATCATCACAAAAATGAATTGGTTCAATTTCTTCTTCTGGGGGGAGTTCAATTCCCTCATTTGGTATATCATCTGTACTAACAACATCTATATTGTCATATTTATCATTTCCTTTATTTTTTGGGTCTGTATAATAAGAATAGTCAGCTAATCTTTTGAGAATACGTACTCGGCTAGGTTCTGGTGATTTATCCAAACATTCTCTATTTCTACTTGTTAATATTTGGGTATCACGTGCAGGCCGTTCGGTGAACTGTGCTGTTATATTTATTGCTGACGATATTTCTTGTGCTTCTTTTATAAGCTCTTGGAAATTGTTTTTTAAATCAGCAAGCGATAATAACATAGCCCTTGTATGTTGTAATGCAATATTGATTGCCATATCTTTTCTTTGAAGCAATTGGCTGAAGATGTGAAGCTTTGATAACAATTGATACCAAATTGTTGTCAATACAATAAATTCATAAGAATTTATTTGTTTTTTTAGAGCTACAGCAAGAGCAATCTGGATAGCTATTCTTAAGTTCATCTAATGCAAGACTAATTTCTTTTATCAGATATTTCACGGCTTTTATACTGTTAAAGCGATATTCCCATCGAGTATGGCTGGGGGCTTTCAAATTAATTTTCAAATATTTTGCTTGAATGGCCCATCGCGTTGTCGATGCAGCAAAAATCTTATATAAATTATTTAACGTAGTGAAATAATTTTGACTTTTAATAGTGTTTTTAACACTATCTCCTATCACTAGATTGATGTTGTGTCCACCACATGGCGTATACCATGCTTTGTTGTTAATTTCTAATATTTGATTTTTCACTCCCTTATATTCTCCTTTCATATTGCTTGCGTTGTCGTATGACTGACCACGACAATTAGCAATTTCAATTCCTAATAGTTTCAATTCCTCAATAAGGACGTGTGCTAAATTTTCGCCGGTTGAGGACAATATATTTACAAAGCTTAAGAAACTTTCTTGTACACTTGGCTTTTGGTCCGCTATTTTAACATACCGAATAATAATGGACAACTGGTTTTTTTTGCAAACACCCGATGTAGAATCTATCATTACGGAAAAGTACTTCGATGATTTAATATTACTTACTAATATATGTAAAACTCTAGAAGCTAGTTGTAAGATGATTTCGTTTTGAACCATCGGTGAAAAATATGATGGTACTTTTTTTTCGTTTCTGTTATTGACTGTAAATGCATTTTTAGTTCTGGAACAAAATCAGCAATCAATTCAATTACTCCCAAAAAATTACCATTATTCGGTTCGAACAATTTTTCGTTGCTTCCTCTAAAAGCTAAATTTCGTTCACTTAAAAACAATACCGTTTTTACGATACATTTCAAAATTATTCTCCATCTTTGTTTCCTATTCCTGTTCTGCTTTTAATGTTTAATTCTAGAATTCGCCATTTATACGCTGATTCAAGGTGTTGTTCCTTCGAAGATTCATGTTCAGATAACCGTATTCCTGTATGTGCATAGTCAGAAAATCCACTTGAAGCTAAGCTTATTTTTATCGATGAAAACAAACGACAACAAAAGCAGAAAATGTTTCCTGTTGAGTTAGAATATAAAAGCCATTTTCTTAATTCTTTTTCACCATTTTTCATTTGTCGATAAAAAAAAGTGTCACTGAAACATCTTCCTTGAGGATTTCTTTTATAATGGATGCCTTTAATACTTTTTGGTGACTGCTCGACCAAAAACATCCGTTGTGCGTTGTCAATTTCAACAGGCCAAGTTGCAGGATCTAATATATCATATTTGAAATTGGCAGATAAAATACTGCTCTCTATTTGTGGATTATTGCTAATTTCTGAAATATTATCAGATAAAATACCGTCAATATTTACGCTATTGGATCCTGATTCATCATCTACATTGTCGTTCTGGTTATCCATATTTTGAAGTTGTGGCTCTTGGACATTTTCTGCCGCATTATTGTTTTCAAGTTGAGACGTAATGTTTGAATTACATAGTTCAATTAAATTAGTGCTTGAAATTGATGAATTTTCGCCTCGTTTAAAAAATTTATCAATTTATCCAGTAAGACTACTCAATTCTGCAGCTTTTCGGACCTGTTTTGCTCTTTTTTGTGCGCCGCTTTCAAAGTGTCTTTTCGACATTTCTAATTTAGATAAAAAATGTTTCAAAAACAGTTTTAAAAACTAAGCCGTTTTTAACAGAGAAGTAATATTATTACCTGACTCCTGATGTATTCCTTAAACAATATCCGATGTAAACAATATCCGTGCAACCGGAAACACAAATTTATTTAGAAAAGTGAAAACTACAACTTAAAATTAAATATGCAAACGATCGTTTAATCTAAAATTAATATGTAGTACTGCACTAATATTAACGGTAGACACTAAAATTTAAACCAGAATTTAAAACGTTCCTTATATCACTTCTTTAATGCGTTCTTTTAAAGCGAGTAACTTGAAAAATATTTTCAAATACAATTGTGAAAATGAAAAATAGTACATTTTGCAAAAAGAGATGAAAACGCTTCTTTTTCCTGAAATTGCCCCACTCGACGCTAACCCGTCTCGTGAACAAATTTTCGTGAACAAATTAAAACCACTTTCACAGGGGATTAAGTCTGCTTGAAAATAGACTTTTCATCTTCTATCATAGAAAAATATCGTTATTACGTTAAATGGAAATATGTACGTAAATATTTTGTTTCATTTGCTCACAAAATTTGATGCTTTCCTTCGATTTAAAAATATAAATAAGTCATTTGTCTGAATGTTTTCTTCAAGTGATAATAATTATAAATAATAATAAATAATAAAATAATTAATAAATAATAATAATAATTATACAAGAATTGCTATTTAAAAATATAAAAAGGATTGCGAAAAAGTACTAATTTTCTTTTTCTGCATATGAAATGAACGAAAATAAAATTGAGTTCAAAGGATTGAAATCAAAACAGTAAAAATTTTACTAATTTTTAAGTAATAGTTTCTTAGAATAGCGTTCAAAACTTAAAACGTTGTGTTTTAAAATTATATGATGGTTGTTTCCTAGAAAAAACAAACAGCAAAAAAGCAACTGAATTATATTATATTTGTTTTAAATGAAATCATAGATTTAACTAGATTTGTTTGAAAGTTAAACATTTTGAATTTTCATCTTTGTTTTTTCTTTCAATTCGTGGTATTTTTTTGATTATTGGAGAAGTTTTTCTAATGTATTTACTATTTGGGGCCCCCAAAAATAAGGGGCCCAGTGCGATTGCACCTGTTGCACTTGCGTAACTACAGCGCTGATTGGTAGAATATTTTAGTTAAAGTTGGTGCAAGTTCTTTGGAAAAGGTTTTTAAAATAATGGGTGGAATATTGTCCATTCCTGATGCTTTGTTGATGTTTAACCCCTTTAAAAGTTTAGCGACTATTTTGGGTTTGAAGTGAAGTTCATTCATATTAACTCCTGAAGACTGGATTTGGGGTATTTCTTTAGGAGTTTCCAAAACAGTGGAGTTCAGAGCAAAGCGTTCAGCGAACAAGTTAGCTTTTCTTGCGGGATCATTGACGATTAAATCACCATCAATAATAGGGGGAATAGAAAATTTTGTACCAGAATTTAAAGAATTAATGGCACTGTAGAAACTCTTGTCAGAAACAGACATAGACGTAAGTTTTGAGGCTTTCGCTCTGTCAATTTCGGACTTTTCATTTAAAAATAATAAATTAAAATATAAAAGCACCATTATTATAAAATTATATTTTAATCAATAACAATATCTTGATCATCATTTTCACTTATTAGATTAATATTAGTAATAGATTTTCTTTGTTCTATTCGAATACATTTAACACAATTCATGTTTTTTCGAATCCAACAAACACGATGATAAATTGAATTACACTTAACACATGGTACAGCTGCATCGTCGAATGGGAATATTATTTCATTATTTGTACATATTTCACAATGATAACCTTTTCCATTACATAATTCACAATTTCTAATATGTTTTTCAAAAACCTCATAAATTTTATATAAAAATTCTGTTAAGCTACCATTCTCTATTTGTACTAAATCTGATATACTATACATTTCTGGATATTGTACTAGATGCCTTTTTGTTCCTGTAATCAAGATAAAACAATTGATACATTAAAAACGAGAAAACAATTATTTATTTTACCAATTGCTGATTCAATTAGTTTATCATTCATTGCAGTACGACATTCTGATAAATATTTTCTCATATGGCTTAAATCTTCTCGCAACTTTTTAATTGAATTTAATTTCTGAATAAAAATAAATAGTTTTGGGTTTTTCTCTTCTAAATTGATAACGGCTTTATCAAAAAGTAAATTAAATTCTTGCAAAGAAGCTCTTGCAATTTTTCGCGGTATAAAATCCCAGTTATGAATAATTCGTGCCGGAATTATATTCGTATCATTCCAATGACATGTTGAACAGTAATATAAACCAGTGTAGTCACATAATCTTGGTTCTATCCATGTCGATTCTATAATAAAATATAAAACGATGTTCAAAAATTAAAACTTTTTAACCATCAAAATTCAAATATTTTAAGCTATTATATCGTCTAGGCCAATAAATTATATCAATAAAATTAATAACTATATAATTTGCAATTAACAAGCTAGTTATTTGTTAACAACTAAAGTACCTGCTTTTAAATATCTTCCAAAGCAAGTTGATTTGGATGAAACTATAAGGTTATTACATATTTATATTTTAATTTAAGTTAATCAAGATGTTTTGGTATATTAGATTTATATGCAAAATGAAATAAAATAACAAAATTACACAAATAGAAGTTATTGAAAAATATAAACATACTAAAATTTAAGGGCGTTTGACATTCAGCACATTTATATGATTGTAAAGCTAATCCTGATTCCGGGCAAATTTCTTCAATAGGATATTTTCGTTCTGATGCTATAATATGAGCACATACTCTTAATATATTTTTTAAACATTTATGATGAACACAAAATGAACAATCTAAAAATAATGAAAATTGTTTTATCAATTAATCGTTCAATAAAACGTTTTACGTTACCAGAGCATATATAACTTGCTTGCACAACGCTCCATATAATACCAGAACAATGATCACAATACTGTTTTGCGGTGGGTACACTTTTCATATGTCTAGAAATAAAATGATGTCCTAAAATTACTTTAGAATTTGCACCAGTTGATTGTGGATCATCTATCATTTCTTGAAGCTCTCGCACACGATATCGTAGTTCTACCAAATGTCGAACTAACCACTTTCTTTCCTGTGAACATTCTGTTGTTTCAACTATAAGCTCTTTACATTGATCAATAGCGTTTTTAAGATCAGATATTGATGCATCCTGAAATAAAAAAATGATTCAAAAAGCTATCATCCTCGTCTTATTTTGTTACTTGTCCCAAAATTATTTGCCATTGTTCTTTGATTATATAGCTTGGGATTGCATGCGATACATCAGAAGAATCATCTCCCGAAACGGATGATTGCGTTGAAATACAAGTAGAAACATTCATTGTAGAATTTGATATATCACCTCGGATTAAATTTGCTACAGAATTATTTATAGTTATGATTCCATCTCTTAAAGTTAACATCATCAAAAGTAATCGAAATAAATTATTTCATAAGCTGTCTGTTTACATATTAAACAATTTACAAACTGAAAAAATAGTATGTTAATATTAATTCACATTTTAATATAATTTTTGTATATTATTTATCACAACACAGTAATTTCGAAATAAATATGATTGTTATATGTCAAAGTGGAATAGATAATAATCAACATTTAGGCACCTGTTTATAAATATTTATATTATGTTAGTCAGGCATGGCGAACCTTTCTCCGTATGCGTGCCAAAAAAATACAATCTATTTTTATGAAATTGCTAACGTGCCAAAAATTGGTATTGTTAAAAAATACAATTATTACAAATAAAATAAAAACAAACGTTTTGCAAAATTTTATTACAAAAATTAAAGTCAACAATATATTAATTCAAAAATTACAATCTACAATATAATAGTCAACAAAAATTATAATAATATACATATTTTAAAAATTACAATTAACAATATAATAAATAATCAACAAAAATTATAATCAATAATATATTTCAAAAATTACAGTCAACAATATAATAATCAACAAAAATTAGAATCAAGAATATTTTAATAATACAAAGTTGTAATTAAATATTATTAATATTTTTGTATTATTAAAATAATTGGTATTGTGGATTGTGTTCAACAATAAATTATTACAAACAATATTTTATTAAATTCTTAACATATATAATTTTTAATATGAGTAAACATTAATAATAAGTTTATTAATGCGATTTCTGTTGCTGCATCTTGGATGACAAATATTTAATGTCAGGTTCATAATTCGTTGCCTTTAACAGAACACACGCCGAACTAGATTGATCAGTCATTCTGTTTCTAAAACGGTCCTTTATAAAATTCATTTCGGAAAATAATGACTCGCACGCAAATGTGGAAGAAAAAATTGACAATATAGCCGTCGCTAATGTTTTTAAACAGTTAATGGTTTCGGGTATGCTATTCCAAGTTTTCAGTATTTCCAATTCTGCGTTGTTTTTAATTTTATCCAATAAACGTTCTCTTTCTATAATTTCCAAAACATTTCTTAAATCTACAAACTTTTGTTTCCATATTGAACTCGATTGGAAATCGATCAATTGCATTTCAATTTCTTCTAAATTCAACCATTTAAAAATTTCCAAATTAAGACTATCTGGTGATATTGTATCTGGATTTAATATAAATTTTGAGGTTTCTGCAAATTGTCTGAACTGGTTAAATCTCGAGGAAAATTCCTTCATAACTGATTGAACAATCGCAGAAGACTGCTGTGTTAACTTAACTTGATCCGGTTTTTCATGGACTTCTACATCTGCAATGCATTTTTTTAGGTTTGGGAAATATTTAAATGTGTTGGATACGTCGCGATTAAAAACTTTTAATTTGGCTTCGAATGCTTGAATTAAATTAAACATAATCATAACAGTCTTGTTAACACCTTGCAATTTAAAATTTAATTCATTTAGATGTACACAAAAGTCACTATAAAAAAACATTAATTTCATAAGCCATTCCACGGACTATATTTTGCAATGATTTTCTCTTGATCCAAAAAAAGTCTAACTTCGTCTAAACACTCTACAAATCTTTGTAAAACTTTACCACGGCAAAACCATCGGACATTGTTGTACATTAGTAATCCACTGTACCCTGAGTTTACCTCAGTTAATAATTCTAAAAATTTTCGTTTGTTTAAAGCCCGTGCGGATATAAAGTTGATTATTTTTGTAACAATGTTCATAAAGTCTTCTAGTGATTTAAAACTTGCCTTCGCACATAAAACCTGCTGGTGTATAATGCAAGGGAACCCTAGAATTGGATATTCAACGTGTTGTGCAAATAGAGTAACAAACCCATTTTCTACGCCTCTCATACTACGAGCACTGTCACTAGTTACTGAAACAATCTTGGCAATATCTACTTCTTTTTCCGCAAGTGTAGGGTTTCCACGGTTTTCAGTGTCGGTATTGAAAACCAGTATTGAAGTAAATTTTTACAATACCGAAACCGTATCACAAGATCGGTTTTGTACGGTTTTCAAAATTTTAATTCTCAGAAGTTAATAAAGATGGAAATCTGCAAATCTTACACATTCTAGAACAAAAAACCAGAGGGTTGCATAACTTTTGGCGATTAAAACAAAACAATTTAGTTTTCTGAAAATTTTCGCCTATAGCAATGCAATAGCAACACTCTTCTTTTCGTGTTCGAAGTTTGTAAATGAAAGAGAAAAGAATAAAAAAAAAATTTTTTAAAATACACTTTTAATGAAAACGAACTACAAACTAAAAAATAAATTTTGGATTAACACAACACGATGTTCCAAGGAAACAAATGTTATATTCAAACGTTAAATCTTTTATTAATACCTTTGCTTGCTTTCAACCTGTAATAAGGAAATAAATATTTAAATATCTTTTTAAAGCCTACGGCTCGTGCTGTAAATTTCGCCTCCGAGCACAAAAGATTCACTTTCCGCTTTAAATATGCAATATACTATTGTAAAATGTTTAAATTGAGTTTTCTAATGTTTTAGCTTAATTTTTAAGATGTTTCATACAAATACCGCGCAATACCGGTATTGGAAAATTTTGAATACTGAAAACCGGTATTAGAATTTTCCGGTATTTTGGAAACTCTGCGCAAGTGCATTTATAACAGCGTTGCAAATATCTACTCCTTTTGTTGTTGTTGTTAATTTAATTAAACTTATCAACTTTTCTTTAATTTTATTTCCCACACAATATCGAAGAAAAATTGCTAATCGTGCTGATCCTGTTATGTCGGTACTTTCATCGAGACAGAGAGAAATTAAGCTTGAAGATTGTATGTCTACTTTTTGCTGATCAGTAACATTTTCAGCCATTGCCGAGATTCTATCCTTAACCATGCTTCCTTTATATATTCACCATCACTAAAAGGTTTCCCATGTTTGACAATAACGTTCGAGGTATAAAAACTTGCAGCAGTTATATTTGAAAGACCGCCAGTAAATTTCACTAGAGACGTGGATTGAACATTTCTATTTTTGAAATCGAGCAATAAATTTTCTTTGTTCTTGCTTACTTTTTTCAAAGCGCGAGTTATGGTTTGTCTGAAAATGTCGTAGATGTTCTACATACAACTGTGCCAGAACATAAAACACATACTGCCTTATTATCTTTACTGATCATACCATATTCTTCAGTCTTCGAGCTTTGAAAATCTCTGCTGCTTGTTGAGTCATTTAATTTTTGGTTTTTTCTTTTCACTTGCCATTACAAATATGTAGATTTACAACAATTTATTTGACTGACTTTTTAACGTATAATTTCACCGGAACGCCTTTATACTATGCGTATATCGATTGACTAAAGACTAAAAGCCGAGACATAGCGAACGCATAATTTCTGAATTTACAATAGTGATCGTGTTTTTTCTAGTAAATGGGAGAGATCGGAGAGATAATTTAAACGTAAAACAAATTATTCGTGTTTTTTGAAAATCGGATGTTCCGTGTTTTTTTATTATCGGAAATATATCAGGCTATATATTTCTTTTCTGAAAACTTCTACAGATTTTTTATGTAAAAAACTTGAAGTTATCACACAAAAGATATACATACATATTGTAAAAATTGTTGGTTAGAATAGTTATTTACGTATCGAGGACTGAGAGTAGAAGATTACGCCTGCGGTTCATATTGAAGCTCAAAGCGAAACGAGGGATTTTATAGAACTAAGGGCGTAATCTTCCTTTCAGCCTGACTGTATGTACAACGTTTTATGCACAATTGCACAACTAAATTGTAAAATAAATCATTTTTGAATTTTTTAAGATATATTTCGACATTGACATTTTTTAAGAAAACATTCGAAAGAACCAAACATGCTATGATTTTCAATATAAACTTCATAAGTTCATACAATAATCTACGCACCATCGAATCGTATAACACATTTTATTTGTTACTAAATTGTAAACATCATTTATTCGAACTGTTAGTTGACGTTGAAAAGTCATTTTTACTGGCTAGTAGTGTTATGAATTTAACAAGTTAGTAGAGAACATTTTTATTTCTTTGTTTCATACATTTTCAATTTTTTTCTATGGTTTCTGAGTTTTGAGCAATAATTTGGAAGAGAACAGAATTTGATCATTTTTAATTTTATTCGACTTTTATTTAGTTGATTACAATTTAGTAACAAATAAAATATTATACAAGACACGCGAGGTAACTGGTTTTACTGGCTCAAGGAGGTAACTGACTCGTCTTCGACTAGTCAGTTGTATCCTCCATTCGCCAGTAAAAACCATTTTACCTGGCTTGTAATGTAAAATACTATATTACCCACAAACTAAACGTAAAACACATTTTACAACCTATTTATCATGGCTACTTATCATGGCAACTTTACACCTACTTATCATGGCAACTTAGCATTAAGTTGAACTTAATGCTAATTAGAACAATCAAATTAATTATTGTATGAAGTTTATAGAGAAAATCATGGCATGTTTAGTATAATTCTCAAAATGTCTAGCGTGTTTAAAAAATTCAAAAGCTGATGTATTCTACAATTTAGTTGTGCAAGCGTGCGTAAAACGTTGTACATACACTCAGACTGAAAGAAAGATTACCCCCTTGGTTCAATAAAAGCCCTCGCTTCGCGTCGGGCTTCAATATGAACCGCAGGCGTAGTCTTCAACTTTCAGCCCTCGATATGTAAATAACTATAACATCATAGTTATCGTGGCTGAAAGTTGAACTTTAAGTCCTCCGCAAAGTAAAATCCTGTTGCTATATAAAATGTTAGTCTTTTTCTACTTTGCCGCCCGTAAAATAATTGCCCGTAAAATAATCATAAAATTAGAACAAACAAATAAATCATGGCATGTTGAGTTTTTTTTTTAAATTTTCAAAATGTTTAGCGAGTTTATAAAATTTAAAAACTGATTTATTTAACCATTCAGTTGTGCATTTGTGCGTAAAACGTTGTACATACACTCAGGCTGAAAGGAAGATTGCTTATTTGGTTCAAAGAAAGCCCTCGCTTCGCATCGGGCTTCAATATGAACCGCAGGCGTAGTCTTCTGCTTTCAGCCCTAGATGTGTAAACATCTATATTTTGTTTGTTCTAATTTTCTGATTATTTTAAGAGCGATTATTTTACGGGCGGCAAAGTAGAAAAAATACTAATGTTTTATATAGCAACGCGATTTTATTTTACGGCCGTAAAGTTCAACTTTCATTCACGATACCTAGGATGTAAAATGAGTTTAACGATTCGTTTGTGCGAAAAAAATGTTACTCCAGAGTTGTGTAAATTATTTTGAGAAAAAAATCTTTATTTTATTTTATAAATAATTATTTTTATTCAAATTTGTAAACAAACTGTTTTAAATATTGAAGAAATTATTCTGTAGGGTTGAAATGGTTGAACTTTAATTTTATAAATTAATTATTATATTTATTTTAATTATGAAACAAACTTTAATTTTATTATTAAAGTTATATTTTACAAAAATACAAAATTATGTAAAATAAAATAACTTTGTTTTAAAATATTTAATTTAAAAACCAAAAAGATTCACGTGCCAGCAAATTTTTCATATGTGCCACTTATGGCACGCGTGCCATAGGTTCGCCATGGCTGTGTTAGATGATTACAGGGGTACGTTCCGAAACTTTACTATAGCTAAATATTTAATGCACCAATCAAATCACCGCATTAAAATATTTAATAACTATAGTTAAATAATTTCTGAACGACGATCATTAAGTAAACTGACCATACGTACAGCATTATACAGCATTTTTACTGCTTGTACAGCATCAGTATCCGTCCAGCAAAATGCACAGCATTTATAAAATTTGTCCAGCCAACCTAAATTTATCGTTTTGTTTGTTGAGCATTTTTTTCTGAGATAATTAGATGCGTTCAGAAAATAGATCATAACGTTTAGTGGGTACAGCAAGTAATAAGTCGTCAGTGTCGGTTAGAAGTATAAATATCAAATCTCATTTTTACAAAGTAATGCGGTTTGTTTTGTTGTGGATTTATATAATTAATATAATTAATAATAAAATAAGATTTCGATGAGCGTTTGTAAGTAATTATATATATATGAGGCATTCCACGTGAACGGGAACAACTAAAAATTTGTTTTTGCCCAAATTTTGGGTATTGATCCAATACCCAAGTACTCCATTAGAATACGATTTCGTAATTTTTTTAGATTTTTTGGCCAAGCCCTTTGCCGTCGGTGACGGTCACAAATTCGAAATTTTGTCTTGAATGACAAACGTCTCCATTTTGTAGGCAGTTTAATGCGTATGAACCGTTTTTTAAAAACTATTAGTTCGTTAGCATTTTCCCGTAGAATACGATAAAAATATTTAAAAAAATTTTGAGGGTAGTTTTCTCCCTTATTTTGAGTTTTAAAGTTTAAAATCATTTTTTCGGATTGTATGACACGTTTTTTTTTTAATTTTTGTTTTTTAAATTTAGTTTAAAATATGCACTTTCAAATAATTTTTATCGCGTAATGGAAGTTGTATTGATATGAGCGCTAGAGGGCGCCGAATGTAAAAAAACAAGGTTTTCACGTAGTTCTAAAACTTTATGATTTTTTTTCTCGGAAATAGTTCCATGTAGGAAAACTTTGGACATATCAATTTTGTCTTAAAACTGTACGTAAATTACGAATACATATTTTGATTTTAAAAAATCTTCAATTTAAAAAACATTTGCCGCCATATTGGTGCCGCCATTTTGAATTTTAATAATTTGACACTGAATTTGAATTTAGTGACCATGACTTTCTTATAATACATTCTTTGAATTTTAATTTTCATTTAACAGCACAAGATATATCGTGAGAACTGGTTTTGAGGGTGGTTTTTAGCTTTCAGCGCTCTCTAGCGCTCACATCGATACATCATACAACTTCCATCACGCGATAAAAATTATTTGAAAGTGCATATTTTGAACTAGATTAAAAAAAAATTAAAAAAAAACTTGTCATACATTCCGAAAAAATGATGAGGCAAAGAGGTTGACCAAAAAATCTAAATAAATTACGAAATTGTTTTCTAATGGAGTACTATGAATCCCCAAAATTTGGGCAAAAACAAATGTTTGGTTGTTCCCCTTCACGTGGAATGCCAGGCCATATACATAATTAATTTTAAATTTTAAAGTATTTCTTTATGCCTTCAGAAGAAAATAACTTACAATGACGACAATACCACCCAATGACGACAATACCACCAAAAAGAAAACGACTTGATTGTAAATTTACTGAGGAACTGGAAAAAGGACTTTTCCTTTTATAAAAAAATGTATTTCTAATTCTACAGATGAAGGGAATGTCCATTGCACAATTTGTAACGGAATATTCTCCATAACTTTTGGTGGAAGGTGTGATATATCACGACACATAATTTCAGACAAACATAAAAGACCGCTGCAGGCATCTGCTTCATCCTGTAAACTGGGCACATTTTTTTGACAGCAAGATTTTGGTATGAAAGAAAAAGAAAGGAATTTTTGCATTTCATGCAGTTCTCCATAATCACAGTAAAAAATATTTTGAGTTTTATTCCTAAATTTATTATTTATTATTTAATTATTTTTTTTAATTTGTTATTTCTTTTATTTATTAATGACTTGACTTTTCTTTTAAATGGAGTTGGATATAATCTTTATGCAGACGACCTTAAACTATATAAAGTTATTGAAAATACCCATGATACCTTTGGTCTACAAAATAACATTGACATAGTTGTTAAATGGTGCAATGAAAACGGTATGTCTTTAAATGTGAAGAAATGTTCTATTATATCCTTTTCTAAAAAAAAAGTTACTTCTCTTTCAGATTATTGTATCATTGGTGAACTGATTCCAAGGACGTCATTAGTTCGGGATCTTGGTGTACTTTTAGATACAAAAGTCATATTTGCGCAACATCTTGATAAGATTTGCTCTTGAGGACATTCCTTACTTGGTTTCATCAAACGAAGGGCTAAAGAATTTGATGATATATTTCTAACTAAGACCTTATACGGTTCATTGGTGTTACCTACACTTGAATACGCGAGCATTATTTGGTCTCCTTTTAGGAAAGACCATATTAAACGTATTGAATCTGTTCAGAAGCAATTTTTGATATTCGCACTAAAAAGTTTGGGATTCAAAGGATTTCACCTACCTCCTTATAAGAGTAGACTGTTGCTTTTGAATATGATTTCTTTAGAAGACCGTCGTGAATTATCATCAACTCTCTTTGGCTTTGATTTGTTAATAAGCAATATTCAGTGTATTGATATGTGCAATGCACTGGTATTGAATGAAAATATTTATGGCTTAAGATCTCGTCGTTTGTTAGTTGAACGCATTTCCAATACTGATTATAAGTATTTCGATCCTATTAGTGAATGTATTCGTCATCTTTTAACTACTAATATGAGCAGGACATGTTTTAAAAATAGTTTATTAAGAATTTTTAAAACATTGCATACCGTTTGATTCTTTTCTTTTTCTGTTGTTATTTTTTAATATGTATTAAAATTTTAGATTTATTTTAGTTATTAAGTGTTAGATTTTAGTAATTTCTTTATACTGTCTTAATTTGACTAAATAAATAAATAAATAAATATAAAATAAATTAGCGGCTATTTCAGTTACTTGCAGTAATCTTTTGCAAAATCAATACAAGGTAGCCTAGTACATTTTTATCTTTAAATAAATATGTTTTTTAATTTGTCCAGCATTGCAGCTTCTGGCCAGTTTATCATTAAGTAAAATATTAAATACACAAATACTAATACAGTCTGTTAAAATCGTATGTCAGAATAATTCTTTCATAAAATGTTTCAATTGAATAAACTTAAAACCGAAAAAATTAAAAACTAAGATAGAAATTACTACCCTTCGGCAAAAAGCTATCATAATGAGCTCTTAAAGGTAACCGTTTTTAGATCTGACATCCACAATATTTATCAAAAAGATAACATAAAGATATCAGAAAACCCTCTAATGCGCCACCTGCGGACAACTTTTAGATTTCTTCGAAAAGATATCAGAAATATAACGTTTTTCTGAGCTCCGAATGATAGCATATTAGAGATATTAAAAAGTTATTAGATTCTTGAATTCAGACTTTAGGTTATTTTTAAATAATTAAAATCATTATTTGATATAATACTTAATTTTGTTTTTATTAAATTCAAAAATATATTAATTATTATACATACAATGATAAATAGAAATAATATATAAAATAATGTTTACTGCAGTGGTCTGCTGCTGTTTTTGATTGCTGCGTCTATGCTGGAATCGTCCGCAGTATTCCATTTTTGCAGGATGTTATCCTGTTTTAAAGCGTAATAGGAGTAGCTGGAAAAATCTTTGTAAATCATTTTCTGAAAGTACAAGGAATTTTAGCAATAAATAAAAATATATTTTATGAAAGTATTATACAAATTTAACACCGTCAGTCCGTCAAAGAATCTTTCTCTTGTGGTTAATTTCTAGGAAGTAAATAATAAATAGTAGGGTTAGAGGTTCGTTTTGCACATTACGAGTAAATGAAAAGTTTATGTTCTAATTTATATATTATGTACTATTAATGATACTCACTCAATAATAATAATCACTCAGATACTTACTCAATATAGATTTATCCATCATCACCCGATGATGTGGTGCAATAACTAGATCTGCGGCTTGCTCGTTTGACGTTTCGTTGTGACATAATATGACAACTGAAATCAGCTGATTTGTATTTTGACATTTGTGTTGTCTTTAGTATAATTAAATAATTATTATTATTGTAGTTAATTTTATTAAGTTAATTAAATTTTATTTAGTTAATTATATTTTAGAAATTTTAGAAATACTGTTTTTATAACAAAATTGGTATTTGGTGGAATGCTAACAAGATGATATCATTTTTAGGTCATAAAAATGTCGACAGTAGTTATCATAAAGGCATCTTGTTGGTCTCCATAAACTGATCTCTTCAAAAGGCTGTCAAAAAATTAACAATTTTCTGAGTTCTAAAAGACACCATTTTTAGATAGCATTAAGATATCTTTCCGATATTCATGCCGAGCGGGTGTAGATAAAAAATTACTAAAACAAATTTTTTTTTCAAAATTTCAAACTAACAAATCCGGATCGTGCCATATCATCGAAAAATCATACCATCGAAAATCATTGAAAAATATCGAAAAATCGCTAAATAAAAATCATACGATCGAAAAATCAATTACAACCGAAAATCACAACATTGAAATATCATATCACCGAAGAAAGTTCATTACGTGGAAAAGTCATAGCTTCGAAAGATCACATCCCTGAAAAATATATAATCGAATTTTTTTTTATATGGACTTTATTATCTGACAATTTACATTTTAAAACTTAAATGCTAGCTTATTATAAAGTAAAAAAACAAATAGCAACGTTAATATTTAAGCATACATTTTTTTTTATAAGTCAACTTTTAGATTTCCTTAAATTCATCATAACATTCTAGGAGTTTGTTCTACAGGAGTTTGTTCTACAAAATTCTACAATCTCTATTGATAGGCTCATTAGTTCCATAATTAGTCTTGATGCGGCGTCGATGAGAGGTGGACTGTATTTTTTTCTTGACGATATATTTTGATGTGAGTTGGTTGGCACATCAACTTCCAACACCGTGATGCAAATATCAAGGTAATGTGAGACCCAGAGAAATACAGAGACTAATATCGACTCATATAATAGTTGAAAATCATGTACATATGAGATGTTTTGATTGAAGCAATGACGAAAATGTCTCAGCTCATATAATAGTTGAAATTATGTAAGTGAGATGAATGATGCAATGATGAAATATCTCAGCTCATATAATAATTGAAGTTATGCAAACGAGATGATTAACAGAAGTAATGACGAAAACATCAGATCATATAATAGTTGAGATTATGCACGTATGAGATGAACGATGCAATGATGAAAATATCAGCTCATATAATAGTCGAAGTTATGCACATATGAAATGAAAATATCAGCTCGTTTAATATTTGAAGTTATGTAATTGCGATGATTCACTGAAGTAATGACGAAAATATCAGATCATATAATAGTTGAGATTCAATATGTAAAATTGTGAAATGCTGATAATTATTCAATTTCTTTGAAGTAGTTTTTATAAAAAACACTAATTCAGCTTCTGTTTTAAATCTTATTTATTTTTTAATTTTTAATTTTTATTTTTTATTTTAATTTTTTATTTTATATTTCGCCTCATTGGCATCATCGGAAATTTTTTAAAGAATTTAGAAAATTTGGTTAAAACATTTATCTATCTTAACTATTTGACATTCACTGATACTGTAATTACGGATAAAAAACATCATTAAAATTTAATACTTAAACGAATAAATAATTACTAATCTGAATAAATTAACATAAAACACATTAAAAAGATTACTTACATGGTCTTTGGTTAAAATGCTAAAATTTTAAATATGAACTAGACTATAATGTTTAATTTAAAAAAAAAAATATTGTTACTTTTGTTTTTGTTAATAAGAGCGCAATTGATGTTTGAAATAAATATGTGCTTAATTTAGATATAATAAATTACGAGAATTAGCAATCACCAAGAATGATGATAGTGTCATCTGCCTATTTAAATGCAAACTAAAATCTATTTGCTATAAACCCAAGGTAAATTTGAGACATCGAAACCTACGCTTATCTTAAACATAAACCTAAACATACCATGAGAGTTGAAAATTTATTCATGTCGAGTTGAAATTTTATTACTGAGTTGAATAAGTTTTGATATTTAACATGTTAACGGTATTGTATTTATTATTTAATTTATTTGTTTATTGTGTCGAAAATCAAATTGAATTCAGTTGTTCAAGGTGTTGTAGATGTTGAGTAATGTTTTTTGATTGAAGCTCAAGAATTGTGTATCCGTTTTATTATTTACTGTATTTTTTTGATTCATACAAATGTGTATCATTTCTAAGGTTTCACGTTTTCTTTTTTTGGTTTCGATCTCTAAGATCTTTGTGTTTGTGAAATCAAAGGAATGTTGGTTATCTTTGGCATGTTTTGCTAGAGCTGTGTTCTCTGCTTGGTTAGAGATATCCCGTTGATGTTGTTTTAAACGTTCGTTTAAGGTTTTTGAGGTGTGACCAATATATGATTTGTCTTGACAATCTAAACAACTTATTTTATAAACTACATTTGAGGTTTTTGAAGTTGGTATCTTATCTTTTAGTTTTGAGAACAACATCTTTTGAGAAGTATTAACTGTCTTTTTCGCAATTTTTGTTTTTCGTTTTTGATTAATTGTTCTCATGCATTTTTCTGTAAGATGAGGTATGTAAGGGATACTTCCAAATAGAACATTAGGTTGTGTGTTTGTAGTTGTACTACTGTTGGCATTATCAATATTACTGTCGGACGGATTATTATTTATTGTAAAAATTGTTTTATGAATAAGTCTGTTTATCAATTTGTGTGGGTAGTTGTTTTCGGCTAAAATATTTTTAATTTTGAATATATTGCTCTCTAGGAATCTATTATCGCTCAGTTGCATAACTCGTTTTATGAAAGATATTGCGACATTAATTTTCATTGACTGTGGATGACTAGATATGTAATTAAGGAGCCTGCCAGAAGTAGTTGTTTTTTGGTACCAGCATGTCACTATTTTATTGCCTTGTCTTTTTAATTCCATATCTAAGAAAGTAATAGAATTAAGTTTTTCTTCCTCAATTGTAAATTTGATGTTGTCGTTGAAAAGTTCGAAAACCTCTTTGGTAGAATGTATTAGTTCTCGTGGTATCGCCAAAATTACATCATCTACATATTTTTTTATAAAGGTTGGCTTTCTGGTTAATTGGTTCAGACTGTCTTCGAATAATTTTTCCATCACAATGTCTGCTAGTATGGGTGATAAAGGATTCCCCATTGCTAAACCTTTCTTCTGTTTAAAAATTCTATCGTTGAACGTGAAAAAATTATTGTCTTTTACACAGAATTTTAAAAGATCTATGAATTCAGTTTTTTGTAAAGTAGTGTCATATTTGATTTCTTCAAATCTGTTATCAATCTCCTCTATTGCTACTTCAATTGGTATGTTTGTGAACAAGGAGATTACATCAAAGGAGCATAGTACGTCGTTGTCTCCTAGCGTTATATTGTCCACGAAATGTTTGAAATCAGTTGAATTTTTTACGTTGAAACGACTATTGAGTGTGAGTTGTTTAAGAGATTTATTCAAATATTGTGCTATGTTGTAAATGGATGAACTAATTGTGGATACTATTGGTCTGAGAGGGATATTAGGTTTATGGAGTTTAGGAAGGCCATATATTCTTGGTAGAATAGGGTTATTGATTTTTAGTGATTCGTAAGTTTTTTTATCGATAGAATTTTTCTTCAGTAGGTTATTTAGAATTCTTGAACATTTACTGGAGAGCTTGGATGCAATTTTGTCGTCACTTATTTCGGTGTATGTGTCTTCATCATTTAAAAGGTCTATCATTTTACTGTCGTATGTTTGTTTTTCCATGACAACTGTCTTGTTACTTTTATCACTGTTAGTTATTATTAACTCTGGGTTATTTTTCAGAAATCTTTTTGTTTGGTATTGCATTTTGATCAGTTTTTGTTTTATGTTTGAATACTTTGAGTTTTGGATATAACTGGCGATATTGTTTGTTATGATTGCTCTGTTGTTGGTCTTAATGGTTTCATCATCTATTTGTAGTAATATGTGTTCTACATCAGCTATTATTTTTGGTATCGGTATGTTTTTATTGTCAAGTGGGATTGCAAATTTCGGGCCAAAACTGAGAAGGGTTTTTACGTCATGCGGGATTGTTATATTAGTTAAATTTTCAATGTAATTTGAATTGTATCGTAGTGGGTGTTGTGAATTATTGTTTGATAGGTTATTATATTTGTTGGTAAGTTTATGTTTATGAAAACTATAAGAGCATTCGTTAAATTTTTCTTGAGTTGTTAGTAAATATTCAAAGTCTGACACTGATAAGTTGTTTTTTAAGAATTCTACGAGACTAGTTATCACCTTTTTTAAATGTTCTAACTTGCAGCAACACATTTTGATTTCAAAATTCAATAAATCTCTCACTAACCTGTTAATTTTGTTGTTGGCTTCAAATTTTAAGCATGTAAGTTGTTCATCTACTTGGTAGACATTTTTGATTTTATTTCTTATAAAATTAGGTGTTTTGTCACAGTGCTTACATTTTAATAGGAAGAAACGTCTTGGAATTATACTGTTAAATTTTTCTTGTGTGTGTATGAACTTCATGATGTTATTATTGATGGTATTTGAGTACTCTTCCTTTAGGGAAAAGCTGTTGTATTTATCACGTATGAAATACATGTTATTTTTGACTATGGTATTGTTTGCGTTTTCTAGTGTTAACGCTGGTTTAATTCAATATGTAAAATTGTGAAATGCTGATAATTATTCAATTTCTTTGAAGTAGTTTTTATAAAAAACACTAATTCAGCTTCTGTTTTAAATCTTATTTATTTTTTAATTTTTAATTTTTATTTTTTATTTTTTATTTTTATTTTTTATTTTATATTTCGCCTCATTGGCATCATCGGAAATTTTTTAAAGAATTTAGAAAATTTGGTTAAAACATTTATCTATCTTAACTATTTGACATTCACTGATACTGTAATTACGGATAAAAAACATCATTAAAATTTAATACTTAAACGAATAAATAATTACTAATCTGAATAAATTAACATAAAACACATTAAAAAGATTACTTACATGGTCTTTGGTTAAAATGCTAAAATTTTAAATATGAACTAGACTATAATGTTTAATTTAAAAAAAAATATTGTTACTTTTGTTTTTGTTAATAAGAGCGCAATTGATGTTTGAAATAAATATGTGCTTAATTTAGATATAATAAATTACGAGAATTAGCAATCACCAAGAATGATGATAGTGTCATCTGCCTATTTAAATGCAAACTAAAATCTATTTGCTATAAACCCAAGGTAAATTTGAGACATCGAAACCTACGCTTATCTTAAACATAAACCTAAACATACCATGAGAGTTGAAAATTTATTCATGTCGAGTTGAAATTTTATTACTGAGTTGAATAAGTTTTGATATTTAACATGTTAACGGTATTGTATTTATTATTTAATTTATTTGTTTATTGTGTCGAAAATCAAATTGAATTCAGTTGTTCAAGGTGTTGTAGATGTTGAGTAATGTTTTTTGATTGAAGCTCAAGAATTGTGTATCCGTTTTATTATTTACTGTATTTTTTTGATTCATATAAATGTGTATCATTTCTAAGGTTTCACGTTTTCTTTTTTTGGTTTCGATCTCTAAGATCTTTGTGTTTGTGAAATCAAAGGAATGTTGGTTATCTTTGGCATGTTTTGCTAGAGCTGTGTTCTCTGCTTGGTTAGAGATATCCCGTTGATGTTGTTTTAAACGTTCGTTTAAGGTTTTTGAGGTGTGACCAATATATGATTTGTCTTGACAATCTAAACAACTTATTTTATAAACTACATTTGAGGTTTTTGAAGTTGGTATCTTATCTTTTAGTTTTGAGAACAACATCTTTTGAGAAGTATTAACTGTCTTTTTCGCAATTTTTGTTTTTCGTTTTTGATTAATTGTTCTCATGCATTTTTCTGTAAGATGAGGTATGTAAGGGATACTTCCAAATAGAACATTAGGTTGTGTGTTTGTAGTTGTACTACTGTTGGCATTATCAATATTACTGTCGGACGGATTATTATTTATTGTAAAAATTGTTTTATGAATAAGTCTGTTTATCAATTTGTGTGGGTAGTTGTTTTCGGCTAAAATATTTTTAATTTTGAATATATTGCTCTCTAGGAATCTATTATCGCTCAGTTGCATAACTCGTTTTATGAAAGATATTGCGACATTAATTTTCATTGACTGTGGATGACTAGATATGTAATTAAGGAGCCTGCCAGAAGTAGTTGTTTTTTGGTACCAGCATGTCACTATTTTATTGCCTTGTCTTTTTAATTCCATATCTAAGAAAGTAATAGAATTAAGTTTTTCTTCCTCAATTGTAAATTTGATGTTGTCGTTGAAAAGTTCGAAAACCTCTTTGGTAGAATGTATTAGTTCTCGTGGTATCGCCAAAATTACATCATCTACATATTTTTTTATAAAGGTTGGCTTTCTGGTTAATTGGTTCAGACTGTCTTCGAATAATTTTTCCATCACAATGTCTGCTAGTATGGGTGATAAAGGATTCCCCATTGCTAAACCTTTCTTCTGTTTAAAAATTCTATCGTTGAACGTGAAAAAATTATTGTCTTTTACACAGAATTTTAAAAGATCTATGAATTCAGTTTTTTGTAAAGTAGTGTCATATTTGATTTCTTCAAATCTGTTATCAATCTCCTCTATTGCTACTTCAATTGGTATGTTTGTGAACAAGGAGATTACATCAAAGGAGCATAGTACGTCGTTGTCTCCTAGCGTTATATTGTCCACGAAATGTTTGAAATCAGTTGAATTTTTTACGTTGAAACGACTATTGAGTGTGAGTTGTTTAAGAGATTTATTCAAATATTGTGCTATGTTGTAAATGGATGAACTAATTGTGGATACTATTGGTCTGAGAGGGATATTAGGTTTATGGAGTTTAGGAAGGCCATATATTCTTGGTAGAATAGGGTTATTGATTTTTAGTGATTCGTAAGTTTTTTTATCGATAGAATTTTTCTTCAGTAGGTTATTTAGAATTCTTGAACATTTACTGGAGAGCTTGGATGCAATTTTGTCGTCACTAAAAATTTCTTCTGTCGTCAAGAAAAATTTAACGAATGCTCTTATAGTTTTCATAAACATAAACTTACCAACAAATATAATAACCTATCAAACAATAATTCACAACACCCACTACGATACAATTCAAATTACATTGAAAATTTAACTAATATAACAATCCCGCATGACGTAAAAACCCTTCTCAGTTTTGGCCCGAAATTTGCAATCCCACTTGACAATAAAAACATACCGATACCAAAAATAATAGCTGATGTAGAACACATATTACTACAAATAGATGATGAAACCATTAAGACCAACAACAGAGCAATCATAACAAACAATATCGCCAGTTATATCCAAAACTCAAAGTATTCAAACATAAAACAAAAACTGATCAAAATGCAATACCAAACAAAAAGATTTCTGAAAAATAACCCAGAGTTAATAATAACTAACAGTGATAAAAGTAACAAGACAGTTGTCATGGAAAAACAAACATACGACAGTAAAATGATAGACCTTTTAAATGATGAAGACACATACACCGAAATAAGTGACGACAAAATTGCATCCAAGCTCTCCAGTAAATGTTCAAGAATTCTAAATAACCTACTGAAGAAAAATTCTATCGATAAAAAAACTTACGAATCACTAAAAATCAATAACCCTATTCTACCAAGAATATATGGCCTTCCTAAACTCCATAAACCTAATATCCCTCTCAGACCAATAGTATCCACAATTAGTTCATCCATTTACAACATAGCACAATATTTGAATAAATCTCTTAAACAACTCACACTCAATAGTCGTTTCAACGTAAAAAATTCAACTGATTTCAAACATTTCGTGGACAATATAACGCTAGGAGACAACGACGTACTATGCTCCTTTGATGTAATCTCCTTGTTCACAAACATACCAATTGAAGTAGCAATAGAGGAGATTGATAACAGATTTGAAGAAATCAAATATGACACTACTTTACAAAAAACTGAATTCATAGATCTTTTAAAATTCTGTGTAAAAGACAATAATTTTTTCACGTTCAACGATAGAATTTTTAAACAGAAGAAAGGTTTAGCAATGGGGAATCCTTTATCACCCATACTAGCAGACATTGTGATGGAAAAATTATTCGAAGACAGTCTGAACCAATTAACCAGAAAGCCAACCTTTATAAAAAAATATGTAGATGATGTAATTTTGGCGATACCACGAGAACTAATACATTCTACCAAAGAGGTTTTCGAACTTTTCAACGACAACATCAAATTTACAATTGAGGAAGAAAAACTTAATTCTATTACTTTCTTAGATATGGAATTAAAAAGACAAGGCAATAAAATAGTGACATGCTGGTACCAAAAAACAACTACTTCTGGCAGGCTCCTTAATTACATATCTAGTCATCCACAGTCAATGAAAATTAATGTCGCAATATCTTTCATAAAACGAGTTATGCAACTGAGCGATAATAGATTCCTAGAGAGCAATATATTCAAAATTAAAAATATTTTAGCCGAAAACAACTACCCACACAAATTGATAAACAGACTTATTCATAAAACAATTTTTACAATAAATAATAATCCGTCCGACAGTAATATTGATAATGCCAACAGTAGTACAACTACAAACACACAACCTAATGTTCTATTTGGAAGTATCCCTTACATACCTCATCTTACAGAAAAATGCATGAGAACAATTAATCAAAAACGAAAAACAAAAATTGCGAAAAAGACAGTTAATACTTCTCAAAAGATGTTGTTCTCAAAACTAAAAGATAAGATACCAACTTCAAAAACCTCAAATGTAGTTTATAAAATAAGTTGTTTAGATTGTCAAGACAAATCATATATTGGTCACACCTCAAAAACCTTAAACGAACGTTTAAAACAACATCAACGGGATATCTCTAACCAAGCAGAGAACACAGCTCTAGCAAAACATGCCAAAGATAACCAACATTCCTTTGATTTCACAAACACAAAGATCTTAGAGATCGAAACCAAAAAAAGAAAACGTGAAACCTTAGAAATGATACACATTTGTATGAATCAAAAAAATACAGTAAATAATAAAACGGATACACAATTCTTGAGCTTCAATCAAAAAACATTACTCAACATCTACAACACCTTGAACAACTGAATTCAATTTGATTTTCGACACAATAAACAAATAAATTAAATAATAAATACAATACCGTTAACATGTTAAATATCAAAACTTATTCAACTCAGTAATAAAATTTCAACTCGACATGAATAAATTTTCAACTCTCATGGTATGTTTAGGTTTATGTTTAAGATAAGCGTAGGTTTCGATGTCTCAAATTTACCTTGGGTTTATAGCAAATAGATTTTAGTTTGCATTTAAATAGGCAGATGACATCATTCTTGGTGATTGCTAATTCTCGTAATTTATTATATCTAAATTAAGCACATATTTATTTCAAACATCAATTGCGCTCTTATTAACAAAAACAAAAGTAACAATATTTTTTTTTAAATTAAACATTATAGTCTAGTTCATATTTAAAATTTTAGCATTTTAACCAAAGACCATGTAAGTAATCTTTTTAATGTGTTTTATGTTAATTTATTCAGATTAGTAATTATTTATTCGTTTAAGTATTAAATTTTAATGATGTTTTTTATCCGTAATTACAGTATCAGTGAATGTCAAATAGTTAAGATAGATAAATGTTTTACCCAAATTTTCTAAATTCTTTAAAAAATTTCCGATGATGCCAATGAGGCGAAATATAAAATAAAAAATAAAAATAAAAAATAAAAATTAAAAATTAAAAAATAAATAAGATTTAAAACAGAAGCTGAATTAGTGTTTTTTATAAAAACTACTTCAAAGAAATAGTTGAGATTATGTACATATGAGATAAACTATGCAATGATGAAAATATCAGCTCATATAATAGTTGAAGTTATGCACATATGAAATGAAAATATCAGCTCGTTTAATATTTGAAGTTATGTAAATGCGATGATTCACTGAAGTAATGACGAAAATATCAGATCATATAATAGTTGAGATTATGTACATATGAGATGAACTATGCAATGATGAAAATATCAGCTCATATAATAGTTGAGGTTATGTACATATGAAATGAAAATATCAGCTCGTTTAATATTTGAAGTTATGTAATTGCGATGATTCACTGAAGTAATGACGAAAATATCAGATCATATAATAGTTGAGATTATGTACATATGAGATGAACTATGCAATGATGAAAATATCAGCTCATATAATAGTTGAGGTTATGTACATATGAAATGAAAATATCAGCTCGTTTAATATTTGAAGTTATGTAATTGCGATGATTCACTGAAGTAATGACGAAAACATCAGATCATATAATAGTTGAGATTATGTACATATGAGATGAACGATGCAATGATGAAAATATCAGCTCATATAATAGTCGAAGTTATGCACATATGAAATGAAAATATCAGCTCGTTTAATATTTGAAGTTATGTAATTGCGATGATTCACTGAAGTAATGACGAAAATATCAGATCATATAATAGTTGAGATTATGTACATATGAGATAAACTATGCAATGATGAAAATATCAGCTCATATAATAGTTGAAGTTATGCACATATGAAATGAAAATATCAGCTCGTTTAATATTTGAAGTTATGTAAATGCGATGATTCACTGAAGTAATGACGAAAATATCAGATCATATAATAGTTGAGATTATGTACATATGAGATGAACTATGCAATGATGAAAATATCAGCTCATATAATAGTTGAGGTTATGTACATATGAAATGAAAATATCAGCTCGTTTAATATTTGAAGTTATGTAATTGCGATGATTCACTGAAGTAATGACGAAAACATCAGATCATATAATAGTTGAGATTATGTACATATGAGATAAACTATGCAATGATGAAAATATCAGCTCATATAATAGTTGAAGTTATGCACATATGAAATGAAAGATGCATGGAAACATCACCCGTTCCAATCGATGAAAACTTATACGAGGTTTTTTTTACTGCATGCACACTCGACGAATATTTGTCAGAGAACAAAGAAAAAACTATTTGGTTAATTTATATATACATTAAAAAACTGACCTGATGCACACAACTTTATATAAACTTCATTTATTAATTTTACAATTACTGATTTAACACATGGGAATACAAAATATTTAAAATTCACTTAAAAACTAAAAGAGAGAGCTTAGCTCATACTCAACCAACTACATGGTAATACAAACAACACTTTTTACTGACAATAATATTCAGATATAAATTCGTAAGAATAAGAGGGCAAAACTACCAAAACAGTCCATTTTATAGAAAGCCAAAACTCTACAAATCACAGCTGTCAAGTTTACCAACGATCTCGAAACTATCGAATTAATAATATAGAATAACGAACACATAAATTCAATGTGAAAATTGAGAATATCGAATGAATGATCAAAATATACCGAACACGTCAATTCAAAATTGAAAGTTTCGTTGACATTTCAAAAGGATTGTTTTGGTAATGTTTTGCATAATTTTATAAATAATAAATAAATCTTTAATTGGTTTTGTTTTGATTCTAATTTAAAATATTTTGATTTTTCAGGTAAACTAATAAACAATTCACGATAATGCGTGAACATACTGGCGACCTTAAAGTATTTACTTTAACAAAATGAAACGGTCCAGGCTGTGACATGGTTGCAATTACGTAATCCCTTAAAACCAGTTACGGACAGCAACTAAAGTAAATTTTAAGTGTATGAATATTCAGGGATCACTGTAGTCGAGGTGAGTGACTTGTCAGACTGAACAGACTGGTCGCAGAACATTGTTGCTTGAGTTACGTGGACGATTGCAAATATTAATTAGTGAAATATAAACCACCACTAGTTTGTAATTACTTGATACAACAAACTGCTGCAAATCTTCAACATCAAGATGTGAGATTACGCTGATTCGTGCTACTGAGCGTTTCAGAATGGATTCAGCTGGGTTAATGGAAATGACAATAGGCTCAATTTAAAATGACACAACGACTGTACAACGAAATTGGGTTGTCGGACACACTCTGTGACGAAGAGTAGACCACATGAATGCTGCTTGTTAGATATGCTGAAGATTACGAGCTTCAATGAAGTTGGCAATGTTGTGGAAGCAGAATTTTTAAAAACATCACAATCCGCTACGTGATACCATACATACGACGAAACCAAGCTCTAAAAGGATCAGCTGATGAGTTAATACCGATTTCCAACTGGACTGCTTTACAGTCCTTTCGTCCTTTAGACGAAATACGCGAACATGCATATGAACCATTTGTCAGTTGCATTTGAGCACGCATCTTGAGCTAATAGAGGGGGCCTGCAAAAGATAAATGTCAACGATTAAAGCTCGGTGCTACAACCTGAATTATCAATTTGGCAGACGGAAATGACAAAATATAAAATTCTAATTCAAACGAAATCATTTTCGGTTTGTAACATAAACTAGACGGAAGACGCGTGAAAATAACTAATGACTTTAATTCCTACTGAAGACAAACATTTTACTAAATTATAATTAAACCTATAACGACTTAAGATACTACCGAACTATTAACTACCAAATATTGAATTAAAACGAATTCTAATGACGGATACTATTGAATACAAAAGAGGCATGTAAGCCATTTAGCAAGTATACATTGGTTAACATTGGAAAAAATTGTTTGATTTTGTCTCAACGACTATACGACGAAGGTGGGCTGTCAGACACACTCTGCCAAGGTAACGAAGAATGAGACAAGAGTGAACATCTGTTGGAATTATGATAGCAACAAGGAGAACGACGAAAAATTAATGGAGCTAACACATCCAAATACCAGCGGATGTTGGACAAACCAATATCAGAACTTCCATGTTGACTGACGAACGATGTAGATTGAATAATTAATTATTTCACACCTAAAACCGATGATTTCGAAATGATCCGATGAATGAATTGGTAATTTAATATTGGAACATCCGATGAATATGCTATTTAATCTACTAGAATCCGATGAATATAATACATAATATAACAGAATCCTAAAAATAACAATTAATCTAATCAGGTACGACGAATGATTTAAAAATACGACAGAACGGTTTTCTAAAATATTAACGAAGACAACAATTGTATCTGGAAATCACATTCTACTAAGTACGACGAAACGAATAGTGACTCCAAACTATTAACGAAAAATCGCATTCTACTAACAAGGTACGACGAAAAATGAATAACGATTTTGAACATATTAGCGACGACAACAATTATAACTGGAAATCACATTCTACTAAGTACGACGAAAACGAATAGTGACTCCAACTATTAACGAAAAATTGCATTCCAACAAGGTACGACGAAAAATGAATAACGATTTTCAAAATATTAGCGAAGACAACAATTATATGGAACTCAAGTTACATTAAAGTACGACGAACTGAATTATTAACGGAAATAAGAAATTTATCTTGGAATTCAAATTCCATTAGAGTATGACGAGATGTATAAAGATTTTTTAAAAATATTAACGACGACAGCAAAATTATTTTGGAATTCAAATTCCATTCAGGTACGACGAGATTTTGTACGATTTTGTTTTTTCAAGAGGTCTTCGTAAGGGGAATCCGGCATGTTAACCTTATGGAAAATTAATACCGAAGAGAAAAACGGATGAACATTGTTCCAGACGAAATATGTCAATAAAATGAAACAATCCGACAAGCCATCCACCATAGACAATTAAACAATCGACTAAGCGACATTGTACACCCCCCCGTAGTAGTGAATGTCCCGAAAAAATCACGATTATATGATCACGCAATACACAATGACAATATAAATGCTAGAGAAATGCATAATGTTAATGATATTTGACGAAAATTTAAATAATTAAGTTACTTATAAATTATACTAAATGGTACCTTAAATTATCCAAAAACGTTGGTTGGTTTTTTTTCTTCCGAAGTTATTTTGAGACGAGCTGCGTATATATCCGGCTCGAAGGACCAAATGATGCGGCGTCGATGAGAGGTGGACTGTATTTTTTTCTTGACGATATATTTTGATGTGAGTTGGTTGGCACATCAACTTCCAACACCGTGATGCAAATGTCAAGGTAATGTGAGACCCAGAGAAATACAGAGACTAATATCGACTCATATAATAGTTGAAAATCATGTACATATGAGATGTTTTGATTGAAGCAATGACGAAAATGTCTCAGCTCATATAATAGTTGAAATTATGTAAGTGAGATGAATGATGCAATGATGAAATATCTCAGCTCATATAATAATTGAAGTTATGCAAACGAGATGATTAACAGAAGTAATGACGAAAACATCAGATCATATAATAGTTGAGATTATGTACGTATGAGATGAACGATGCAATGATGAAAATATCAGCTCATATAATAGTCGAAGTTATGCACATATGAAATGAAAATATCAGCTCGTTTAATATTTGAAGTTATGTAATTGCGATGATTCACTGAAGTAATGACGAAAATATCAGATCATATAATAGTTGAGATTATGTACATATGAGATAAACTATGCAATGATGAAAATATCAGCTCATATAATAGTTGAAGTTATGCACATATGAAATGAAAATATCAGCTCGTTTAATATTTGAAGTTATGTAAATGCGATGATTCACTGAAGTAATGACGAAAATATCAGATCATATAATAGTTGAGATTATGTACATATGAGATGAACTATGCAATGATGAAAATATCAGCTCATATAATAGTTGAGGTTATGTACATATGAAATGAAAATATCAGCTCGTTTAATATTTGAAGTTATGTAATTGCGATGATTCACTGAAGTAATGACGAAAATATCAGATCATATAATAGTTGAGATTATGTACATATGAGATGAACTATGCAATGATGAAAATATCAGCTCATATAATAGTTGAGGTTATGTACATATGAAATGAAAATATCAGCTCGTTTAATATTTGAAGTTATGTAATTGCGATGATTCACTGAAGTAATGACGAAAACATCAGATCATATAATAGTTGAGATTATGTACATATGAGATGAACGATGCAATGATGAAAATATCAGCTCATATAATAGTCGAAGTTATGCACATATGAAATGAAAATATCAGCTCGTTTAATATTTGAAGTTATGTAATTGCGATGATTCACTGAAGTAATGACGAAAATATCAGATCATATAATAGTTGAGATTATGTACATATGAGATAAACTATGCAATGATGAAAATATCAGCTCATATAATAGTTGAAGTTATGCACATATGAAATGAAAATATCAGCTCGTTTAATATTTGAAGTTATGTAAATGCGATGATTCACTGAAGTAATGACGAAAATATCAGATCATATAATAGTTGAGATTATGTACATATGAGATGAACTATGCAATGATGAAAATATCAGCTCATATAATAGTTGAGGTTATGTACATATGAAATGAAAATATCAGCTCGTTTAATATTTGAAGTTATGTAATTGCGATGATTCACTGAAGTAATGACGAAAACATCAGATCATATAATAGTTGAGATTATGTACATATGAGATAAACTATGCAATGATGAAAATATCAGCTCATATAATAGTTGAAGTTATGCACATATGAAATGAAAGATGCATGGAAACATCACCCGTTCCAATCGATGAAAACTTATACGAGGTTTTTTTTACTGCATGCACACTCGACGAATATTTGTCAGAGAACAAAGAAAAAACTATTTGGTTAATTTATATATACATTAAAAAACTGACCTGATGCACACAACTTTATATAAACTTCATTTATTAATTTTACAATTACTGATTTAACACATGGGAATACAAAATATTTAAAATTCACTTAAAAACTAAAAGAGAGAGCTTAGCTCATACTCAACCAACTACATGGTAATACAAACAACACTTTTTACTGACAATAATATTCAGATATAAATTCGTAAGAATAAGAGGGCAAAACTACCAAAACAGTCCATTTTATAGAAAGCCAAAACTCTACAAATCACAGCTGTCAAGTTTACCAACGATCTCGAAACTATCGAATTAATAATATAGAATAACGAACACATAAATTCAATGTGAAAATTGAGAATATCGAATGAATGATCAAAATATACCGAACACGTCAATTCAAAATTGAAAGTTTCGTTGACATTTCAAAAGGATTGTTTTGGTAATGTTTTGCATAATTTTATAAATAATAAATAAATCTTTAATTGGTTTTGTTTTGATTCTAATTTAAAATATTTTGATTTTTCAGGTAAACTAATAAACAATTCACGATAATGCGTGAACAAGTCTATATGCCGCGATTCTAAAATAAATCTAAATATGTCTGCGGTTCTACCCCGATTTATTGAAACCGAGTCATTTAAATTTTTTACTGTAATATTGGATTAAATGATATCAAATTTAAATATAGTAGACAACTTGTCTCGGGTAGCGAAAATCCGAAATTCTACGTCCACGCCGTGCTACCTGGGTAACGCTAACAGAATTATGTTGGTGTAGTTGAGAGGGGCAGAGTAAATACTGCTTATACTCAATGATTCTGCACCATGGCGAGTCATTGGCGCCATAGAACCAATGCAACTCAAGCGTCTGTTCTCCATGTTAGGGGCGGCTTGGAGCGGGCGTCTGTCTTGGATCAAGCGGCTCGCTATATAAATGTGTAGAAAGCGTCTGTTCTCCATGTAAGGGGCGGTTTTCAGCGGGCGTCTGTCTTGGATCAAGCGGCTCGCTATATAAACGTGTAAAAAGGTTGTTTCTGGTGACCTTAAGATGCAGAACGAACCCATTCACGAAAATTTGGGTTGGGTGAAGGGCTAACACCCCATTTCCGTAAAAAAATTGTTGTCATGAATTCTGTACACAGGCCTCGGAATATCTCGGATTCATTATTGGAACGACCTCGGAAACTGTACCCGGACTACGATTTAAAAATGGGAACCTGGAACGTGCTAAGCCTCAGAAGACCAGGAGATCTCCTAAAACTCACTCAACAAGTCGAGAGCTACACACTGGATATAGTGGCATTACAAGAACTAAGATGGCCAGGCAGTGGAATCCTTGAAACAGCGAAAGGATACACTCTGTATTATTGCGGTCATCAAAACGAAGGAGAATTTGGAGTTGGCTTTCTTATACACCGTCGCGTGAATCAGCATGTTATCGACTTCTGCCTAATCAATATGCGGTTATGCACACTGAGAATCCGCACGCAAGAATTCAATGTAACGATCATCAATGTTCATGCACCTACTGAAGATAAAGCAGATGATATTAAAGACCCGTTCTTCCTAGAACTCGAAGAAGTCATCAATAACATCCCGCGGCACGATATAAAAAGGGTGGTAGGTGACTTTAATGCTCAAATCGGTAGGATTGCAGAACTTAAAACACATATCGGCCCTAACAGCTTGCATCATACCAGCAACAATAACGGTTTTCGCGCAGCCGAGCTGGCTATGATGTATGATTTAGTAATTTCCAGCACTTTCTTCCCTCACAAGAGAATTCACAAGGCAACTTGGAAATCAAATGACAGAAGAACGGAAAATCAAATCGATCACGTCATGATCTCTAAGAGACACTCTACAAGCATAACTGACGTTCGATCATACAGAGGTGCTGATATGGACACCGATCATATGCTTGTCATCTTTAAATACAAGTGCAAATTATCATCTACATTTAACAGACAAGCAAAAAAGACCGTGCGCTGGAATGTTGAAGCATTTAAACATCCGGAAACGCTGAATAGATATCAGGAAATAATAACACAAAATATAGAAGAGCATGATATCTCTTCTGAGATGCCATTAAACATACAAGAAGAATGGCAAACGCTTCAATCAACCATTATAGCCGCAGCACAAACTACAATCGGAAAACGACCACCGAAATCACACAACGAATGGTTTGATGACGAGTGCCGCCAATCCGTTGAACATAAACAAAAACTGCGAGAAAAATGGTTAACAAGAAACACCCGAAGCTCCCAAGCTGATTATCTATGCGCCAGGAAAGCCTCAGCAAAACTTCTACGTAAAAAGAAACGCGAACACATGAAGAGCTGCATCGAAAACATCAACCAACATGCGGCCAACGGAAATTCAAAAGAGTGCTTTGCCAATGCACGGAATCTGACAAAAGATTTCCACCCAAGATCTACAGCCATCAAAAATGAAAATAATGAACTCACAACAAGTGAACGTGATGTGCTGGCAGTGTGGCGATCCCACTTTCAAGACCTACTGAATAGGACGAATGAGGTTCATCCTATTCGAGCAATTGCTCCATCAACTGAGGAGATTTTTGTCCCTTACCCAGCAATAGAAGAAGTGGAAGCTGCCATCAAAAAACTGAAAAATGGCAAACCACCAGGTTTCGATGGAATTCCCGCAGAACTTCTGAAAAATGGAGGAGCAGCTCTGGTCTCACGTATATACGATCAAATTCTTGCAATCTGGGACCAAGAAGAACTACCTGCTGAATGGAAAACAGCTCTCATTGTTCCGCTACATAAAAAAGGTGACCGCCTAAAGTGTGCGAATTATCGTGGAATCGCACTGTTGAACACTACATATAAAATACTAGCTAATGTCGTACTCGCTCGGCTCATCCCGTTCACCGAATCTATCATCGGCGACTATCAGTGTGGTTTTCGTCCCAACCGTTCAACCACAGATCAATGTTTTACCTTAAGGATGATTCTGGAAAAATGTTGGGAGTACAACATCAGCATTCACCAGCTCTACGTTGATTTCAGGCAAGCATATGATCGTATCATCCGCGACAACCTCTGGTCCGCACTCATATGCCTTGGTATCCCAGAGAAACTTGTTTCTCTGTGCAAACTTACAACATCGGGATCAAATTGTAGAATAGTAATCGAAGGGTCAGTTTCTGATCCTTTCGATATAACATCAGGTGTTCGACAAGGTGATGCACTCGCGCCCGTACTATTTAATTTGGCGCTGGAGTACGCGATAAGAAAAAGCCGAATTGAGACACAAAACTGCATATATAACAAATCTAGTCAAGTTCTTGGCTACGCAGATGATATTGTGCTTCTCGGACGTAGAACAAGCGATATTAAGGATAGTCTCTCTCAGCTTGAAAGAAATGCTAAACGGCTTGGATTATGCATCAACACTGGCAAAACTAAAGTGTTAACAACATCTAAGAACATACCTCCCGGAAATCTGGATACTGGCGACTATGAAGTGGAACGCGTGAAAAACTTCAAATACCTCGGGTCTGTAATAACATCGTCAAATGACATGCAGGCAGATATCAAAGCCCGTGTCTCTGCCGCATACATAGTTTTTTACGCATACTTAAAACTTTTGCGATCAAAACATCTTTCGCGATCGTGTAAACTCACACTTTACAAAGCATTAATTCGATCTGTGCTTACATTTGGAAGTGAAAGCTGGACACTGACTTCCTCCGATTGTAGAATTTTATCAACATTCGAGAGGAAGGTCATACGAACAATTTATGGTCCATGTAAAGTTGCTGAAAATCAGTATAGAATCCGAATGAATCATGAAATCAGACAGCTTCTTGGAGGCTGCGATGTAATCGGATTCATTAAATCCAACCGGATTAGATGGTTTGGTCATGTAGAAAGGGCTCCATTGGATAGAATGATAAAAAAAGCGTCCCAACAACAACCAGCTGGTGTTCGTCGAAGAGAAAGACCTAGACAACGCTGGCGTGACGACATCATCCAAGACCTTCGTGATATAGGATGTCGAAACTGGGGTCAACTGGTCATGGAACGAGATGAGTGGAAGCTGGTGGCACAGACGGCAAAATCCCTCCATGGGATGTAAACGCCAGAGAGTTTATATCATGTCATGAAAACGTTTATATAGCGAGCCGCTTGATCCAAGCCAGACGCCCGCTCCAAGCCGCCCCTAACATGGAGAACAGACGCTTGAGTTGCATTGGTTTTGTGGCGCCAATGACTCGTCATGGTGCAGAATCATTGAGTATAAGCAGTATTTACTCTGCCCCTCTCAACTACACCAACATAATTCTGTTAGCATTACCCAGGTAGCACGGCGTGGACGTAGAATTTCGGATTTCACTACCCTGTAAGACTTACATCATTTAATATGATAATCGTTCAAAGTGGGCTCAGTTTTTCGTGTAAAAGAGATAACCTGACATTGAACTTATTGTATGTGCACCAATTGGATAGGTATAATTTAGTTTAGACTGTAGAAAAATTACACCCTCTGTATTTTTTATTTCCTGATAAATTTTCAAGTCATCTGGAATAGATCAATGGTTAGTAAGCAAAAACACCAGGTATTATTGTCTTCAACACCTTGATTGTTCCACAACAACAGGACACAATACAGCAAACAATATTCCTAACTAGAATATTCCTTCAACAGCTTCAGAAACTCCAATGGTTGATTGTAGAAATTTCCAGTAACACAACGTTCAAAATAATACACAAAATATTTCTACTCAAAAGTACTTTAAACTTTATTCACAAAAACCAATTTTAAAAATAACTTCTTTTACTTACACGGTTTTATATACACGATATAACGTTTCGTTTACAATCAATTAACTCTTTTATTTTTTAATAAAATGTGATGTGTAGTAGGCATTACAATATGTGTCACAACAACACATAAAAACCTTTTAAGACCAAGATCCCACAACAACATGCGTTCTAAGGATGTTAATGGACGCAAATCTGTTTTTTTTTGCTTTTTTTTAATTTTTTTTTGTTCAATAATGGATAACTAAACCATAAATCCTATCACATATAAAATATGACATAGGCCAATATTTCGTGATAGGATAGAGAAAATAAAAATAAAATAAGAGATGATAAAAAGCAAATTTGTTTTAAAAATTTGCAGGAACAAAACTAAAATTGGTTTGCCAATAGTCCAGCTAATGGCATAATCCCTGATTATAGGACGCAGTATATTTTTCAATGATTAAAGCTCAGATATATAGTTATATGAAGCCTCGTTTCTTCGAGCAAGCTACAGCGTTCCAGCATCAAGGAATATTCATTAGCTACGACTGAGAGTGCTACCGTTGACTGAATACAGTTCATCCGCCAGCACCCCTAAGATATCACCTTGGCTAGTGATATATCACTGCTATTGCCAGTGGTATGTGATATCTCACGTTAACTCATATGCCAATAGCAGGGACTGGAGTACGCGGGGTTGTCACACCCGTGGATCAAAAAATAGAAAAAAATTAACAAATTAATAAAAACTGATCCCTCCATGCGTATAAACTCTGCCTAAGAATGCCTGCTTAAATACTAAATTTCGTAAAGTCTAGAAAGAGCTACGTTATTCTAACCTTCTTTTTACGAAAGGTTCCATAAAACAAAATAAAAAATAATTTTTACTGACCCTTAACTGTTAATACAACAACAATTATATTAATTTCATTCGATTGTTGTTGTATTTTGTTTTGTTTTGCTGATCATAATAACTCAATAATCATCGTTATGAAGATAATATAGGGTGTTTCATTTATGTTGAATTGAATTGAGTTCTACGTTGTATTTCGTTATGGTCTTGATTTAGCGTATGGTTTTTTTTGTGACACATTAAAAATTAAACTTAAAATAGGTAAGCTCTTCTATGAAATCTACCTAAAACAAAACATGGATACACATTAAATGAACTTACAATCGATTTGATTGCGCGTCTTTTAGTAAAAAAGTAAAAAGTAAAATATTTGAACATTGGGCAGTACATTTGAACATTAGATGTTTACATCGACTGAGTCTATCCATGCTACTACATCGGGAGTTGCCAAATGGATGTCTGAGATGTTGCCATTGTAACGTCGAATTGGACACACAGTTGCAATGTGTTTTATGGTTTGTTGTGGAGCGCCGCAGTCACACTCAGGGGACTCTGCAATGCCCCACTTGTAGAAAGAATCAGCACAACGTCCATGATTCCTTCTTATTCGGTTTAATGTAGTCCAGGTATGACGTGGCAAATCGAAACCAGGTTGGGTAGAAGTCGGCTTAGTAATAGAAAGGCCAGTTGTGTTGTAATGATGCCAGGAGGTATCCCAGGCATCCAAGATATTGAAATTAGTTGCCAGCAGGTTGCTGGCAGTTTTATGTGGAGGCGTTCTTGACTTCAATCGACAACGAGTGTGGTCACCGTAATATTCGTGCAAGGGTGACGTGATGTTGTTGGTTACCTTTTTATGTTCACGCATGAAAGCATGCGAGCGTCTGAGTTCAGGTGGAGTGATATTGCTTAACACAGGAAGCCAAGGTAAAGGGGTGGATCTGATAGTACCCCTTATAGTACGCATCGTGGCATGCAGCTGGCAGTCAACTTTTTCAGTATGTGTGCTATTCAACCAGACTGGTGCGCCATACTCAGCCACTGAGTAAACCAGACTTAGAGCAGTTGTGCGGAGGGTAGCTGGAGTAGCACCCCATGTCGAGCCTGCCAGTTTGTGCAATATATTGTTTCTCGTTTTAAGTTTTTTGACGTATATTCTAGCTGGAGTTTAAAAGAAAGAGTTCTATCGAGAGTAATGCCCAGGTACTTTGGCTGTTGATTGTATTTAATGACAGTGCCGTTAAATAACACTGATAGTTCGTGTTTTGCCAGTTTAAGTGGAAACAAGAACTCTCGGTTTTACTTAGATTGGGAAATAAGCTCCACGTTCGAAAATAGTCATTTATTATCGCCAGGTCAGTTGAGAGCAAATCCTCCAAGACACCCATGTCTTTGTTTTGAGTGGCCAGGGTCTAATCATCAGCGTAACCAAATTTCTTTGATGTTGTGTCAGGAATGTCATGAATGTACAGATTAAAAAGTAATGGCGCCAGGACGGAACCCTGTGGCAAACCAAATTGTTAAGCATTTTGGACCTACTACATGAACTATTTAGATGAACTTTGAATACACGATTACTCAGCATGTTGTTAATTAAACGCGAGATGGTGCTACAAGGTATTGCATTGAACAGCTTATATATAATCTCAATTCGCCAGACCGTGTCATATGCTGCAGTAAGATCGATGAATATTGCGCCTGTTTTTAGTTGTTTTTGATACCCAGCTTCGATATAGGATGTTAAAGCGAGCAGTTGGTCAGTGCAACTGCGATTGGGACGAAAACCAGCTTGTTCGACTGGGATCTGGTTATTCAATATCGGTGCGATATGATTGTATATGAGCCGTTCTAGCAATTTATAGCAGGTGCTCAAAAGGGCAATCGGACGATAGCTTCCTGGTTCATTGGATGGTTTACCTGGCTTAAGTATCGCTATCACTTTCGTAATCTTAAAATGTTTTGGTAGATTGCCGGTTTTTAGGACATTCGAGAAAAATTTAGTTAGCCACTGTTTTACATTTTTTCCAGCATTTTTAAGAAATTCTGGAAAAATGCCATCGTAGCCAGCTGCTTTTCCGTTTTTTGTTTGGGACAGAGCTGATTCTAGTTCTTCGCTACTAAAAGAGTTCGCATACTTCGATGGAGACGAGCAATTGCGCTTCATTTCTCTTAATTTACGTTTAATTGTTCTCTTACGAAGGCGATTAATAGAAGAACGAGACATGTTTACTATGTGATTTGCAATGTCCTCTGGATTTATTTCATTGTTAGCACGAGTAATTGAGTTTGAGCCACCCAGTTTCCGAAGGAGACTCCATGCTTCCCTGCTTGAATGGGAAAAATAAAAGTTTTCAACAGCGTTAATCCACTTTTGTTTTCTCGCGGCGTCCAGTGAGTATATTAAGTCATTAGCCACGTCTGCCTCACCTCTACTAAGGTACTCCTCATATAATTTATCGCTCTTTCTACTCCAGCCAGGAATATATTCTTCACGAAAGCCTCTTGGGATGCATTTCTTTGCAGTTGAGATGATTCCAACAAATCTATCGTAATTTTTAGGAATGGGTTGGATCCAGCGAATCACTTCATCCAATTCCAACCTATATTTAGCCCAGTCAGCTTTGTTAAAATTCCATCTAGGTTGAGGAGTAGAGTTAACGAGTGAGATTTGGATTCCTACCTCAAGAATCACTGGACGATGTTGAGAGCGTGGAAAACCTTGTAAGACAGCCCTAGATATTGGAATAGGGTTACGTTGTTTGTTTTTTGTGGAAAAACAGAGGTCGGGATTGTAATCGCTTCGCCATCTTGCAGATCTAAAGGTTTTCATGTCTTTCGCATCATATACCAGGAACATGTTGTTATCATCCGCCCAGTCGGTCAGTTGCACGCCATTGGTATTATTATTTGAGTAGGACCACTGAGTGTGATGGAAATTGAAGTCACCAGCATATATTGCTGGGTGGTGAAATAATGGTAGAGTAGCAGCTGGCCATCCTGTATTTGGAGGCTTGTATACGTTTATAATTTTCGTGTCCGATATATCAACAACAATAAGATGTATATCGTTGTCCGTCTGTGTAAGTACGTGCGTGCAGTTTAGGATTTCTGACTTAACATACGTGGCAGATCCATATGATTGATGGTAAATAACACTAATTAATTTGAAACCAACAATGTTTCATCTAGAGGTAAGTTGCGCTTCATCTGCTGCATGTGTTTCTTGCAGAATTACAACGTCGATGTCGTAATCTTTTAATAATCTTTGTAAATGTTCAGTTTTTGACCTGCTTATGCCTTCAATGTTCAATTGCAAAATACGGACTGAAGGTCCAATATTTTTTGTCTTATGGTGCTGAAAACTACCGTTGTTTTTGTGATTTTGATTTTGGTTCATATTTTATTTTTTTTTGTATCACAGCCAAGAGTTCGAAATGAAATGTTTGGCTACCAAGTTGAAATAGACTATTAGCGTAACCCAGGGTGCAGCACGAGGAGCTTATATATTTCACACACCTCACATGATCTTGATAAAACCGTAACAATATGTTTGGAAAATTTGGTGCCCAGAACAAATCGTTTTTATTTTCGTTTCGTTTTTATTTCGTTCATGTACGTAAAATGAAAAATAATTGAATGTTTGACAATTTGATATTTTCATGCAGAATTATTCGAATGTAGTCAAATAGGCGAACGTAGGCAAACGTTGAGTTACCACTCTTATTTAATGGTATGAAGAATCAAATTCTATTCGTTGAATAATTTTAGATTATTGAATAATAAGAGCTGATTACCATCAGAAATAATCATTTGGGAAATATTTGATGGAGGTTCTGGGTTACTCAAGGTTGTTGGTTGTGCAGGCCAACAAAGAATTTCAAAATCATAAAGAAGTCGTTACAGGAAAAGCCTTAGTTAGATCAGATGCTGACTAAAAATACCATAGTAAGGGTTTTAAATGAGGTCGATTTGTATGCATTGAAAAATGCAAAATCAAGACGCATTAAAAAATTGGCTTACAAATTAATCGATAATGCATTAAAGGTATTAAATGGCGTGGATAATCTGGAATGTTTAGCATTTCAGTTTCAATGTTTTGTTGAAAACCAATCGTCTGAATGTTGCGAAAAAAAAAAACCATTAACAAAATGCAGGAAAAGATGATGATGCAACGCTAACTCAATTATGTCTAGCTTGGTTAATATAGAAATTGATAGAATATGGTGGCGAAAAGTTATATGATGCTATTATGTATTTCAAGACATATTTTTTACATAGTTTTTGTTTTAAATTATTTTCTCTGTTGGCTAATTTTACGATAGATAGAGTTCTTTTTTGTTGAATATTTGTGTAATGTAAGAGATTTTCCAGGTTCAGGATCCCCAAGTATTTCTTTAAAGCACAAAATCCCTAACACCATGTGAAGAGATAGCTAAAACAATAAAATGCCAGCAGAAAAATATCAACAACTCGGTCAAAACAAAAAAAAAAAGGCATAAATGGAACAACTTGTGCAAAAATGGACAGAAGGACTTTCAAAAGGGCAAGAGAAGGCAGCACGTCAATTGCTTGACTGCTACAAGTCTGTATACTGCAGTAAACCTAAAGGAAATAGCAGAATCAATATATGGCGAAGCATCGTATTGACACCCGACCCGAGCAGAAAAGAGCAGTTTACTGACAGCTGAAGGTTGCAGAGGAAGATCGGGTGATAACGGCGTGCAGTGTTGGCAATAGTATATGGCAGTTTAACTTCATGCCATTTTGGTTATGCAACGCTCACACAACCTTCGAGAGATTAATGGAACGTGTAATAACAGACTTACACTGAAAGACATGACTTGTATATCTTGATGACAAAATGGTTATGAGCAGAAACTTTGATGGGCACTTGAGAAACTTAGCGGAGGACCTGAAAAGTTGCAATCTGTTGGTTTACAGTTAAGTTCACATAAATATTCACATTTAAAGAGCAATATCGTCACCGCAACATCGATGCTCCTGGCCCCTCTGATTTTGATACAATTTCATACACAGATAGCCAATGACAAAATGCAAACATCGTTTCTTTCGACAAATGAAATTTTGCTCTGGGGATGACACAGGCTGGTGGGAAATTTTTACGGGATGACGCAATATGAGTAACTTTGGCTACCATTTGGCTTTACCGAGTCTAGTAATTTATACCTCATTGGAAAGGTAATTGATAGAACTTATAAAAAGAAATATTTAAAACTTTTTAGAAATTTTTTAAAACTCAGTTAAATAAAAAAAATATCTTCAAAGATGGGGTTATTAGTGGTACCCGCATTTTTACCGCATTATTTTTCGTTTTAAAAATAAGATTCTTACAAAATTTGTATTTCCGTGTTTTTTTCAATTTTTTTTAAACAATGCAGTGAATCATCTATTTAACTAAAACCACAAAAATTCTTGTTTTATAGAAAACTAATAATGAACATTTAATTATTTTGAGGAAACAAATTAAGTTTTTGACGTTGTGGATGCTTTTTACATTTTTTTTAATAAAATGTGTTGTGTAGTAGGAATTACAATATGTGTCACAATAACACATAAAAACCTTTTAAGACCAAGGTCCCACAACAACATACGTTCAAAGATGTTGATGGACGTAAATCTTTCTTTTTTTGTTTTTGTATATTTTTAGTTAAAGAATGGATAACTAAACAAAAAAACCTATCACTGACAAAATATGACATAGGCCAATATTTTATGACAGAATAGAGAAAATAAAAGTAAATTAAAAAGTAAATAGCAAATTTTTACAAAAATTTGCTGAAACAAAACAAAAATGTAATTGCCAATAATCCAGCCGGTTGCATATTCCTTGATCCTGTGGCGCTCTATCTTTCTTGAAGATTAAAGCCCACACATAGTTATATGAAGGCTCGTTTCCTCAAGGAAGCAATAGCGTCTCATCATCAAGGATTATTTCACAGCTAAGATTGAGGGTGCTACCGTTGACTGAATACAGTTCATCCGCCACCACCCCTAAGATGTCACCTTGGTTAGTGATATCTCACTGCTATTGCCAGTGGTATGTGATATCTCACGTTAGCTCGTATGTCAATAGCAGGGACTGGAGTACGCAGGGTTGTCACACCCGTAGATCAAAAATAAAAAAAATTTCAAAACAATTAAAACTGATCCCTCCATGCGTGAATTTACCTTTTCACCCATTTGCCTATTCAAAATTTATTATAAATGCATGTACCTGGAATACAATAAAACTCACTCCGAGAAGCAAATGTGAAATATGATGTGAAATAAAATGCATATTATATAGAATTCATATACTAATTAAGTTTTTATTTTTATTCTAGGTTATGTAATAAAAAACAATATACATGAATTAATAATATAAAATAAATTTACATTACGTATTATCTCGGCTTAGCAAACATAGTTTTAGCTGAATTAGAGTATATTTATGTGAGCAATGTTTTTTCATCTTTAGGTATAAACGCGTGAAATGATTGTGTACCTTTTAAAGTTACAGCCTCTCTTTATCTTGACATTTTGTAGCCCATTCATAAAGATTCATAAGGGTTTGAATAATATCCTTGTTAGACATGAAACGATTTGTGTATAAAAATAAACGGGCATTCTGACTGGGAAATCTCTTTTTTATAACCAAAAATTTATAACACAAATTTATTAACCTGGAATACAACAAAAATAAATAATTAAATAAAGAAAAACACAATTATAAAAATTATATAAGTCAAATCAAATGAAAAACAAGACTTACATTATTATTACAGAAAAAAGACAGGACGTTTCACACATGAAACGTAACGAAATCTCAGTTGTCCGAAACGAAACGAAATCTCAGTGTTGTTTTCCCTGAATATTGAAGACCCAATATCATTTCCATTTATCATATCACCCAATATCATTTCCATTTCTTATTTCCAAATCAAAATCTTAATCCAATCCAAAATTAAATTTTTTATCGCTATCATTTTGAATATTACTGTTTGCACACTTAGAATAAACGCTTTAATCGAATCAATATCTAATAAAAACCAAATATTGTTAATTTTCTTTTATAAATAAAAACATTGAAATTTATTTTATTTTTCTGCTCTCTACCAATTGTTAATGTACCAACCTTTACTTCGAAACTTAATACACAAGTTTTTACTTCATGCCACGAAAACTTCAAATATCAAAAAAGAATTAATTTTAAACAAAAGCTCTTTATCATTTTATTAGTTTAATCAATAATTTTATTAGTTTAAATAACTTGTGGCACAATAACACTACTCTTTTTGATTTAATTTACATAATCTTCTGGATCGAACAATTGATCGAGTATGTATAGCAAGATTCTCCGTCTCTTGTTTTTTCAAATTATATTCTTCATCGCACACCAATTAAAAATTTCCACATATCATCTCAAATATAAGCCAGCCATTTCCTTATATCTTCTCAATAAACAATTTCTCTACACTACATTTCTCTACAACTACTTCTACATTCCATAAAATTGAACAACCGTATTATATCTACATGTAATACTATGACTAAGCTTTGTACAAGCTAAAAAATCTTTATCATTTATGTAGACAGAAATTTGTATTATTAATTGACATTGTGTGTTGAAGCAACAAAGCAATTAACTGATAAAATGTAAAACATTGGTTGATTGAACTGTTGCACACATATATATTTTATGTTTACTGAAATGAGTTATTTTAATTTAAAAGCCGGAACTAATAACAAATTTGCAAATTATTAGCGAATTTCTTTAATTTTTAATATTCTTATTTTTAGAGTAAACATCGAAATAGGTCATTTCAGACAAATTATATCGATGAGCACCTCGTTCCAATTTACCTCCTATTCCACCACACGGTCCTTTGCTATGACTGGCAGCGTGGAAGTGCCACTATGCGTCTTTATTGGAATTTGAGTTGTGCTAGCACAGATTTCGGAAAATATATTTATTTTTATACTGAGATCCCGCATCATCAGTCATACAGACTATTTTAGGTAGATTTCATATAAAAACCTACCTAATGCGATGTGCGTCATCTCGGAATTTCGGAAAAATAAAATTTATGAGTATTGAATTGAACTTTTGTATTTCATTTTTTTAAGCTATGTTTTTAAAAATTTAATAAACTTTGTTGTCCTTGATCTAGATGAAAATGGTCAAGGTCACATTTGAAAGCTTTTGCACACTGTGGCTGTTGAAAAGAAAAAAAAACGAGAAAGTCAATGCTTTTATCATTTTTGAGTTTATTTTGTTTAAGTTCATCACATCTTTTAGGTAAACTTTTGAGCTAAAGCTTCAGAGATTTTCAACCTTTTAATCCAAGAGGTTCCAATTTTGTAAGCATTATACTAAGCAGTATACTACATATACTAAATTATATTTCAAGGTCACTACATTATTTTCTAAGTAAAAAAGAAGTTAAAGGAAAACAACAACAACAAGAAATAAATGATTTTATGAATCAAATCAACATAACGTAAAACGAATATTCTAATATTTTCTCAAGGTTTCTAAAAAGTAAGCTCGAATATGCGAGAAATTATGTAGAATCGTATATAAGGAGTTACCTCTTGCAAAATAAATATAGTTTTATTTTATACCTGCGATGGTTTAAAGTGATAATTTAAATTGCGATAATTAATGTGATTAGGTTAAGTGAATAAAATTGTAAATGAAACGCTATGCCATGCATATAAAACCGTTTAAATATAAGAAGTTATTTTTGAAATTAGTTTTTGTGAAGTTTGTGTGTTATTTTGACCGTTGTGTTACTGGAAATTTCTACCATCAACCGTTGGAGTTTTGAAGCTGTTGAAAGAATATTCTAGTTAGGAATATTGTTTGCTGTATTGTGTCCTGTTGTTGTGGGACAATTAAGGAGTTGAATACTTAATAAAACCTGATGTGTTTGCTTACTAATCAGTGATCGAACTCAGAAGGAGATTGGGAATTGCGTTTATCGAATTGAGAGTAAGACCAATTCGAAGCTATGCTGGAAAAACGGAACATTAGTGACATCGGCGCATTAGTAAACTGTTTATAATGGTTTTCTTAAGTGAATTGAAGATTCCTGAATTGAAGAAGGAACTAGAACAACGTGGATTTTCAACAAGCGGAAACAAAAGTGAATTGACGCTACGGCTTCGAGAAGCTATTAGCTATGGAAGCCAATAGAACAGAAGTAGAGATTTACCAGTTTGTAAGATATTATGAGGCTGTTTTTATCAGTCGCGACTGTGTCTATTTACATTCTTGTTTTCCAATCATATTATTCGTAATTGTTGAAAATATGGAATACGAACGCATCGATTTCGATTTTTTCAATAATTATAAATACGAGAATTTCACTAAGGATTTTGTTGAGTTGTCATTTTGATTATCCATGGGTGAGCTGTCATATTACTGTGGATGAGTTGTGAATATAATTAGGAAACAATCCATGTTATTTATTTTGTTTTGTAATTAGAAAATTTTTGAATCTCATCCGAGAAATAATAAAACAGAAAAAAAGAAAATTCATTGTTAATTAGCTCAATTGTGATAGTATAAAATAAAGATTATCAAAATGCCGTAAATTCAATCAAAATGCCCAAAAGAAAATGAAGATCGAGGCCTTCATTGATGGTATCCGAGAACCAGAATAAAAGTTATGACTACACCTAAGGCGACTTCCCATGAAACAGTCACATGCGCAATGCAATACGAGATGGTACAGAGAATGTATATGCCATCTGGTTGATGCAGAAAAAAGAATGTATAGGAGAACATTAGAGAAGAAGTATTGGCACACAGAGGTGGACGCGACATCAGATGCTCAGTATTTGATGAAGAGGGTCACATGGCACGGGAGTGCAGCAAAAGTAAAGAAGCAGAAAGATCGTCGTCTTCTGTGAAGAGTAGGGGAGCTGAAGAAAAGGTTAACGTAGAGTTCAGGAGCAGCCGAAGAAAACTCCTGTGTTGGATATGTAAGAAATCGGAGGAAATCATATCTCACAGGATTCAGGACACAACTAATTCTACTTGTAAGCATGTCTGTCTATACCTTTTTCTAGCGGCGAATTTTTCAACAGGATGCTCTATTTTATTTATTATAAAATCAATCATTTGTGATATGAATACACTCTAAAAAAATAGTGTAAATTTACCTTTATAATAGGAGGCAACTGAATGACTCCTATAATAAAGGTAAATTTACAACAGTGGGGTAAAATAAAAATAAATACACATTTTGTCGTAATTTACAAGTTCGTTAAAGTATGTATTATTACACAAAAAATATTAATTGTAACACATATTCGTTGTCTATTTACCTATATTTTGATGGAAATCTACTACAAAATGAGAAAATTTACAAACAATGCCACAAAACAATATGTAAATTCACATCGAGCTGTGTAAATTTAAAATCTTTTTGACGTATTTTTACACCCAAAACGAGTATATTGCCGCAAAACTACTCGATTTTAATCCAAGTCTGTGTAGCATCACAACAAAGAATATTGATAGCTTATGAAGGGCTGCCGAAAATGGGTGCAAAACATTTTTATATTTTTTTTTATTTATTTATTTATTCCTTAAATAAAATCTAAAAATATATGTTATGTTCAAAAATTAACAAAAATTTGTTAAATTTAATTTCATAAATTGAACTTAAAACTATCAATTAATTATTCATATTTATTGCAATTTATTGCATTTTATTCAAGAACATGATTCAAATTGATCATTTGGTCAATCTTAATATTAAATTATTCATTTTTGTACAGTTATTAATATGCTGTTTTAAAACAGTTATTTCAGAATAATGCTTTAAAAATAACTTACAATAAATTCCATATAGTTTAAGATACTTTCTTCCGATTCCATATATTAAGCTCATAATAAAACGCAATAATTATTGCAAGCAAATCCAAAATATTTATGTTTTTGTAATCTCCAACTAGAATATGTTAATAGACTCCTCCTCATCCTACAGGGCAGATGTTTCTGCAAATTTAATATATTATTTAATTTAAAGATGCAAATAAATTATAGGATGGTTGAAATTATTCTTGGTACGGCTGCCCATGGTGTATTAGTTGTATTGCTTTATTTCCACTAACCAAAGTTTTTAGTCCAAACTAAAAATACAAAGATTAGGCGAAATCAATTTAATTTGTAAACAGTAAATTTGTATACGGTCATACAACTTACATCGAAATATTCAAGTACGTTAAATCTTCGCCGTCTTTAAACAAACTTATTAACTTATTTAAAATTAAACTATAAACAACACATAATTAGTTAACGTTTGTTAATTTAATTTATTTAAAAAAATTTTTTGATCAATCTTTCGCAACCTGTCAATGTTTCAATGGTTTGAAAAATGAAAGAAAGAAAAGTATATATACAAAACATTGCAAAACCCATAAACTATACGGTTTATTTTTACAACTAATGTTGCGTTTTTACAATGCCAGTGTTTGAAATGCCCTAGTTGGACGGATACAGAACACAAACAAAATGAAAAATACAACTTTGGATGTACTAGATGCACAAGTTAACGTAGAAAAACATAAGTTATTGCAATGTTACACATTCGTTCGAATTTTTACACTTCTGATTTTACGATACGAAATTTTGATTAAAGATTAAACTTTGGTTAGAAAATTACACAAAAAACGATGCTAACTTATAGTTATTATCACCGTGATTTTACCCCTCATTATTTCAATTTTTTAGAGTGTAGATACACTGCTGTACTATCATGTTCACTTATATCAGAGATAATGACAAAACATGAGTATTGGGTACCTTAACTAGAAGGTGAATTATAATATATTAAAAAAGGGTGTATCTTTGAAGTAGTTTTTATAAAAAACACTAATTCAGCTTCTGTTTTAAATCTTATTTATTTTTTAATTTTTAATTTTTATTTTTTATTTTTATTTTTTATTTTATATTTCGCCTCATTGGCATCATCGGAAATTTTTTAAAGAATTTAGAAAATTTGGTTAAAACATTTATCTATCTTAACTATTTGACATTCACTGATACTGTAATTACGGATAAAAAACATCATTAAAATTTAATACTTAAACGAATAAATAATTACTAATCTGAATAAATTAACATAAAACACATTAAAAAGATTACTTACATGGTCTTTGGTTAAAATGCTAAAATTTTAAATATGAACTAGACTATAATGTTTAATTTAAAAAAAATATTGTTACTTTTGTTTTTGTTAATAAGAGCGCAATTGATGTTTGAAATAAATATGTGCTTAATTTAGATATAATAAATTAAGAGAATTAGCAATCACCAAGAATGATGATAGTGTCATCTGCCTATTTAAATGCAAACTAAAATCTATTTGCTATAAACCCAAGGTAAATTTGAGACATCGAAACCTACGCTTATCTTAAACCTAAACATACCATGAGAGTTGAAAATTTATTCATGTCGAGTTGAAATTTTATTACTGAGTTGAATAAGTTTTGATATTTAACATGTTAACGGTATTGTATTTATTATTTAATTTATTTGTTTATTGTGTCGAAAATCAAATTGAATTCAGTTGTTCAAGGTGTTGTAGATGTTGAGTAATGTTTTTTGATTGAAGCTCAAGAATTGTGTATCCGTTTTATTATTTACTGTATTTTTTTGATTCATATAAATGTGTATCATTTCTAAGGTTTCACGTTTTCTTTTTTTGGTTTCGATCTCTAAGATCTTTGTGTTTGTGAAATCAAAGGAATGTTGGTTATCTTTGGCATGTTTTGCTAGAGCTGTGTTCTCTGCTTGGTTAGTGTATCGTAGCTTGTGAATTATTCCAATAATAACTCTGCATAGAATCTTGAATTACAAAAGAGCCATTTTCCAAAAAATCGCCAAGTACTAAGCACTCTCCCACTTTCTGCTCTTGTGTTTTTCAAATACATGCACTGTTGTTGTGCAATAAAATGGTAAGGTATTACAAATTTTAGGCTGTGCGTTAATTTTTGTATAAATGTAGAAGAAGAATCGATGAACATGTTCAAATTGCATCGATTGGTGGTATTTCATTGCAGATATTTCACCTTAAAATCCCATTAGCATAATAATTTTCATATAATTTATCTGCCAGTTTTTTAAGATTTTCAGCACATTCCACATACTGCAATGTATGACATTCATCATGTAATTTATCACAACTAATTAATTTTTTTTTGGACTATACACCGATGAAAAATATTTTATATATTATATATTGTCCAATGAAGCTATATTATATTAACAAATCTCATTAAACTTTTGTAGTTTGGAAATTGCTCACTCCCGAAACAGCTTAATTTTGAATATTGAAACATTAGTTTCAAGTTTTGATATATATATATATATATATATATATATATATATATATATATATATATATATATATATATATATATATATATATATATATATATATATATATATATATATATATATATATATATATATATATATATATATATATATATATATATATATATATATATATATATATATATATATATATATATATATATATATATATATATATATATATATATATATATATATATATATATATATATATATATATATATATATATATATATATATATATATATATATATATATATATATATATATATATATATATATATATATATATATATATATATTGTGCAGACACACACATTACGAACTTTTTGGGCTAATTTTACGCATTCATCAGGCCAAAGACTTGAAAATTTTGTGAATCCTACTCTTAATTCTGGAAACTTGCCTTATTTAACGTGCATAACGGTAACCGTTTTTGGACAAATATTCGTCCATTTCCACGTTTTTCAGATAGTGTATCGTGTTTACCTGCAGGCATTAAGTTAATTAAATACGGTACTTAATTGGTTCATGCATTTAAAATTGATTTCGGACCGGCAAACGGATGAAAAGATAAATTATGTAAAAAGCATCCACACCCTCAAATACTTAATTTGTATCCTTAAAATAATTTAATGGTCATAATGGTCATTAATGGTCATTTCTATAAAACAAGAATTTCGAATATCACTGCATTATTTAAAAATAAATTTGTCAAAAAAAACGGAAATACAAATTTTGTAAGAGTTTTATTATTAAAACGAGAAATAATTCCCAGCGCGAAAATTTAATGTTTTGAATGCGGGTACCACCAACAGCGCCATCTTTGAAGATATTTTTTAAGTTTAACACAGTTGTAAATGGTTATAAAATTTTAAATTACTTTTTCATAATTCCTATCAATTACTATCAATTGTAGTTGCGTCTGTCGATATGACCCTAAATCTATTATATAAATTTATAAAATTAAATAAAACGTGTGCTCCAAATTGGATACGTAAATCTATTATTAAGCTTGATTTTGATGTTCTTCCTGGTTCGGAAGAATACAATCAAAATTTAGCGATAATTGTAAAAAGTGCCGATATTGAAACGATTCGTAAAGTGTGTAAAGTTTTCGATTTGGATGACGAAAATATGTCCAGTGAGGTTATGTGTCAAAAAATAGCAGATGCATTGTCAATTTTACGAAATTCTGGTATTGGCACAAATAACCTCGAAACTGGTGCCAATACAATAGCCGTGTTCGATTTGACTGATGTAACTGAAACAACTGAAAGATTGTGTGCAATTGTTGTTGTTTTTTTAGTTGTTTCAGTCAAATCGAACGCACCTAATGTCGTCAAAAGTCCAAAATATAATTGAAAAAAAATCGGAAAAACCAAAAACAATAAGTGATAAAACAAAAAATGATTCTAAAAGTGTTAGTTCTTCTGTTTCCAAAATAAAATTAGAACTAGAAACAAAACGAAAAATTGATGAGATACAAAAAAAAAATCCTAAAAGAAAAACTAAGATACAAGAACTTAGAGAAATTGAGTTTAAAAATGAAATCGAATTACTTCGCATGGAATGTGATTTAAAATGTGCTGAGGCTAACATTGAAACAAGTGATAAAAGTGATTCAATCTTTAATAAAAAATCGATTTCATACAAAGAAAAAGTTTATTCATGGTTCGACAAAAATAATGATGAAAGTTTGTCAAATATTACGAATTGCACTGACAAACAAAATAGTCAAAAAAGTCAGACAAGTGCGAATAAAATTCGCTCGTCAAGGGTTCCGTGAATGTAAAGAAAACAATATCAAACTAATTTACATAAAGTTGTGTTGTAAAGGGTTTATATTGCCAGACCATAGACACATAAAAACTAAATGGTTCATCGTAAATATCAATAGTTAATGTCAATCTCATCTATATTGATCGAAATGATATAAAAAATATTACTTTAGGTTAAATTATATCCATAGCTATTTATGGTAGCTAAGGAACGACTCAATTCTGTTAAACAACGACGAAATTTAGGGGTGGAGTGGTGTTAACGCTAAAAATAGGACTTTTTTGACAATAATTCAAAAACTGTGCATCGCAAGATTCTAAAATAATTGTAATGTTTCTTAATTTTGGTGTTCTTTCAAATGACACTCATGCGAGCCAAAAAACCTTTTTTTCACGATTCCCCACTCCTATCCCCTAAACACGTAGAATTAAAACTACTTGAGGCTTCGCTATATTTTTCGTTAAGGGTTTATTAAATTTCCTATCTCTATGAATTTTTTCAAATTTTTCTGTCAATCAACGAAGAAACGTATAGGGAGGGGGGACCAACCTTTTGTTGCACTTTTTTGAGAATAATTCAAAAACGGTGCATCGCAAAATTCTTAAAAAACTGTATTGTTTTTTAATTTTGGTGCTCTATCAAATGACATCATGCGGGTCATGCGGGTCAAAAAAACAATTTTTCACCCTTCCCCACTCCCATCCCCTAAACACATAGAAATAAAATCACTTGAAGCTTCGCTATATTTTTCGTGTTCCATAGAATTATAGGCTCATCGCTTTACTAAAATTTTCAGTTCTTTCTATAGCAACAATTTTTTTGTGTTAGATTACATAAGTTCGACATTTGAGTCGGTGCTTGAAAAACAACGTATAATTTTAACAATATTTAAAATTAACAAAAGATCAATGTTTGACTTAAACAATAGCATATTAAACAAATATTAACCCTAAAATAATTGCAGGTTATCGAACTTACCATTCAATTAAAACTCAACATTTTCTAAAGTTATACAAGAAATTTATTAAACCAGTAATTATGAATGGATTACAAACGTGGATCTTAACACAAACTAACAAATCACATCAATCTGATTTGAACCTTGAGAATTTACGCCACCTTTTGGGCCCACTTATGGCATACAATACAATAGATAGTAAAGGACCGTGATAATTTTAAAAATAAAGTTCTTTCTTTTGGATAACTGGTTATATTCACTCTAAAAAAGTTGCAAAATTAAGAATTGCTCTAAGAATCAGTACAAAGGATGACATGACTAAAAATGTACACGCCAGTCCCACTCAATATTGCTTTTCGGGTTAAAAAGCTTTATTTCACCTTACCATTCCTACCCTTTCAAAACGATTAATAAATATTTGATACACGGGGAGACGGTCTGAATTTTGAACATTTTTGATCATAACTCAAAAACTGTGCACCGCAAAATTAAAAAAAATTGCAATGATTTTTAAAATAGGTGCTCTTTCAAATGACACTCCATTCGCTTGGGTCAAAAAAAGTTTTTTTTTACCCTCTCTACCCCGGTGCCCTAAACACACAGAAATATAATTATTTGAGACTTCGGTATAATTTTCATACAAAATTTACCAAATTTCCTAGCTCTGTGAATTTTTTCAAATTTTTCTGTCAATCAGTGTCGGAACGTAGGGGAGGGAACGGTTTGAATTTTGCAGTTTTTTGTCCATAACTCAAAAACTGTGCACCGCAAAATTAAAAAAAAAAATTGCAACGAATTCTAAATTAGGTGCTCTTTCAAATGACACCCCACTCGCTTGGGTCAAAAAAGTTTTTTTTTTACCCTCTTTACCCCGGTCCCCTAAATACTCAGAAATATAATTATTTGAGACTTCGGTATAATTTTCATACAAAATTTACCAAATTGCCTAGCTCTGTGAATTTTTACAAATTTTTCTGTCAATCAGTGTCGAAACGTAGGGGGGGGGGGAACGGTTTTAATTTTGCACTTTTTTGTCCATAACTCAAAAACTGTGCACCGAAAATTTCTAAAAAAAATTGCAACAAATTCTAAATTAGGTGCTCTTTCAAATGACACCCCACTCGCTTGGGTCAAAAAAGTTTTTTTTTACCCTCTCTACCCCGGTCCCCTAAACACACAGAAATATAATTATTTGAGACTTCGCTATAATTTTCATACAAAATTTACCAAATTGCCTAACTCTGTGAATTTTTCCAAATTTTTCTGTCAATCAGTGTCGAAACGAAGGGGGGGGGGAACGGTTTGAATTTTGCACTTTTTTGTCCATAACTCAAAAACTGTGCACCGCAAAATTATAAAAAAAACTGCAACGAATTCTAAATTAGGTGTTCTTTCAAATGACACCCCACTCGCTTGGGTCAAAAAAGTTTTTTTTTACCCTCTTTACCCCGGTCCCCTAAACACACAGAAATGTAATTATTTGAGACTTCGCTATAATTTTCATACAAAATTTACCAAATTTCCTAGCTCTGTGAATTTTTCCAAATTTTTCTGTCAATCAGTGTCGAAACGAAGGGGGGGGGAACGGTTTGAATTTTGCACTTTTTTGTCCATAACTCAAAAACTGTGCACCGCAAAATTATAAAAAAAACTGCAACGAATTTTAAATTAGGTGCTCTTTCAAATGACACCCCACTCGCTTGGGTCAAAAAAGTTTTTTTTTTACCCTCTTTACCCCGGTCCCCTAAACACACAGAAATATAATTATTTGAGACTTCGCTATAATTTTCATACAAAATTTACCAAATTGCCTAACTTTGTGAATTTTTCCAAATTTTTCTGTCAATCAGTGTCGAAACGAAGGGGGGGGGAACGGTATGTTTTTGACAATAACTCAAAAACTGTGCACCGCAAAATTCTAAAAAAAATTGCTATGATTTCTAAATTAGGTGCTCTTTCAAATGACACCCCACTTGACCACATTTTAAATAGTGTTTTTACCCCTCCTCATTTCTACCCCCTTAATAAATCTAATTATGAGAATATGACACTTTTATATATTTTTTATTAAAACTGTACTAATTTTTCTATCATTCCAAATACATTTGAAAATTTTCGATCAGTTAGGTTCGGAGCTAATCGAGTTAAGAAAACACGAAGAAAACGTCATTATTCAGAATTATACAAAAAATGGTGAGTTGTAAAATTCCAAAATAAATTTTTAAGAAATACTGAAATGAAGCCCTTTCATATGATACCCTACTTGAATCAATAAAAAAATCTATTTTCTCAAAGGTCTCACATCGAACCCCTGTAAACCAAACGAAAACCACTTTAGTTTTATTTGTATTCGTCATTTCATGTGGACAGATTAGTTTTATACACATGCCAAATTTCAAGTCCATAGCATTTATAGTTTACGAGATAATCGATATAATGTGAAAAACTCGTTTTACTCTCACCAATAGTGTTCCGTATAAAAAACGGAACCCTAAAAACGTCGCAAGTAAGTCAAATAAACGATATAAAAAATTTAAAAGACACAATGTGTACAATGTTAACACGTACAGCTGTAAGTAATGAATTGCCGAGTTTCAGTGGGGATCCGCGGGAGTGGCCAGCGTTTATTGCTCAGTATAATCATACTACCGAAGCATGCGCATTTTCATCAATTGAAAACGTGTGTCGATTAAATAAATGTTTGATTGATGAAGCAAAGGAGGCAGTAATTAATTTGTTAATATTAGCGAAAGATGATTCTCAAATCATCGATATATTGAAACAAAGATTTGGACGTCCAGAATTAATAATTTCTGAAATAAATAAACATATTAAACAATTTCCAAATATAACAAATTGGGAGTCGTTGATAACATTTTCAACTACAATTCAAAATTTAACCGTTTGTGTTAACAATTCAACAAATTTTCAATACAACACAGAATTGTTAGCAATGCTACTGAAAAAACTTCCAGAATATCAAGCTTTGATGTGGGGTTCTTATATTATAGAAAAAAAAGTAAAAAATCCAACGTTAATCCATTTTTCTGACTGGATTAAAAATATAGCTAAAGCTGCAGCTGAAGTTAATTTTACAATGTGTGGTGGGGGTTTATTATCCAGTGATGTTACAGTTGAAAAGAGTTATAAAGAACAACGTTTAATACAAAATGTTAAACCTCAAACGACAACTAATAATGTTAACAATACAAAATGCAAATTATGTAAAAAAGATGTTCATCATGTCACAAATTATGAAAATTTCAAAACTGCAAACGTTAAGGATAGGTGGAATTTTGCGAAAGATAACAAGCTTTGTTTTTGCTGTTTAAATAAACATGGTGGAACTTGTAATAAACGTCAAAAATGCGAAATTAATAATTGTGAGAGATTTCATCACAAACTACTGCATAAATCTGAAGTCACAAGTGCCAATTTACATATTTCTTCAACAAATCAAGTCATTCTAAAAATATTACCTGTTAAATTACGTTGTTCAAATTAATTGATGAAGGCTCAACAGTAACAATATTAGATTCTATAATCGCTGAGAAATTTGGACTGAGTGGTCCAACAGATCCACTATGTTGCGTATGGACAGGTGGTATAACACGAACAGACAATACATCGCAAAGATTAAGTTTAGATATATCGGAAAATAAGCCAGAGAAGACATTTTACAACATCAACAATGTACGAACTTTAAAAGATTTAGACCTTAAAGGCCAAAATTTGAATCAGCGAGAGCTTATTCAACAATATCCATATCTAAATGTCGTAAATTTGGAATGCTTCAATGGTCAAAAACCTCTTTTGATCATTGGTCAAGATAATTGTGTTATTATAGCTACCAGAGCAATTGTACACCCAGATCCAGGAGCGCATATGATATCAAAAACGAAAATTGGATGGGTGATTCAAGGACCTATTCAACATAATAATTTAAATGAACAACCGTTAATCAACATTTGTTGTGAATCAAAACCAGACGAACTGCATGAAGTAGTGAAACAATTTATAATGATAGAGAACATGGGAATTGATTATAATAAAATAGATAAAAGGAAGTCAGAGGATGAGAGAACAGCTTTTAAAATTCTAGAAGATTCAATTATATTTAAGAATAGTAATTATGTTGTAAGATTACCCTTCAAATCCCAAAATGTTCAAATGCCAGAAAGTTATTCAATGTCATTCAATCGTTTAAAGTGTACAGAGAAAAGAAATAATAGAAATGGTATTCAAAGTAAATATAATGAACAAATGGAAGATTATATTGAAAAAGGATATGCCATAAAAGTTGATGAGACCGAGAACTACAAAACAAAACCAAATATTTGGTTTCTTCCTCATTTTCCAGTATTGAATACCTGCAAACCAGGCAAAGTCCGTATAGTTTTCGATGCGGCTGCAAAATCAAACGGAAAATGTTTAAATGATTTCTTGCTGACGGGTCCAGATTTGCTGACATCATTGTATGGTGTGCTTACCAGATTTCGTATTCACAATATTGATTTCGTGGGTGACATACGCGAAATGTTCCATCGTATCAATATACACCAAAATGATCAATGGTCGCAATGCTTCAAATGGCGAAAAAGGCCTGATGATCAACCAGAAATTTATAAGATGCAAGCAATGATATTTGGAGCAGCGTCGTCGCCATTCATTGCACAATTTGTTAAAAATACACACGCAGTAAAATATATGCAAGAATATCCAAAAGCCGTCAAAGCAATATTAGATCAACATTATGTCGATGATTTTCTCGGATGTGCAGATACTGTGGAAAATGCAATAAAATTAATATTGAATGTTATAAAGATTCACGAAGAAGGTGGGTTTCAAATAGCTAAATTCATGAGCAACTGTAAAGAGTTGATAGATAACATACCAAAAGATCGAGTTGCAAATAATCACTCTTTGAAATTATCAAATGAACCGTGTCATCAAAAAGTTCTTGGAATACTTTGGAATGGCTCTACCGATGAGTTTGAATTTACCATAAATTTCAAAATTGATGTTCTACAGAATAAGTTTCCAACCAAGCGTGAAGCCTTAAGTGCTGTCATGTCTATATTCGATCCTCTTGGATTTGTTACGCCTGTCACAATTAGAGGTCGTATATTATTACAAGAATAATGGCGCATTGGTATTGGATGGGACGATGAAATCAATTCTAACTTAAGTGTAAAATGGACATCTTGGTTAGGCGAAATGTGTCAACTTAAAACCGTTAAAATACAGAGGTGCTACTCGCAAGATATTAACAACTCAACTGAAATCCAAATGCATACATTCTGTGATGCCAGTCAGACTGCATTTGCTGCAATTAGTTTTTTACGAATATGATATGGAGACAGAGTGAATGTCTGTTTTATCAGCTCTAAAGCCAGAGTGGCACCGATTCGACCATTATCTATTCCACGTTTGGAACTTCAGGCTGGTTTACTCGGATATAGATTATCACAAACAATCGAAAAAGAATTAAAGATTCCTATTGAGAGTAAATATTTTTGGACAGACTCTAAAACAATTATCTGTTGGCTACAATCTACAAAGAGTTTGAAGTCATTTGTTGCATGTAGAGCTGGTGAGATATTGGAATCGTCTGACCCAAGTGACTGGAAGTGGGTTCCAACAAGACAAAACATTGCGGATCAAGCTACACGTGATGTCGGCCACATTGATCTAAGTAAACAATCGTCATGGTTTAATGGACCAGAATTTTTGAGGTTACCAGAAAAAAAATGGCCAACCATACAAATAAATCCGAAGTCTGAAGATATTGATCAGAACGAATTTCAAAACAAGATGGAACTAGTTCTTAACATAAGAGAACAAGAATGTGTCGAAATACTACCTGATGTAAACAAATTTTCGTATACAAAACTAATTCGCGTTACAGCCTGGATGATAAGATATATTAATAAATGTAAAAATGGCAACAAAGGACGAAAATTGCGTTTAAAAAATCAACTATCCCAAATTAATAAACAAAACATAAAAAATATTATATCGAATGCTGAATTGGCAAGACAGGAGATTAAAAAAGCTGAAACAACATGGTTAAAAAGGGTTCAACAAGAACAGTTTCCAGCTGAAACAATATCTCTAAATAATCAAACAAATTTACCAAAAAACAGCAAACTTTCAAACTTTCAAGTATTTATGGATGAGATTGGAATAATAAGATTACAAGGAAGATTAAAGAAAGCCAAAAACATTGGGGAATTTGTTAAGTATCCTGTTATATTAGATAAAAATCATCCTTTTGTAAATCGTCTAATATATCATTACCATGAGAAGCTAGGTCACCATGGAACTGAAACAGTAATTCAGTAATTCGTAATTCAGTAAAAACTGTTTGCCGTTCATGTCAACATTGTAAAGTTAAAAAGCCATTTAAAGTTTACCCAGAAATGGCTGCGTTACCATCACGAAGATTAGAGTCATACGTAACACCATTTACAAATATTGGAATGGATTACTTCGGACCATTTGAAGTAAAAATTGGTCGAAGAATTGAAAAACGCTATGGCGTAATATTCACTTGTTTTAGTATCCGCGCAGTTCATTTGGAATTGGCATCATCATTAAGAGCTGATTCAGCCATATTGGCGCTTCGTAGAATGATTTCCAGGCGAGGTCAACCAAAAACAATAACTTCCGATAACGGAACTAATTTAAGAGCTGCAGATCGAGAATTACGGGAATCTTTGAGGGAGCTCGATTTTCAAAGATTGGCTAAAGAGGTTCAGCATATCGGAGTGGACTGGAAATTTAATCGACCTGCTGCAAGTCATATGGGCGGTGTGTGGGAAAGACTGATAAGAAATGTAAGAGTGGCATTAAGAACTACATTAAACCAACGACATCCATGTGAAGAAGTGCTTCAAACGTTGTTTACAGAAGCTGAACATTTAATTAATAGTAGACCGCTCACATATGTCTCATCAGATGCTGTTGACAACGAAAGTCTTACACCGAATCATTTTTTAATAGGAAGTACTAGTAGAACATCAAGCCCAGGACTATTTGTTGAAAGAGATTTATTGTTGAGAAAGAAATGGAGAATTTCACAATATCTTACCGATATGTTCTGGAAAAGATGGCTTAAAGAATTTCTACCTACATTATTAAATCGATCCAAGTGGCAAAAATGCGGAGAACAAATAAGACTAGGTGATGTAGGGTATGTTTCGGATATGACGAATGAAAGAGAGCACTGGCCACTGGGAATTGTAACACAGTGTTTTCCAGGAGACGATGGAATAGTCCGAGTGGTTGATGTAAAAACCAACCTTGGCTTATACCGACGACCTGTGGTAAAATTAAAGAAGATCGACGTAACTGATTTAAATGGAGTTGACACTAGAGTCAACACCGCCGGAGAGTAATGTTACGACGAAAAAATGAATTCACCTCTACTACACTTTTTTTTTGTTAAATATAATTTTAATAAGTCTGGCAACCCGTTTCTTTATTGAATTAAAAAAGAACAAAAAAAAAGAAAACGGAAGTCGTAAACATAAATTTGTATCGAGCAGTCGAAATCACGCGTTGAATAAAATTTGTTTTGTTTGAAATAAATGTTGTTGTTTACTAATTTTAAAAAATACAAAATTACAATTTTCATGCATAAATTTAAATGAATTATTTACAAAATAATTAAAATAAAATAGAACTGAAAATAAATTAAAACATATACCAACCTTTTCTATATTATCAAAGTCTTTCAACCGACAAGGCGATAACTAAACTATATGTGAAATTTTTCAAACTATGTATTTCTAAAAGGGATAATAATCTAGTGAAATCAAAAAAAATGACATAGGTCGGCAAATTCATGGCTACAGTACTGGCCCAATAACAATAGCCAATTAATGCGTTAACCATTAACGGGCCATTGCTTGACCATTCAAAGTAAACTGCACTGGCAATTTCCTATAAACGGTAGATTGGCCTATTCATGGTTCCAGTAATGGCACGATAACAATAGCCAAGTAATATTTACCATTCATAGGCCAGTGCTTGGCCATTCAAAGGTAACAATATACTGGCTATTTTCTGTAGATGAATGGTTCTAGCATTGGCCCAATAACAATAACCAAGTACTGTTAACCATTAATGGGCCAGTGCTTGGCCATATGTCAATGTCTGGCAAAACCTACTTGGGTATGTTTCACCAACCCGAAAAACTTTGCTGCCACCCTGTGTCATAACCAGAGCGAAATCTCATTTTTCAAAAGAAACTATGTTTTTTAGTTTGCATTGGCTATCTGTGTTTGAAATTGTATCAAAATCAGAAGGGCCAGTTTAGATGATAGAACAAATGCGATGCGGTGACGCGGAATTGCTCATTAGACCTAATGATCGCTGTCTATATAAGCACTAAACAAAGACAATCCTTATCAACTGATTCACTTGTAAAATTAAAAAAGTCAGACAAGTGCGAATAAAATTCGCTCGTCAAGGGTTCCGTGAATGTAAAGAAAACAATATCAAACTAATTTACATAAAGTTGTGTTGTAAAGGGTTTATATTGCCAGACCATAGACACATAAAAACTAAATGGTTCATCGTAAATATCAATAGTTAATGTCAATCTCATCTATATTGATCGAAATGATATAAAAAATATTACTTTAGGTTAAATTATATCCATAGCTATTTATGGTAGCTAAGGAACGACTCAATTCTGTTAAACAACGACGAAATTTAGGGGTGGAGTGGTGTTAACGCTAAAAATAGGACTTTTTTGACAATAATTCAAAAACTGTGCATCGCAAGATTCTAAAATAATTGTAATGTTTCTTAATTTTGGTGTTCTTTCAAATGACACTCATGCGAGCCAAAAAACCTTTTTTTCACGATTCCCCACTCCTATCCCCTAAACACGTAGAATTAAAACTACTTGAGGCTTCGCTATATTTTTCGTTAAGGGTTTATTAAATTTCCTATCTCTATGAATTTTTTCAAATTTTTCTGTCAATCAACGAAGAAACGTATAGGGAGGGGGGACCAACCTTTTGTTGCACTTTTTTGAGAATAATTCAAAAACGGTGCATCGCAAAATTCTTAAAAAACTGTATTGTTTTTTAATTTTGGTGCTCTATCAAATGACATCATGCGGGTCATGCGGGTCAAAAAAACAATTTTTCACCCTTCCCCACTCCCATCCCCTAAACACATAGAAATAAAATCACTTGAAGCTTCGCTATATTTTTCGTGTTCCATAGAATTATAGGCTCATCGCTTTACTAAAATTTTCAGTTCTTTCTATAGCAACAATTTTTTTGTGTTAGATTACATAAGTTCGACATTTGAGTCGGTGCTTGAAAAACAACGTATAATTTTAACAATATTTAAAATTAACAAAAGATCAATGTTTGACTTAAACAATAGCATATTAAACAAATATTAACCCTAAAATAATTGCAGGTTATCGAACTTACCATTCAATTAAAACTCAACATTTTCTAAAGTTATACAAGAAATTTATTAAACCAGTAATTATGAATGGATTACAAACGTGGATCTTAACACAAACTAACAAATCACATCAATCTGATTTGAACCTTGAGAATTTACGCCACCTTTTGGGCCCACTTATGGCATACAATACAATAGATAGTAAAGGACCGTGATAATTTTAAAAATAAAGTTCTTTCTTTTGGATAACTGGTTATATTCACTCTAAAAAAGTTGCAAAATTAAGAATTGCTCTAAGAATCAGTACAAAGGATGACATGACTAAAAATGTACACGCCAGTCCCACTCAATATTGCTTTTCGGGTTAAAAAGCTTTATTTCACCTTACCATTCCTACCCTTTCAAAACGGTTAATAAATATTTGATACACGGGGAGACGGTCTGAATTTTGAACATTTTTGATCATAACTCAAAAACTGTGCACCGCAAAATTAAAAAAAATTGCAATGATTTTTAAAATAGGTGCTCTTTCAAATGACACTCCATTCGCTTGGGTCAAAAAAAGTTTTTTTTTACCCTCTCTACCCCGGTGCCCTAAACACACAGAAATATAATTATTTGAGACTTCGGTATAATTTTCATACAAAATTTACCAAATTTCCTAGCTCTGTGAATTTTTTCAAATTTTTCTGTCAATCAGTGTCGGAACGTAGGGGAGGGAACGGTTTGAATTTTGCAGTTTTTTGTCCATAACTCAAAAACTGTGCACCGCAAAATTAAAAAAAAAAATTGCAACGAATTCTAAATTAGGTGCTCTTTCAAATGACACCCCACTCGCTTGGGTCAAAAAAGTTTTTTTTTTACCCTCTTTACCCCGGTCCCCTAAATACTCAGAAATATAATTATTTGAGACTTCGGTATAATTTTCATACAAAATTTACCAAATTGCCTAGCTCTGTGAATTTTTACAAATTTTTCTGTCAATCAGTGTCGAAACGTAGGGGGGGGGGGGGGAACGGTTTTAATTTTGCACTTTTTTGTCCATAACTCAAAAACTGTGCACCGAAAATTTCTAAAAAAAATTGCAACAAATTCTAAATTAGGTGCTCTTTCAAATGACACCCCACTCGCTTGGGTCAAAAAAGTTTTTTTTTACCCTCTCTACCCCGGTCCCCTAAACACACAGAAATATAATTATTTGAGACTTCGCTATAATTTTCATACAAAATTTACCAAATTGCCTAACTCTGTGAATTTTTCCAAATTTTTCTGTCAATCAGTGTCGAAACGAAGGGGGGGGGAACGGTTTGAATTTTGCACTTTTTTGTCCATAACTCAAAAACTGTGCACCGCAAAATTATAAAAAAAACTGCAACGAATTCTAAATTAGGTGTTCTTTCAAATGACACCCCACTCGCTTGGGTCAAAAAAGTTTTTTTTTACCCTCTTTACCCCGGTCCCCTAAACACACAGAAATGTAATTATTTGAGACTTCGCTATAATTTTCATACAAAATTTACCAAATTTCCTAGCTCTGTGAATTTTTCCAAATTTTTCTGTCAATCAGTGTCGAAACGAAGGGGGGGGGGAACGGTTTGAATTTTGCACTTTTTTGTCCATAACTCAAAAACTGTGCACCGCAAAATTATAAAAAAAACTGCAACGAATTTTAAATTAGGTGCTCTTTCAAATGACACCCCACTCGCTTGGGTCAAAAAAGTTTTTTTTTTACCCTCTTTACCCCGGTCCCCTAAACACACAGAAATATAATTATTTGAGACTTCGCTATAATTTTCATACAAAATTTACCAAATTGCCTAACTTTGTGAATTTTTCCAAATTTTTCTGTCAATCAGTGTCGAAACGAAGGGGGGGGGAACGGTATGTTTTTGACAATAACTCAAAAACTGTGCACCGCAAAATTCTAAAAAAAATTGCTATGATTTCTAAATTAGGTGCTCTTTCAAATGACACCCCACTTGACCACATTTTAAATAGTGTTTTTACCCCTCCTCATTTCTACCCCCTTAATAAATCTAATTATGAGAATATGACACTTTTATATATTTTTTATTAAAACTGTACTAATTTTTCTATCATTCCAAATACATTTGAAAATTTTCGATCAGTTAGGTTCGGAGCTAATCGAGTTAAGAAAACACGAAGAAAACGTCATTATTCAGAATTATACAAAAAATGGTGAGTTGTAAAATTCCAAAATAAATTTTTAAGAAATACTGAAATGAAGCCCTTTCATATGATACCCTACTTGAATCAATAAAAAAATCTATTTTCTCAAAGGTCTCACATCGAACCCCTGTAAACCAAACGAAAACCACTTTAGTTTTATTTGTATTCGTCATTTCATGTGGACAGATTAGTTTTATACACATGCCAAATTTCAAGTCCATAGCATTTATAGTTTACGAGATAATCGATATAATGTGAAAAACTCGTTTTACTCTCACCAATAGTGTTCCGTATAAAAAACGGAACCCTAAAAACAAAGAATCCTTGAGAATTTCCATTATTTAATTAATAATTCAATTTCTTTCTTATGCAAATAATTATATCAATACATTTCATTGCTATGAATATAATACCTTTTCACTTACAGAAAGAATTATGTCTCACATTAATTTGTGATGTTTATGAGTTCAGGGACAGGAAGAATAAATAAAAATAAATTAAATTACAATTAATATTTACTACTCATACTCAATGCTAAGGTGAAATTCCTTAAAATTCTTGTTAATGCGTTTAATTTTTTTTACGTGAATAAAAATGAGTATTATTTGCGCCTCAGACAGTTATACGTCGTGTATATCCAATTTTGTAATGAAAAGTTTTCATTTTCAATAGTAATTTAATTCAATATTAGTTTTATTGTATTAAATGGTTTTTAAATTATAATGAGAATCCTTTTATATGATGATTGATGATTTATAGATATTTCGTGTACATATCTTATTTTCTTATTTATGAGAATTACTAAGCAAGATTTAATAATGGCGGTAGAACAGACAAAGGGAATTAATGTGAAATTGGAAAATTTTCATAATAACACTAAAATTAATGGATATTATACGATAAGAGGATGATAAGATGGATTAAAGTATACAATAATTATTCTGCGATGATCGAAAAATAAGTATGACGTTGATTTTTCAAATGAACTTTTGTTCTAATCGTCGTTACATCAAATAGAGAAGTTCTAAGTTTGATTGAAAAGATCAACCTAATTTTAGGACATACAAAAGGGCGTTCACTTTAAGGTCATACACCTATAAAGGTTGTAACACACAAAATGTTCAAGAGGAAACAATCACATGAAAAATTTTCATTCGAATTAAGCTCTTCTAGCGCAATACAGATCTTTCTCGTCAACGATCTTCGGCCGTCGACAGATTCATGATAGGCAGTAAACACATATTTCTGTATGCTTTTCGTAATGGGTGACATACTCTCTCATTCACGGCAAGAAACTTTATCGTTTCAGATGATATCCATTTCATACCATTCTGGTTTTGTTTCTATATGTACTCTGATGAGAACCAAGGTCACGTAGGGCAGACTGACCACGTTTAACATTTCGCTGCGATGTATTTCCACCATTTTCATTTCCAGGTGAAATTTTTCGAGCTTTCCTCTTTTCTGTTTGATTTTTTTAATTAATGTCCTCAATTATCGGGGTAAGTATTTTGAAATAAATTTCAGATAACGGCGGCCACCAACAAGGAGGTTTTTTGAGCACTTGGTGGCAAGCACTATTATCTCTAGTAGACTACTGGCCCTAAACACGATCTGCTGGCATATTCTGTTAGCCAAAATCAGTCTTCTGTTGAGTAACTTCGGTTGCTATCAAAGACAGTGAAAAAACAAAAAAAAATATTGCGACGCTGATGCATAGACTTTACCACAGCTCTAGAAACATAGTGTTCTGGACATATAGTGAGCTAATATCCATAAAATACTTTAATTAAAAGCTACCAATGTTATAGATTTAGCGTAGTTCTAATTATAAAAATATTAAAGAAAGCAGTAGTATCCCAACAAACATAAATTCTGTTGTATGAGAAAAAGTAAAAAAAAATTTTAATTGGAAGCGACAAACCGAAAGTTGGTATGCAGAACTGTTGTGAACCGTACTAAGTGTTTATGTACCAAGTTTCATCCAATTCGATTATCAGGTACAGAAGTTATTGAGCTTTCAAAACACCACTCGCTCGGGCGACCCCCACCACTTTGTTCACTATCGCTCAAAAACTAATCAGTTTCTTGTCATACATATTTGCATCTTTTTCCCAAGTGTCATAAAAATTCATTCACGAACGAATGTGGTATGCTCCCAACAAACATTGAAAAAATGGTGACCCAATAAACAGGTGTTCAGGAGACACAATAAACAGGTAGTTCCACTTATCCCAATATTGACCAAAAACTAATCAATTCTTTGTCATTTTAGATTCTCCATCTTTTTTCAAAGTGTCATTAAAATTGATTAATGAATGAAGTCTGTATGCTCCCAACAAACTTTAAAAACAGAGTGTGAAAAGTCAGCATTTGTATGGTAGACCCCTCGCCACTTTGATCAATGTGTCCCAAAAGATGATAATTATCTTCTCACACTAATTGGAACCTTTTTCATAAGTTTTATCATAATCACTTCATTATTGTACGCTGTAGTGTGCATAAAGACACTGAAAAAGGTTCAAAAAATTAAAAAAAAAATATTTTTACCGGAAGTGAAAACCCAGAAGTTGGGATGCAGAACTATTGTTAACCGTACTAAATAGTTATTTACCAAGTTTCATCCAATTCGATTAACAGGTACAGATGTTATTGAGCTTTCAAAAAAACAGGTGCTCGGAGGACCCCCACCACCTTGTTCAATATCTCTCAAAAATCACATTATGGAGAAAACCACTTGTTGTATGGTGGATCCCCCAAACCTTTATCCAATGTACTCCAAAAGCTGACAAAATGTTGCTCATGTTCCTTGAAAGCTTTTACCAATCTTTCATGAAAATCGATCTGTAATTGTAGGCTACAGTAGGGATAATCCCCTGAAAAAAACCTTTTTAACCGGAAGTGACAAACCGAAAGTTGGTATGCAGAAATATTGGAAACAGTACTAAAACCTTATATACCAAGTTTCCATAAGATCATAAGCCGGGATTAGAAGTTATTGAAGATTTAAACTTAGAGGTGTTTGGGAGACCCCCCGCCATTTTGTCCAAATTTGAAATGAATCCAGATCTTCCATTTTCAAGTGAACCTGGATCATTTGTCAAAGTTTCATCTAGATCCTATGCAGGAATGCCTCCTGTGCTGGAAACAGTTTTTTCAAAAAAATCACTAATCTTTATTTTTGTTGAAACGTTTACTTTTAGATGGTTAAAAAAAATAAACATTACCATGGGAAAGAATTATGTTTTTTTATTCGCCTTCGTATTAAAGTGTTACTTTATTACTGTGATTTGCGGCCGTAAAGTGTCACTTTATAGCCATATATTTTGTTGTCATAGTTACGTCCAAAAAAGTAAAAAACATTTGTATTTGTTTAAATTCTATAAAAAATAGAAATTTTTATCAAAGCAACCCTTAAATTCAAAATTTCATGATCCAATTAAAATAGTTGTTATCATTTGTTTTCATAGTTATACAATTACTTAGAAAAAATAACAAATATTTTGTCAAAGGTTACCTTTTCAACATATTTTTATTTCAAAATTTATGCAAATTTATAATTTTAATTTAGAATAAATGTTTTACTTCCGTTGCGGCGAAAAATTGTATATGACACACGGACGTAAGCTATTTTGAACTTAATCTTTAGCTTTACGTCCTTGTATCATAATGTACTATTTAAAAATTTCAACAGTAAATTTGAACAAATAATGAATATTTTTAAGCAATCATTGAAAAATAACTCTTTAAAATCAAGTTTATTCAGTTTTTCGCATTTCCTGGAAAATGTTTCCGTGTTTATGTTATGTTAATGTTTATTTTTTTACATCAACAAAAAGTAAACGTTTTAACAAAAATAAAGATTACTGATTTTTTTGAAAAAACTGTTTCCAGCAAAGGAGGATTTTTGTGTGAAAATGGTTTAACTTTTTTGGTTTAAAATCAAAAATTAAACATAAAACTAAATATTTTGATTCCAAAAAATTACAGCGTATTAGGGACATAATAAGGAAAGTTTTTACCAAATTGTGTGAAAAAAAATTTTTTTTTGTCGGCGATAAAAATTAAAAACGAAAAAACCTTTTTTTCTCGGTTTTTTTCTATTTTCACGGCAAATTTTAGGTTATGTGAAAAAATGGCTTCCGTAAAAGTTATAGATCTTTTTATTACCTACATCTTTAACATTAAGTTTTTAAAATCGTGAAAAAACATTTTCTACGCCACCCCATTTCACCCTCGTAACTCGGATCACCCTTAATTTATTTTTCCCATCATTTGCGCAATATATTCTGCCTTATCTAATATTTTTCATGCTGTTACTTATTTTTTCCATTTTTTGCCTGTTTTTTAAGGTATCTGCACTGGTCTAAATGAAAATGAAATTACTTCAATAATAATATATTCCTTTTTCTACTTCAAGCTACGAAAATGTCATTTTAATATATAGTAAAATCTATGTGAAAGTGAAACTTTTTCTTACTAGTGACTGAAATTTTTATTCTAACTAGTGAGTGAAAATAAATAAGTTTCGGTGGTCACCTACAGGTGGTGGTTAAAACCAAATATTTAAAAATTTTCTATAAAATTTTACATATTACTACAACTAGGCAATTTTCATGTATTTACGAAGCATATTTATGCGTATATATATTTAAAAAAAAATGTTTATTCTAAATCAAAATTATAAATTTGCATAAATTTTGAAATAAAAATATGTGGAACAGGTTACCTTTGACAAATTGTTTGTTATTTTTCCCAAATTATTGTATAACTATGACAACGAATGATAACAACTATTTTAACTGGATCATGAAATTTTGAATTTAAGGGTTGCTTTGATAAAACTTTCTATTTTTTATAGAATTTAAACAAATAAAAATGTTTTTCACTTTTTTGGACGTAACTATGACAACAAAATATATCGCTAAAAAGTGACACTTTAAGGCCGCAAATCACAGTAATAAAGTAACACTTTAATGCATAGCCGAATAAAAAAGTTTATTCTGTTTTATTTGTTAGAAATATTGAAAGTACAATTAATATGATGATTAGTAGTAGTGGTTGGTTTCATCGATGATGTAGATGGCAGATTCATGTGAAAAACTGACGTATTATTTAAAGGATTGAATATTTGAGATTGAATTTGATTTGCTGTTTCTGTTGTTGTTTCGCAGAAATCCCTTGAAAATACTGCGATATTGACAGAAATAAACACAGCAACCGAAACAGAAACAGCAAATCAAATGCAATCTCAAATATTCAATCCTTTAATTTACAAAAACTTTAATAATGAGTGTGTTTGTTTCTATATCGGAGAAATCGGAGCGATAAAATAAAATTTGTATCAGATATATCGTATAATTCTTCCTCCGATAATTAACTGTAGATATAAAATATATTCTGAGTGTTTTCCGCCAAAAAAATAAAAAAAATTTATTAAATAAATTTAAATTTTATTAAAAAATTTATTTATATTTGTTTTTAATCGAAACTTTACCAACAATTTTTTAAATTTATACTTTAAACGATGACTTCCAGTCGGTAAAAAAAATATCTGTAATATCTGTAAAAGTTTTCAGAGAAAATATATGATCGGAGATGTATCCGAGAATGAAAAAAAAAACACGGAACAGATATATCCGAGAATGCAACAAAAGACGCGGGGTAAAAACCTTTTTGCGTTCCTGACCTTATTCCAACAAACCGTCCAGTCACGCAAAAAGAGACGTTTTCACCACTTGTTGAAAAATCTACTATTTATAGCTACATATTTTCATTTTCATTCTTAACAGTTATTTAATATCTATCTGCATACAGTATACAAAGGGACGATAAACATTCTTGAAAAGTAAGCATTGCAGCTATAGAAAAAAAAGTAGTGCTAGAAAGCAGCAATATTGGAGAATACGAGTGGCAGATGTTTCTCTTTTTATAGAACAGTTTTGTGTCCATACCTGTATCCATGTGGAACGGCATTTTTGAATATTTCTGGGAGTACATATTTGTTAAAATTTACGATTATATTCGCCGACAGAAATATATGTAAATTGTGTGTTACTATAACAGTACTAATATTAATTTTATGGATTTTCAATCTTAATTGCTTTGAAAAAACAACTTTTTTATTCGCCTACATATTAAAGTGGTACTTTATTACTGTGATATGCGGCCGTAAAGTGTCACTTTTTAACCATATATTTTGTTGTTATAGTTACGTCCAAAAAAGTAAAAACATTTGTATTTGTTTAAATTCTATAAAAAGAAATTTTTATCAGAGCAACCTTTAAATTCAAAATCTCACAATCCAATTAAAATTATTTTTATTATATGTTGTTATAGTTATACAACTATTTTGAAAAAAATAACAAATATTTTTTCAAAGGTTACTTGTTCAACATATTTTCATTTCAAAATTTATTCAAAATTTTACCTCGATTTAGAATAAAACATTTTTTTAAAAATATTTTGCTAGCGGCGAATAAAAAATAGTATATGACGTACGGATGTAAGCTATTTTGGCTTAAATCCAGTGGCGGATTTACCATATGAGAGGCCATAGGCAAGTTTTCTATTACATTAGTGGAGTTTTTAATTCTTGTGTTCTATTGTGTTTTGAATATTTATTAGAACGTAACGAAACAAAAAACGCGCATAGGTTTTAAATGTACATAAAGTATTTTTTTTATTTTGGATGAAGATGCACTAATAAGACTATACTCAAAATGCGGTACCATTTATTTTTTTCGCAGATTTTAGGAGGATCGATTACATTGACTTAAAACTTAACCTTTCGAACTTTTAAAGACGCAAACTCATCAATTAAATCAGAACAGTCCAAGGACCGACTTATGTTATTTTTAATGGAAATTGAACCCATAGAGATATTGACCCATAGTGGAACGTAAATAGTTTTTTGTGAGTTTTAATTTGGAAAATGACCTCTCTGCGCTTGCCACTGAAATAGGGGAAGTTAGCAAAATTCGTAGGGCAATAAATAAATTTGGAAAAATTTCGATTAAAGAATTTGCCGTAATATACTTCAAAATTTCCAGTGCATCTTTCGATTCCGCCGAAGCTTCCATTCTTAAAAATGTATTTATTTCCGAGTATAACTCTTCATGGTTCACGTCCGATTCTTCTGTACTAGGATTTCTCAGTGATATTTCTAAATTTTTACAATCATTCAACAATTCATTTGCATCTAAACTTCGCATTTTTTCGGTACGGGTTAAAAAACCAAATATTTTGTTGTATGAATCAAGCATTTTGAATCTTTTATTTAAGCTTACTAATGCAACATCAATTATTGCATTAAAAAAATCTACTTTATATTTAGACTTTCCATTTAGAGGTGTATCAGTTCCTTCATATTCAAAAAACGTCGTTTTCGGCTAAGCCGCACTTGAGAGAATACTGGCTCAGTACCTACTTTTATAGCTATTTCTTCAGATTTTTTAATAATCGCTTCAAATGATTCATCACTTCTGAATGATTCTAAAAATTTGTTCGTAGTTTCCACCAATTTTATCATAATAGAAATATCTGCCGAGGGGTTTTGCATAACTTTACTTACTTTGTTAATTTCATACAATATATCATGCCAAATTGTAAGTGAAAGTATAAACTGATATGAGGATATCTCATCCGCAAGACCGTTAGCTTCAGAAATAGCAACTCTAATTGAACTTGAATCTGCAACTTTGTATAAAGCTTCTATAATTTGAACCAAAATATCTTTTACAACTTTTATACTATTTATACGGCTCTCCCAACGCGTATATGATAATGATTTAACAGTCATTTTACAAACACTTTGCAGTATGTCCCATCGAACGGTTGATGCAGCAAAAAATGTAAAAATTCGTTGAACAGTACCAAAAAAGTTAATTGCAATTGATACTGATTTCGCAGCATCACATACCATTAGATTAAATGTGTGGTTAGCACATGGAACGTAAAGATCTCTGGGATTTTTTTCTTTGATTAAAGCTTGAACCCCTTTGTATTGCCCTCACCATCATCATACGGTTGCCCGCGACAATTCATTAGATCCAAATTATACTCAGCTAATAAATTTAAAAAAATTTCAACTAAACCTGAACCAGTGCTATCAGTTATGTGAAAAAAAACCACAAAAAATTCTTCAATTTGTACTTCTTCCTGATTAATTTTAACGCATCTCAAAAGAATTGAAAGCTGTTCCTTATGACTTACATCAGGAGTGCAATCCATGATAACAGAAAAATATTTTGATGACTGTACAGAAGATACGATAGTTTTCAGTATTCTTCTCGATATAAGTCCAATTATTTCATTCTGCACATCTTTTCCAAGATAAGTGTCAAAGCATTCTTTATTTTTTATTGGTTTGAGATGCTCTAACATAACTGGATCAAATTTTGCAATAAGTTCTACTTGTGCCAAGAAGTGTCCATTATTAGGCTGATAAAGTTGCTCACGTATAACGTCGCCCTTTGGCCACGCGATATTAATTTTGTTTTGGTGGAGGGATGGAGCCTTGCAGTGCATTTCCTTACCTCAATTTCCTTTGTTTCTCTTATACTAACACTAACACAATTATAACTGGTAACCACATAACACACAATCACTAATTGTCTCAAAATCGAAGAAAATCCCCTTACAATACCGCCCAAACCTTCATTCAACCATTCCCAAAAGCAACTAAAATTTAATTAAAATAATAAATAAAAATTTGCAAATATTTGATTAAGACATTATAATTAATTATTATTAGGCATATATACATATACATATATATAATTATACATTAATTAAAATATTTTTTATTATTTTGATTCCAATCGTTTCTCACCCTTTGTAACTTCAATCCCAGCTGTTCCTCAATATTTCCTGGCTCCAATTCCAACTTGTTTGGCTTGGTGCGGCTTGTGTCCCAATTTTTCCTTGGTGATGGTTTTCCCCAATTTAGCACCAGAGATGTATTATGGTTTGTTATTGGCCCTGATTCGAAGCCACGTAATGCTATCTGGACCTTTCTACGCACACCAAAATTACATTATTAAGCCGGAATAACTCTGGCACCCCCCCCGACGAATTCAAATTTGGGAAATCTCTTACGTTTTACAAATTTAGCCTATCATTCCAAAGGAAAAACAAATAATTAAGCAAAAATTAATAAAGTTAATGAAAATACCTTAAATTAACTGTTGATTGGTGGACACTTCCAGTATGATGTCCTATTTCCAAAGTTTAATTTCCAAAAATTCAGCAGCATGTGATTTTATTATACGAAATTGACACAATGTGCAGCCGTCAACACAACATGAGGATGGTTCAGAATTAAATCCAACAACAGGTATTCCATTTAACTTTAGCTTTACTAATTGATGTCCGATTAACAACATCTACCTCAACCCCAAATTCCAAAAAAAACTTTTGCCAATTGGAACAACAGTGGCATTTGATCTCTGAGATAATAACGTTTGTTCTTCCCTTCTAAACATTATAACAAGTTAACTTTCAAATTATAAAATTGAATATGTTGTAGAAATCAAAAATCAAACTCAACAAACAGTGCTACACAATTTTACTCTTTTAATTTATAAATTATTAGTGGTTTGAAGAAACATTTTAGCAACTTTATTATTTTAATTTAAATAAATCAATCTGAATTCACTTAATTTGTTTTTTTTTTATTTTAAACATGGAATTAATAAAAAAGGTGATTTTATTTTTAAAGTTACAACATGAAAAACCTTTCTTCTTCAAAACCAAAAATCGAATTGATTCGTTTTTCTTTTAGATTTTTTGACATCCCAAAAAAATTAATCAATCAATAATAAAAAATGTGATTTTTCTTTGACATCTTCTAATGTCATCGTGTAATACTAAAAATTAAACAAAATTGAGTAACGACATCTGTTCGTTAGAATTGAAATAAAATTGGGTACGTTCGTTTGTTTTTATAATTGTTATTCGAAGTTGAACTGACTGTTGGAAAATTTGAAATTATTATTAATGTAAAAATGAACTGAAATTATGGAAATAAATTTTTATTGAATTAGAAAAAGAAGATGAATTGGTTTTATTATTGTTTAGGCGAATATAACGGACGTTACACCATGAATTCAAGGTAAAACCCAAGATATTTACCCTTGAATTCACAAAAACGTCGTCACCCCCTCTACGTCAGAAACCACCGAACTACTTCCCACAACTAATCTGTATCTGGGATCGAGTTATCAATGGTGACCAACGCCAGGGTCGATGATCAATTTCAATACTCATGAAGTTCCTAGGAACTATCAGTGAGTACCGAAATCGATCATCCATCCATCTAACGTCAGCACCATTGAACCCTCGATACAACCAGTAAAATATGACACTGAAGATGTGAACCCCAGAGACGACACCCAGCCAGAGGAACTACCCTACCTAACGAAAAGACATCATTCCCTGATGTCTTTCGCGTGATGTACTCCAAGATTCTTACCGCTCATATCTATGCACTCATAAAGTACATTTCCAATCTTAGTCTTAATCATTGCAGGTAAGAACTTTGGAGCCAATTTTGCCGAGAATTTTTTTGGTAGCGTCACTCAAATGATGTTGCCGTACAAACACACGTTGTTGTGGTTGAAAAGTCCGTAGTTTAGATCGCAGGTTGTACTGATGTTGCGATTTCTTGAAAGCTGCTTTTAAATTTTCCTTAACCCGGTTCCTGAGCATAGTCAAATGATCAGAGCGTTCTAAGTCCTCACCAGCATCTTCACCAAGCTTGTGTAGTGATCTCAACAATTGGTAAGTATTTCCATCCGATATTGGATGTTGACCAAATAATAAATAGTACGGTGAGTACTTGGTAGCTGAATGTACTGCAGCCCGCAGTGCATATGCGATTTCACCAATTTGTGAGTCCCACTTGGTATGTTGACCTTTTATGAACGCTCGAATTGCTGCTAGGACTGACCTATTGACCCGCTCTGACGCGTTGCTTTGAGGACTATAGACACCGGTCCTAATGTGTTTAATGCCGAAATCTGACAATAGATTTTGAAAGTTCCTACTAGTGAACTGTTTGCCATTGTCACTGTGTAGAAACTCTGGTACCCCATATGTAAGAAACACTTAATTCCTTAGAAAAGCATTCACCTTCGGTGAAGTTGCGTTCCTAAGTGGTTTCAGTAGTACAAACTTCGTAGCATGATCCAGAACTATCAATAACACCGTATTCCCAAGTGTAGAACGAGGGTACGGTCCCAAAAAATCTATATAGACTCTCTGCCATGGACGTGCTGTTTCGAATTGATATTGCATCGGAGGACGCAATATCTGATTCGTGGCTTTTGTTTGTTTACATGTGTCGCAGGACACAACATAGTTGTGTACCTGTGACGCCATGCCCGGCCAATAATAAAGACGTCGAAGTAATTCTAAAGTCTTTTTAACACCTCCATGAGCAGCAGTACTATCATCATGATGTTTCTGAATCATGTTGGAAGTCATCGGCTTTGGTACCCAGAGTTTCCACACAGGAACATCGTTGGGTATTGCATCAGGTCTTGGCTCAATACGTATGTATAGCTTATCATCCACGACTTTAACTGAAGGAAAGTCCTTTGGTGATGATTGAACTTTAGCTATCATATCCGTATATTCGTTGTGCCGATAACCTTCATTGTCGATTTTAATTTCATTAATGTGATGTACTACTAATGCTTCCGTCAATTCTTCGTGTGTATCGTCATAAAGACGAGATAGAGCATCAGGGACTATATTTTGGGTACCTTTTTGGTGGACAATGGTAAAATCCATATGTTGGAGTTTTAGGCTCCACCTAGCCAGACGACCACTCAAGTCTTTCTGTGACATAAGCCACTTCAGACTTGAGTGATCAGTCACAATTGTGAATCGGTGACCTTCAACATAGCCCCTGAATTTCTTCACACTCAGAATTGCCGCAAGACATTCAAGCTCAGAAACCGAATAGTTTCTTTGAGCTCTATTTAATTTCTTCGACATGAAGGCTATCGGACACTCTTGTCCGTCAGTATCAACCTGATACAACACACTACCTATCCCTGTCAGACTCGCATCGCATCTAATAAAGAACTCTTTATTATAGTCAGGGTTTACTAATACCGGTGCTGTAGTCAGCAATCGTTTTAAATTTTCGAAAGCAGCTTGCGCTTCCAATGTCCATTTCAATTTTCCCGAACTCTTCTTTAATAAATCTGTAATTGGTGATACCACGCTTGCATAACTTGGTATGAAACGTTGGTACCAACCAGCCATTCCCAATAGTCTACGTATTTGTTTCACTGTTGACGGAGCTGGATACTCAGCCACAGCTCTTACTTTGTCAGGGTCTGTTCGAAGACCATCTTCACCAACCAAAAATCCCAAGTATTTCACCTCTCTCAGAACAAATTTACTTTTCTTGAGGTTTATTGTTAACCCAGCCGCTCTTAACAATGAAGAGACTTTGGACAGCAATTCCATATGTTCCTGGAACGTGGAAGAGACTACCAATAGATCATCTAAATAAACAAAGACATTTTCGTGATATTGATGTGGTATCACTTTGTGCATTAGCCGACACATTGTCTGGGGAGCATTGCACAATCCAAAGGGCATAACCCGGAATTGATACAATGGACGACCAGGCACTGTGAAAGCTGTCTTGTCTCTAGATGCTTCTGCCAGAGGAATCTGCCAGAAAGCATCTTTGAGATCAATACTTGAAATGTACTTTGTGCTATTTAGACGACCTAATAAGCCATCAATCAAGGGAAGTGGGTAAGCGTCCTTTTTAGTTAGTGAATTGACACGACGGCTATCAATACATAATCTGTTTTTACCAGATTCTTTTTGTACCAAAACCACTGGCGAGCACCAAGAACTGTTACTCTCTTCGATCACGCCCATTTGAAGCATTCGGTCGAGTTCGGCATAAACCTTTAGTTGAACAGCCGGCGATGTGGGTTAATGCCTCTGTTTAACAGGTGCACTATCACCAACATCGATGACATGTTCAACCAAAGAAGTCTTTCCGAGTCCAGACACTTCAAATGACGGGAAAGAATCCTTGATCATATCCAGTTCATGTTGCTGATCAGTGGTGAGGTTGTGTGTATTTAAAGTTATTGGCTCTGTACGAGTCAGTTCACTAACAAATGAAGGAACAATACCAAATTTCTCCCAGAAATCTATGCCCAGGTAGAGCTCTTCTCGTAATCCAGGGACTATATGGAACCGCATTGGTTTAGTGGAGCCATTCACAGTTATTGGAATCTCAATGTAACCCAAAATTTTATTTGCAGTACCATCCGCCGTACGAATACACGAAGTGTATTTACGGTAGGTCGTACCTGATGATTCCAATAATTCCAAGGAATTTCTTCCAAGCATTGTGATCGACGCTCCACTATCCAATAGTCCTGAAATATGTTTGTCCAAAATCCTTATTGTTAGTCGCGGCCGAGGATCCTTTGTTTCTGAAAGGATAGATGAAATACAAACTTTACGAAATAATTTCCTCATCCTCCAATATCTAATGTTACGTTCCAGACGTCTGAAATACGTGCGATGTAATGATGGGAAATTAAATGTATTAGATGATTTTATTCGGGTTTCTTGAGTGGTGGAAGATCGTCCTGCGTTCCTACATCTCTCGTCGATTTCTTCGGGCTCATTGGATGTTGAACCGAGGGTACCATCCCCGAAACATGTACTCTCAGACGGTAGTTTACCGACGGGTGACAAGATGAACAATTTGCATAAATTGCATCCGGTTTGTTACATTTCCAGCAATATAATTTTATCCGATTCTTAGAGCACTCAGGAGCTCGATGACCATTTACTCCACATCTAAAACATACTATTGGTTGTCTGGATATTGATGGACCAGGTTGACTGTTGTCAGATGTTATGCCAGGTCGCTGCAATATTCGTCTCGGTGTTGAATCCACCGCTTCAATATATCCATGTTGTTCTGGTTCAGCATCCACCTCATAATCATCCACTTGCTGTAGCTCGCTAATTCTTAAGTTTGATGTTCTGGTCGGAACTGGTGTGGACCACAAACGTTCAAACTTCTGACATAAAGTCCGAAGTTCATCAATTGAATGTATGGTAGCAGCTAGAGTAGCGTTTTTGAGCTCCACACTCAGTCCCTCCCGAGCAATCTCTAGCATTTCACGATCAGCAAATGGACGTGCTAAGCGACGGTTCAACGAACCAATCTCCACTAGGTACTCATACACGCTCTCCTTTGATTTTTGTTTGCGGTTCAGAAGAACGCGCAAGATCGCCTTATCATCAGTGAGCGTACCGAAGGTTTGTAGGAGTCCCTCCCTTAGCACTGGGTAAGTCACCACCTCATATTCATGAGTTAAATTCAAATAGTATCTGTCGGCCGCTGCTTTCAGATACCGTGGTATGATAGACCTAAGGTCGTCCCATGACACACGGTCTCTTCTGGCAGCCGCCTCCACTCTATGAATAAACTCATGAACATCAGGAGAGTGACCATCCCCTGTGAAGGTTGGAACCCAATTTGAGTCATAACGACTCAAATTGTTCCCACGAACCCCTCGGTACTCCACTGGTGCTAACGCTGGAGCCGCGTCACGCCATACCTGAGGAGGTTGGTTGTATGGTGGTGGTGCTGTTAGTGGAGCTGGTGGATATATTGGTGGTAGTTGTACCTGTGGTACTGATGGATAATTTAATTGTGGTTGTACCAATGCTGGATTATTGTGTGTGTGTTCAGATGGGAGTGATGGACCCAATTGTGGTATTGCAAAGTCCTCGGCTCTCAAACCCGATTGCTGGAAATAAGCCGGTGGTGCCTGATCTGACCGTCTCTGTTGTTGCTGGTTTGGACGATTCAGACTATGTATTGTTTCTGATATTGGCCGTACTGGGATCGGTGTGGATCTCTCATTTAGTTGAAAAGCAGGTGAAGCAGATGGAGCAGATGATACTCCTGGTTTATTCTGCATAATTGGACGTGTTGACAGTGATCCTATTATACTCCAAGCGCGTGACAATTGTGAGATAGCGTAGGTGCGAGCTTCTTGCAAGTCATTGCGAGGACCCAACCTATTCATCCTACCCGTATAATGTAACACTCGATTCGCCAAACCATCTAAGAAGGTCTGATTAATCGGTGGCCGAAGTCGACGTACCTGATCTAAAACGAGTTGTGCTGCCTGCACCACCATTTGAGATTCCTCTATCAAATCTCAATCTGCAGGCATTAAGTTAATTAAATACGGTACTTAATTGGTTCATGCATTTAAAATTGATTTCGGACCGGCAAACGGATGAAAAGATAAATTATGTAAAAAGCATCCACACCCTCAAATACTTAATTTGTATCCTTAAAATAATTTAATGGTCATAATGGTCATTAATGGTCATTTCTATAAAACAAGAATTTCGAATATCACTGCATTATTTAAAAATAAATTTGTCAAAAAAAACGGAAATACAAATTTTGTAAGAGTTTTATTATTAAAACGAGAAATAATTCCCAGCGCGAAAATTTAATGTTTTGAATGCGGGTACCACCAACAGCGCCATCTTTGAAGATATTTTTTAAGTTTAACACAGTTGTAAATGGTTATAAAATTTTAAATTACTTTTTCATAATTCCTATCAATTACTATCAATTGTAGTTGCGTCTGTCGATATGACCCTAAATCTATTATATAAATTTATAAAATTAAATAAAACGTGTGCTCCAAATTGGATACGTAAATCTATTATTAAGCTTGATTTTGATGTTCTTCCTGGTTCGGAAGAATACAATCAAAATTTAGCGATAATTGTAAAAAGTGCCGATATTGAAACGATTCGTAAAGTGTGTAAAGTTTTCGATTTGGATGACGAAAATATGTCCAGTGAGGTTATGTGTCAAAAAATAGCAGATGCATTGTCAATTTTACGAAATTCTGGTATTGGCACAAATAACCTCGAAACTGGTGCCAATACAATAGCCGTGTTCGATTTGACTGATGTAACTGAAACAACTGAAAGATTGTGTGCAATTGTTGTTGTTTTTTTAGTTGTTTCAGTCAAATCGAACGCACCTAATGTCGTCAAAAGTCCAAAATATAATTGAAAAAAAATCGGAAAAACCAAAAACAATAAGTGATAAAACAAAAAATGATTCTAAAAGTGTTAGTTCTTCTGTTTCCAAAATAAAATTAGAACTAGAAACAAAACGAAAAATTGATGAGATACAAAAAAAAAATCCTAAAAGAAAAACTAAGATACAAGAACTTAGAGAAATTGAGTTTAAAAATGAAATCGAATTACTTCGCATGGAATGTGATTTAAAATGTGCTGAGGCTAACATTGAAACAAGTGATAAAAGTGATTCAATCTTTAATAAAAAATCGATTTCATACAAAGAAAAAGTTTATTCATGGTTCGACAAAAATAATGATGAAAGTTTGTCAAATATTACGAATTGCACTGACAAACAAAATAGTCAAAAAAGTCAGACAAGTGCGAATAAAATTCGCTCGTCAAGGGTTCCGTGAATGTAAAGAAAACAATATCAAACTAATTTACATAAAGTTGTGTTGTAAAGGGTTTATATTGCCAGACCATAGACACATAAAAACTAAATGGTTCATCGTAAATATCAATAGTTAATGTCAATCTCATCTATATTGATCGAAATGATATAAAAAATATTACTTTAGGTTAAATTATATCCATAGCTATTTATGGTAGCTAAGGAACGACTCAATTCTGTTAAACAACGACGAAATTTAGGGGTGGAGTGGTGTTAACGCTAAAAATAGGACTTTTTTGACAATAATTCAAAAACTGTGCATCGCAAGATTCTAAAATAATTGTAATGTTTCTTAATTTTGGTGTTCTTTCAAATGACACTCATGCGAGCCAAAAAACCTTTTTTTCACGATTCCCCACTCCTATCCCCTAAACACGTAGAATTAAAACTACTTGAGGCTTCGCTATATTTTTCGTTAAGGGTTTATTAAATTTCCTATCTCTATGAATTTTTTCAAATTTTTCTGTCAATCAACGAAGAAACGTATAGGGAGGGGGGACCAACCTTTTGTTGCACTTTTTTGAGAATAATTCAAAAACGGTGCATCGCAAAATTCTTAAAAAACTGTATTGTTTTTTAATTTTGGTGCTCTATCAAATGACATCATGCGGGTCATGCGGGTCAAAAAAACAATTTTTCACCCTTCCCCACTCCCATCCCCTAAACACATAGAAATAAAATCACTTGAAGCTTCGCTATATTTTTCGTGTTCCATAGAATTATAGGCTCATCGCTTTACTAAAATTTTCAGTTCTTTCTATAGCAACAATTTTTTTGTGTTAGATTACATAAGTTCGACATTTGAGTCGGTGCTTGAAAAACAACGTATAATTTTAACAATATTTAAAATTAACAAAAGATCAATGTTTGACTTAAACAATAGCATATTAAACAAATATTAACCCTAAAATAATTGCAGGTTATCGAACTTACCATTCAATTAAAACTCAACATTTTCTAAAGTTATACAAGAAATTTATTAAACCAGTAATTATGAATGGATTACAAACGTGGATCTTAACACAAACTAACAAATCACATCAATCTGATTTGAACCTTGAGAATTTACGCCACCTTTTGGGCCCACTTATGGCATACAATACAATAGATAGTAAAGGACCGTGATAATTTTAAAAATAAAGTTCTTTCTTTTGGATAACTGGTTATATTCACTCTAAAAAAGTTGCAAAATTAAGAATTGCTCTAAGAATCAGTACAAAGGATGACATGACTAAAAATGTACACGCCAGTCCCACTCAATATTGCTTTTCGGGTTAAAAAGCTTTATTTCACCTTACCATTCCTACCCTTTCAAAACGATTAATAAATATTTGATACACGGGGAGACGGTCTGAATTTTGAACATTTTTGATCATAACTCAAAAACTGTGCACCGCAAAATTAAAAAAAATTGCAATGATTTTTAAAATAGGTGCTCTTTCAAATGACACTCCATTCGCTTGGGTCAAAAAAAGTTTTTTTTTACCCTCTCTACCCCGGTGCCCTAAACACACAGAAATATAATTATTTGAGACTTCGGTATAATTTTCATACAAAATTTACCAAATTTCCTAGCTCTGTGAATTTTTTCAAATTTTTCTGTCAATCAGTGTCGGAACGTAGGGGAGGGAACGGTTTGAATTTTGCAGTTTTTTGTCCATAACTCAAAAACTGTGCACCGCAAAATTAAAAAAAAAAATTGCAACGAATTCTAAATTAGGTGCTCTTTCAAATGACACCCCACTCGCTTGGGTCAAAAAAGTTTTTTTTTTACCCTCTTTACCCCGGTCCCCTAAATACTCAGAAATATAATTATTTGAGACTTCGGTATAATTTTCATACAAAATTTACCAAATTGCCTAGCTCTGTGAATTTTTACAAATTTTTCTGTCAATCAGTGTCGAAACGTAGGGGGGGGGGGAACGGTTTTAATTTTGCACTTTTTTGTCCATAACTCAAAAACTGTGCACCGAAAATTTCTAAAAAAAATTGCAACAAATTCTAAATTAGGTGCTCTTTCAAATGACACCCCACTCGCTTGGGTCAAAAAAGTTTTTTTTTACCCTCTCTACCCCGGTCCCCTAAACACACAGAAATATAATTATTTGAGACTTCGCTATAATTTTCATACAAAATTTACCAAATTGCCTAACTCTGTGAATTTTTCCAAATTTTTCTGTCAATCAGTGTCGAAACGAAGGGGGGGGGAACGGTTTGAATTTTGCACTTTTTTGTCCATAACTCAAAAACTGTGCACCGCAAAATTATAAAAAAAACTGCAACGAATTCTAAATTAGGTGTTCTTTCAAATGACACCCCACTCGCTTGGGTCAAAAAAGTTTTTTTTTACCCTCTTTACCCCGGTCCCCTAAACACACAGAAATGTAATTATTTGAGACTTCGCTATAATTTTCATACAAAATTTACCAAATTTCCTAGCTCTGTGAATTTTTCCAAATTTTTCTGTCAATCAGTGTCGAAACGAAGGGGGGGGGAACGGTTTGAATTTTGCACTTTTTTGTCCATAACTCAAAAGCTGTGCACCGCAAAATTATAAAAAAAACTGCAACGAATTTTAAATTAGGTGCTCTTTCAAATGACACCCCACTCGCTTGGGTCAAAAAAGTTTTTTTTTTACCCTCTTTACCCCGGTCCCCTAAACACACAGAAATATAATTATTTGAGACTTCGCTATAATTTTCATACAAAATTTACCAAATTGCCTAACTTTGTGAATTTTTCCAAATTTTTCTGTCAATCAGTGTCGAAACGAAGGGGGGGGAACGGTATGTTTTTGACAATAACTCAAAAACTGTGCACCGCAAAATTCTAAAAAAAATTGCTATGATTTCTAAATTAGGTGCTCTTTCAAATGACACCCCACTTGACCACATTTTAAATAGTGTTTTTACCCCTCCTCATTTCTACCCCCTTAATAAATCTAATTATGAGAATATGACACTTTTATATATTTTTTATTAAAACTGTACTAATTTTTCTATCATTCCAAATACATTTGAAAATTTTCGATCAGTTAGGTTCGGAGCTAATCGAGTTAAGAAAACACGAAGAAAACGTCATTATTCAGAATTATACAAAAAATGGTGAGTTGTAAAATTCCAAAATAAATTTTTAAGAAATACTGAAATGAAGCCCTTTCATATGATACCCTACTTGAATCAATAAAAAAATCTATTTTCTCAAAGGTCTCACATCGAACCCCTGTAAACCAAACGAAAACCACTTTAGTTTTATTTGTATTCGTCATTTCATGTGGACAGATTAGTTTTATACACATGCCAAATTTCAAGTCCATAGCATTTATAGTTTACGAGATAATCGATATAATGTGAAAAACTCGTTTTACTCTCACCAATAGTGTTCCGTATAAAAAACGGAACCCTAAAAACGTCGCAAGTAAGTCAAATAAACGATATAAAAAATTTAAAAGACACAATGTGTACAATGTTAACACGTACAGCTGTAAGTAATGAATTGCCGAGTTTCAGTGGGGATCCGCGGGAGTGGCCAGCGTTTATTGCTCAGTATAATCATACTACCGAAGCATGCGCATTTTCATCAATTGAAAACGTGTGTCGATTAAATAAATGTTTGATTGATGAAGCAAAGGAGGCAGTAATTAATTTGTTAATATTAGCGAAAGATGATTCTCAAATCATCGATATATTGAAACAAAGATTTGGACGTCCAGAATTAATAATTTCTGAAATAAATAAACATATTAAACAATTTCCAAATATAACAAATTGGGAGTCGTTGATAACATTTTCAACTACAATTCAAAATTTAACCGTTTGTGTTAACAATTCAACAAATTTTCAATACAACACAGAATTGTTAGCAATGCTACTGAAAAAACTTCCAGAATATCAAGCTTTGATGTGGGGTTCTTATATTATAGAAAAAAAAGTAAAAAATCCAACGTTAATCCATTTTTCTGACTGGATTAAAAATATAGCTAAAGCTGCAGCTGAAGTTAATTTTACAATGTGTGGTGGGGGTTTATTATCCAGTGATGTTACAGTTGAAAAGAGTTATAAAGAACAACGTTTAATACAAAATGTTAAACCTCAAACGACAACTAATAATGTTAACAATACAAAATGCAAATTATGTAAAAAAGATGTTCATCATGTCACAAATTATGAAAATTTCAAAACTGCAAACGTTAAGGATAGGTGGAATTTTGCGAAAGATAACAAGCTTTGTTTTTGCTGTATAAATAAACATGGTGGAACTTGTAATAAACGTCAAAAATGCGAAATTAATAATTGTGAGAGATTTCATCACAAACTACTGCATAAATCTGAAGTCACAAGTGCCAATTCAATATTTCTTCAACAAATCAAGTCATTCTAAAAATATTACCTGTTAAATTACGTTGTTCAAATTAATTGATGAAGGCTCAACAGTAACAATATTAGATTCTATAATCGCTGAGAAATTTGGACTGAGTGGTCCAACAGATCCACTATGTTGCGTATGGACAGGTGGTATAACACGAACAGACAATACATCGCAAAGATTAAGTTTAGATATATCGGAAAATAAGCCAGAGAAGACATTTTACAACATCAACAATGTACGAACTTTAAAAGATTTAGACCTTAAAGGCCAAAATTTGAATCAGCGAGAGCTTATTCAACAATATCCATATCTAAATGTCGTAAATTTGGAATGCTTCAATGGTCAAAAACCTCTTTTGATCATTGGTCAAGATAATTGTGTTATTATAGCTACCAGAGCAATTGTACACCCAGATCCAGGAGCGCATATGATATCAAAAACGAAAATTGGATGGGTGATTCAAGGACCTATTCAACATAATAATTTAAATGAACAACCGTTAATCAACATTTGTTGTGAATCAAAACCAGACGAACTGCATGAAGTAGTGAAACAATTTATAATGATAGAGAACATGGGAATTGATTATAATAAAATAGATAAAAGGAAGTCAGAGGATGAGAGAACAGCTTTTAAAATTCTAGAAGATTCAATTATATTTAAGAATAGTAATTATGTTGTAAGATTACCCTTCAAATCCCAAAATGTTCAAATGCCAGAAAGTTATTCAATGTCATTCAATCGTTTAAAGTGTACAGAGAAAAGAAATAATAGAAATGGTATTCAAAGTAAATATAATGAACAAATGGAAGATTATATTGAAAAAGGATATGCCATAAAAGTTGATGAGACCGAGAACTACAAAACAAAACCAAATATTTGGTTTCTTCCTCATTTTCCAGTATTGAATACCTGCAAACCAGGCAAAGTCCGTATAGTTTTCGATGCGGCTGCAAAATCAAACGGAAAATGTTTAAATGATTTCTTGCTGACGGGTCCAGATTTGCTGACATCATTGTATGGTGTGCTTACCAGATTTCGTATTCACAATATTGATTTCGTGGGTGACATACGCGAAATGTTCCATCGTATCAATATACACCAAAATGATCAATGGTCGCAATGCTTCAAATGGCGAAAAAGGCCTGATGATCAACCAGAAATTTATAAGATGCAAGCAATGATATTTGGAGCAGCGTCGTCGCCATTCATTGCACAATTTGTTAAAAATACACACGCAGTAAAATATATGCAAGAATATCCAAAAGCCGTCAAAGCAATATTAGATCAACATTATGTCGATGATTTTCTCGGATGTGCAGATACTGTGGAAAATGCAATAAAATTAATATTGAATGTTATAAAGATTCACGAAGAAGGTGGGTTTCAAATAGCTAAATTCATGAGCAACTGTAAAGAGTTGATAGATAACATACCAAAAGATCGAGTTGCAAATAATCACTCTTTGAAATTATCAAATGAACCGTGTCATCAAAAAGTTCTTGGAATACTTTGGAATGGCTCTACCGATGAGTTTGAATTTACCATAAATTTCAAAATTGATGTTCTACAGAATAAGTTTCCAACCAAGCGTGAAGCCTTAAGTGCTGTCATGTCTATATTCGATCCTCTTGGATTTGTTACGCCTGTCACAATTAGAGGTCGTATATTATTACAAGAATAATGGCGCATTGGTATTGGATGGGACGATGAAATCAATTCTAACTTAAGTGTAAAATGGACATCTTGGTTAGGCGAAATGTGTCAACTTAAAACCGTTAAAATACAGAGGTGCTACTCGCAAGATATTAACAACTCAACTGAAATCCAAATGCATACATTCTGTGATGCCAGTCAGACTGCATTTGCTGCAATTAGTTTTTTACGAATATGATATGGAGACAGAGTGAATGTCTGTTTTATCAGCTCTAAAGCCAGAGTGGCACCGATTCGACCATTATCTATTCCACGTTTGGAACTTCAGGCTGGTTTACTCGGATATAGATTATCACAAACAATCGAAAAAGAATTAAAGATTCCTATTGAGAGTAAATATTTTTGGACAGACTCTAAAACAATTATCTGTTGGCTACAATCTACAAAGAGTTTGAAGTCATTTGTTGCATGTAGAGCTGGTGAGATATTGGAATCGTCTGACCCAAGTGACTGGAAGTGGGTTCCAACAAGACAAAACATTGCGGATCAAGCTACACGTGATGTCGGCCACATTGATCTAAGTAAACAATCGTCATGGTTTAATGGACCAGAATTTTTGAGGTTACCAGAAAAAAAATGGCCAACCATACAAATAAATCCGAAGTCTGAAGATATTGATCAGAACGAATTTCAAAACAAGATGGAACTAGTTCTTAACATAAGAGAACAAGAATGTGTCGAAATACTACCTGATGTAAACAAATTTTCGTATACAAAACTAATTCGCGTTACAGCCTGGATGATAAGATATATTAATAAATGTAAAAATGGCAACAAAGGACGAAAATTGCGTTTAAAAAATCAACTATCCCAAATTAATAAACAAAACATAAAAAATATTATATCGAATGCTGAATTGGCAAGACAGGAGATTAAAAAAGCTGAAACAACATGGTTAAAAAGGGTTCAACAAGAACAGTTTCCAGCTGAAACAATATCTCTAAATAATCAAACAAATTTACCAAAAAACAGCAAACTTTCAAACTTTCAAGTATTTATGGATGAGATTGGAATAATAAGATTACAAGGAAGATTAAAGAAAGCCAAAAACATTGGGGAATTTGTTAAGTATCCTGTTATATTAGATAAAAATCATCCTTTTGTAAATCGTCTAATATATCATTACCATGAGAAGCTAGGTCACCATGGAACTGAAACAGTAATTCAGTAATTCGTAATTCAGTAAAAACTGTTTGCCGTTCATGTCAACATTGTAAAGTTAAAAAGCCATTTAAAGTTTACCCAGAAATGGCTGCGTTACCATCACGAAGATTAGAGTCATACGTAACACCATTTACAAATATTGGAATGGATTACTTCGGACCATTTGAAGTAAAAATTGGTCGAAGAATTGAAAAACGCTATGGCGTAATATTCACTTGTTTTAGTATCCGCGCAGTTCATTTGGAATTGGCATCATCATTAAGAGCTGATTCAGCCATATTGGCGCTTCGTAGAATGATTTCCAGGCGAGGTCAACCAAAAACAATAACTTCCGATAACGGAACTAATTTAAGAGCTGCAGATCGAGAATTACGGGAATCTTTGAGGGAGCTCGATTTTCAAAGATTGGCTAAAGAGGTTCAGCATATCGGAGTGGACTGGAAATTTAATCGACCTGCTGCAAGTCATATGGGCGGTGTGTGGGAAAGACTGATAAGAAATGTAAGAGTGGCATTAAGAACTACATTAAACCAACGACATCCATGTGAAGAAGTGCTTCAAACGTTGTTTACAGAAGCTGAACATTTAATTAATAGTAGACCGCTCACATATGTCTCATCAGATGCTGTTGACAACGAAAGTCTTACACCGAATCATTTTTTAATAGGAAGTACTAGTAGAACATCAAGCCCAGGACTATTTGTTGAAAGAGATTTATTGTTGAGAAAGAAATGGAGAATTTCACAATATCTTACCGATATGTTCTGGAAAAGATGGCTTAAAGAATTTCTACCTACATTATTAAATCGATCCAAGTGGCAAAAATGCGGAGAACAAATAAGACTAGGTGATGTAGGGTATGTTTCGGATATGACGAATGAAAGAGAGCACTGGCCACTGGGAATTGTAACACAGTGTTTTCCAGGAGACGATGGAATAGTCCGAGTGGTTGATGTAAAAACCAACCTTGGCTTATACCGACGACCTGTGGTAAAATTAAAGAAGATCGACGTAACTGATTTAAATGGAGTTGACACTAGAGTCAACACCGCCGGAGAGTAATGTTACGACGAAAAAATGAATTCACCTCTACTACACTTTTTTTTTGTTAAATATAATTTTAATAAGTCTGGCAACCCGTTTCTTTATTGAATTAAAAAAGAACAAAAAAAAAGAAAACGGAAGTCGTAAACATAAATTTGTATCGAGCAGTCGAAATCACGCGTTGAATAAAATTTGTTTTGTTTGAAATAAATGTTGTTGTTTACTAATTTTAAAAAATACAAAATTACAATTTTCATGCATAAATTTAAATGAATTATTTACAAAATAATTAAAATAAAATAGAACTGAAAATAAATTAAAACATATACCAACCTTTTCTATATTATCAAAGTCTTTCAACCGACAAGGCGATAACTAAACTATATGTGAAATTTTTCAAACTATGTATTTCTAAAAGGGATAATAATCTAGTGAAATCAAAAAAAATGACATAGGTCGGCAAATTCATGGCTACAGTACTGGCCCAATAACAATAGCCAATTAATGCGTTAACCATTAACGGGCCATTGCTTGACCATTCAAAGTAAACTGCACTGGCAATTTCCTATAAACGGTAGATTGGCCTATTCATGGTTCCAGTAATGGCACGATAACAATAGCCAAGTAATATTTACCATTCATAGGCCAGTGCTTGGCCATTCAAAGGTAACAATATACTGGCTATTTTCTGTAGATGAATGGTTCTAGCATTGGCCCAATAACAATAACCAAGTACTGTTAACCATTAATGGGCCAGTGCTTGGCCATATGTCAATGTCTGGCAAAACCTACTTGGGTATGTTTCACCAACCCGAAAAACTTTGCTGCCACCCTGTGTCATAACCAGAGCGAAATCTCATTTTTCAAAAGAAACTATGTTTTTTAGTTTGTCATTGGCTATCTGTGTTTGAAATTGTATCAAAATCAGAAGGGCCAGTTTAGATGATAGAACAAATGCGATGCGGTGACGCGGAATTGCTCATTAGACCTAATGATCGCTGTCTATATAAGCACTAAACAAAGACAATCCTTATCAACTGATTCACTTGTAAAATTAAAAAAGTCAGACAAGTGCGAATAAAATTCGCTCGTCAAGGGTTCCGTGAATGTAAAGAAAACAATATCAAACTAATTTACATAAAGTTGTGTTGTAAAGGGTTTATATTGCCAGACCATAGACACATAAAAACTAAATGGTTCATCGTAAATATCAATAGTTAATGTCAATCTCATCTATATTGATCGAAATGATATAAAAAATATTACTTTAGGTTAAATTATATCCATAGCTATTTATGGTAGCTAAGGAACGACTCAATTCTGTTAAACAACGACGAAATTTAGGGGTGGAGTGGTGTTAACGCTAAAAATAGGACTTTTTTGACAATAATTCAAAAACTGTGCATCGCAAGATTCTAAAATAATTGTAATGTTTCTTAATTTTGGTGTTCTTTCAAATGACACTCATGCGAGCCAAAAAACCTTTTTTTCACGATTCCCCACTCCTATCCCCTAAACACGTAGAATTAAAACTACTTGAGGCTTCGCTATATTTTTCGTTAAGGGTTTATTAAATTTCCTATCTCTATGAATTTTTTCAAATTTTTCTGTCAATCAACGAAGAAACGTATAGGGAGGGGGGACCAACCTTTTGTTGCACTTTTTTGAGAATAATTCAAAAACGGTGCATCGCAAAATTCTTAAAAAACTGTATTGTTTTTTAATTTTGGTGCTCTATCAAATGACATCATGCGGGTCATGCGGGTCAAAAAAACAATTTTTCACCCTTCCCCACTCCCATCCCCTAAACACATAGAAATAAAATCACTTGAAGCTTCGCTATATTTTTCGTGTTCCATAGAATTATAGGCTCATCGCTTTACTAAAATTTTCAGTTCTTTCTATAGCAACAATTTTTTTGTGTTAGATTACATAAGTTCGACATTTGAGTCGGTGCTTGAAAAACAACGTATAATTTTAACAATATTTAAAATTAACAAAAGATCAATGTTTGACTTAAACAATAGCGTATTAAACAAATATTAACCCTAAAATAATTGCAGGTTATCGAACTTACCATTCAATTAAAACTCAACATTTTCTAAAGTTATACAAGAAATTTATTAAACCAGTAATTATGAATGGATTACAAACGTGGATCTTAACACAAACTAACAAATCACATCAATCTGATTTGAACCTTGAGAATTTACGCCACCTTTTGGGCCCACTTATGGCATACAATACAATAGATAGTAAAGGACCGTGATAATTTTAAAAATAAAGTTCTTTCTTTTGGATAACTGGTTATATTCACTCTAAAAAAGTTGCAAAATTAAGAATTGCTCTAAGAATCAGTACAAAGGATGACATGACTAAAAATGTACACGCCAGTCCCACTCAATATTGCTTTTCGGGTTAAAAAGCTTTATTTCACCTTACCATTCCTACCCTTTCAAAACGATTAATAAATATTTGATACACGGGGAGACGGTCTGAATTTTGAACATTTTTGATCATAACTCAAAAACTGTGCACCGCAAAATTAAAAAAAATTGCAATGATTTTTAAAATAGGTGCTCTTTCAAATGACACTCCATTCGCTTGGGTCAAAAAAAGTTTTTTTTTACCCTCTCTACCCCGGTGCCCTAAACACACAGAAATATAATTATTTGAGACTTCGGTATAATTTTCATACAAAATTTACCAAATTTCCTAGCTCTGTGAATTTTTTCAAATTTTTCTGTCAATCAGTGTCGGAACGTAGGGGAGGGAACGGTTTGAATTTTGCAGTTTTTTGTCCATAACTCAAAAACTGTGCACCGCAAAATTAAAAAAAAAAATTGCAACGAATTCTAAATTAGGTGCTCTTTCAAATGACACCCCACTCGCTTGGGTCAAAAAAGTTTTTTTTTTACCCTCTTTACCCCGGTCCCCTAAATACTCAGAAATATAATTATTTGAGACTTCGGTATAATTTTCATACAAAATTTACCAAATTGCCTAGCTCTGTGAATTTTTACAAATTTTTCTGTCAATCAGTGTCGAAACGTAGGGGGGGGGGGGGAACGGTTTTAATTTTGCACTTTTTTGTCCATAACTCAAAAACTGTGCACCGAAAATTTCTAAAAAAAATTGCAACAAATTCTAAATTAGGTGCTCTTTCAAATGACACCCCACTCGCTTGGGTCAAAAAAGTTTTTTTTTACCCTCTCTACCCCGGTCCCCTAAACACACAGAAATATAATTATTTGAGACTTCGCTATAATTTTCATACAAAATTTACCAAATTGCCTAACTCTGTGAATTTTTCCAAATTTTTCTGTCAATCAGTGTCGAAACGAAGGGGGGGGGGAACGGTTTGAATTTTGCACTTTTTTGTCCATAACTCAAAAACTGTGCACCGCAAAATTATAAAAAAAACTGCAACGAATTCTAAATTAGGTGTTCTTTCAAATGACACCCCACTCGCTTGGGTCAAAAAAGTTTTTTTTTACCCTCTTTACCCCGGTCCCCTAAACACACAGAAATGTAATTATTTGAGACTTCGCTATAATTTTCATACAAAATTTACCAAATTTCCTAGCTCTGTGAATTTTTCCAAATTTTTCTGTCAATCAGTGTCGAAACGAAGGGGGGGGGGAACGGTTTGAATTTTGCACTTTTTTGTCCATAACTCAAAAACTGTGCACCGCAAAATTATAAAAAAAACTGCAACGAATTTTAAATTAGGTGCTCTTTCAAATGACACCCCACTCGCTTGGGTCAAAAAAGTTTTTTTTTTACCCTCTTTACCCCGGTCCCCTAAACACACAGAAATATAATTATTTGAGACTTCGCTATAATTTTCATACAAAATTTACCAAATTGCCTAACTTTGTGAATTTTTCCAAATTTTTCTGTCAATCAGTGTCGAAACGAAGGGGGGGGGAACGGTATGTTTTTGACAATAACTCAAAAACTGTGCACCGCAAAATTCTAAAAAAAATTGCTATGATTTCTAAATTAGGTGCTCTTTCAAATGACACCCCACTTGACCACATTTTAAATAGTGTTTTTACCCCTCCTCATTTCTACCCCCTTAATAAATCTAATTATGAGAATATGACACTTTTATATATTTTTTATTAAAACTGTACTAATTTTTCTATCATTCCAAATACATTTGAAAATTTTCGATCAGTTAGGTTCGGAGCTAATCGAGTTAAGAAAACACGAAGAAAACGTCATTATTCAGAATTATACAAAAAATGGTGAGTTGTAAAATTCCAAAATAAATTTTTAAGAAATACTGAAATGAAGCCCTTTCATATGATACCCTACTTGAATCAATAAAAAAATCTATTTTCTCAAAGGTCTCACATCGAACCCCTGTAAACCAAACGAAAACCACTTTAGTTTTATTTGTATTCGTCATTTCATGTGGACAGATTAGTTTTATACACATGCCAAATTTCAAGTCCATAGCATTTATAGTTTACGAGATAATCGATATAATGTGAAAAACTCGTTTTACTCTCACCAATAGTGTTCCGTATAAAAAACGGAACCCTAAAAACAAAGAATCCTTGAGAATTTCCATTATTTAATTAATAATTCAATTTCTTTCTTATGCAAATAATTATATCAATACATTTCATTGCTATGAATATAATACCTTTTCACTTACAGAAAGAATTATGTCTCACATTAATTTGTGATGTTTATGAGTTCAGGGACAGGAAGAATAAATAAAAATAAATTAAATTACAATTAATATTTACTACTCATACTCAATGCTAAGGTGAAATTCCTTAAAATTCTTGTTAATGCGTTTAATTTTTTTTACGTGAATAAAAATGAGTATTATTTGCGCCTCAGACAGTTATACGTCGTGTATATCCAATTTTGTAATGAAAAGTTTTCATTTTCAATAGTAATTTAATTCAATATTAGTTTTATTGTATTAAATGGTTTTTAAATTATAATGAGAATCCTTTTATATGATGATTGATGATTTATAGATATTTCGTGTACATATCTTATTTTCTTATTTATGAGAATTACTAAGCAAGATTTAATAATGGCGGTAGAACAGACAAAGGGAATTAATGTGAAATTGGAAAATTTTCATAATAACACTAAAATTAATGGATATTATACGATAAGAGGATGATAAGATGGATTAAAGTATACAATAATTATTCTGCGATGATCGAAAAATAAGTATGACGTTGATTTTTCAAATGAACTTTTGTTCTAATCGTCGTTACATCAAATAGAGAAGTTCTAAGTTTGATTGAAAAGATCAACCTAATTTTAGGACATACAAAAGGGCGTTCACTTTAAGGTCATACACCTATAAAGGTTGTAACACACAAAATGTTCAAGAGGAAACAATCACATGAAAAATTTTCATTCGAATTAAGCTCTTCTAGCGCAATACAGATCTTTCTCGTCAACGATCTTCGGCCGTCGACAGATTCATGATAGGCAGTAAACACATATTTCTGTATGCTTTTCGTAATGGGTGACATACTCTCTCATTCACGGCAAGAAACTTTATCGTTTCAGATGATATCCATTTCATACCATTCTGGTTTTGTTTCTATATGTACTCTGATGAGAACCAAGGTCACGTAGGGCAGACTGACCACGTTTAACATTTCGCTGCGATGTATTTCCACCATTTTCATTTCCAGGTGAAATTTTTCGAGCTTTCCTCTTTTCTGTTTGATTTTTTTAATTAATGTCCTCAATTATCGGGGTAAGTATTTTGAAATAAATTTCAGATAACGGCGGCCACCAACAAGGAGGTTTTTTGAGCACTTGGTGGCAAGCACTATTATCTCTAGTAGACTACTGGCCCTAAACACGATCTGCTGGCATATTCTGTTAGCCAAAATCAGTCTTCTGTTGAGTAACTTCGGTTGCTATCAAAGACAGTGAAAAAACAAAAAAAAATATTGCGACGCTGATGCATAGACTTTACCACAGCTCTAGAAACATAGTGTTCTGGACATATAGTGAGCTAATATCCATAAAATACTTTAATTAAAAGCTACCAATGTTATAGATTTAGCGTAGTTCTAATTATAAAAATATTAAAGAAAGCAGTAGTATCCCAACAAACATAAATTCTGTTGTATGAGAAAAAGTAAAAAAAAATTTTAATTGGAAGCGACAAACCGAAAGTTGGTATGCAGAACTGTTGTGAACCGTACTAAGTGTTTATGTACCAAGTTTCATCCAATTCGATTATCAGGTACAGAAGTTATTGAGCTTTCAAAACACCACTCGCTCGGGCGACCCCCACCACTTTGTTCACTATCGCTCAAAAACTAATCAGTTTCTTGTCATACATATTTGCATCTTTTTCCCAAGTGTCATAAAAATTCATTCACGAACGAATGTGGTATGCTCCCAACAAACATTGAAAAAATGGTGACCCAATAAACAGGTGTTCAGGAGACACAATAAACAGGTAGTTCCACTTATCCCAATATTGACCAAAAACTAATCAATTCTTTGTCATTTTAGATTCTCCATCTTTTTTCAAAGTGTCATTAAAATTGATTAATGAATGAAGTCTGTATGCTCCCAACAAACTTTAAAAACAGAGTGTGAAAAGTCAGCATTTGTATGGTAGACCCCTCGCCACTTTGATCAATGTGTCCCAAAAGATGATAATTATCTTCTCACACTAATTGGAACCTTTTTCATAAGTTTTATCATAATCACTTCATTATTGTACGCTGTAGTGTGCATAAAGACACTGAAAAAGGTTCAAAAAATTAAAAAAAAATATTTTTACCGGAAGTGAAAACCCAGAAGTTGGGATGCAGAACTATTGTTAACCGTACTAAATAGTTATTTACCAAGTTTCATCCAATTCGATTAACAGGTACAGATGTTATTGAGCTTTCAAAAAAACAGGTGCTCGGAGGACCCCCACCACCTTGTTCAATATCTCTCAAAAATCACATTATGGAGAAAACCACTTGTTGTATGGTGGATCCCCCAAACCTTTATCCAATGTACTCCAAAAGCTGACAAAATGTTGCTCATGTTCCTTGAAAGCTTTTACCAATCTTTCATGAAAATCGATCTGTAATTGTAGGCTACAGTAGGGATAATCCCCTGAAAAAAACCTTTTTAACCGGAAGTGACAAACCGAAAGTTGGTATGCAGAAATATTGGAAACAGTACTAAAACCTTATATACCAAGTTTCCATAAGATCATAAGCCGGGATTAGAAGTTATTGAAGATTTAAACTTAGAGGTGTTTGGGAGACCCCCCGCCATTTTGTCCAAATTTGAAATGAATCCAGATCTTCCATTTTCAAGTGAACCTGGATCATTTGTCAAAGTTTCATCTAGATCCTATGCAGGAATGCCTCCTGTGCTGGAAACAGTTTTTTCAAAAAAATCACTAATCTTTATTTTTGTTGAAACGTTTACTTTTAGATGGTTAAAAAAAATAAACATTACCATGGGAAAGAATTATGTTTTTTTATTCGCCTTCGTATTAAAGTGTTACTTTATTACTGTGATTTGCGGCCGTAAAGTGTCACTTTATAGCCATATATTTTGTTGTCATAGTTACGTCCAAAAAAGTAAAAAACATTTGTATTTGTTTAAATTCTATAAAAAATAGAAATTTTTATCAAAGCAACCCTTAAATTCAAAATTTCATGATCCAATTAAAATAGTTGTTATCATTTGTTTTCATAGTTATACAATTACTTAGAAAAAATAACAAATATTTTGTCAAAGGTTACCTTTTCAACATATTTTTATTTCAAAATTTATGCAAATTTATAATTTTAATTTAGAATAAATGTTTTACTTCCGTTGCGGCGAAAAATTGTATATGACACACGGACGTAAGCTATTTTGAACTTAATCTTTAGCTTTACGTCCTTGTATCATAATGTACTATTTAAAAATTTCAACAGTAAATTTGAACAAATAATGAATATTTTTAAGCAATCATTGAAAAATAACTCTTTAAAATCAAGTTTATTCAGTTTTTCGCATTTCCTGGAAAATGTTTCCGTGTTTATGTTATGTTAATGTTTATTTTTTTACATCAACAAAAAGTAAACGTTTTAACAAAAATAAAGATTACTGATTTTTTTGAAAAAACTGTTTCCAGCAAAGGAGGATTTTTGTGTGAAAATGGTTTAACTTTTTTGGTTTAAAATCAAAAATTAAACATAAAACTAAATATTTTGATTCCAAAAAATTACAGCGTATTAGGGACATAATAAGGAAAGTTTTTACCAAATTGTGTGAAAAAAAATTTTTTTTTGTCGGCGATAAAAATTAAAAACGAAAAAACCTTTTTTTCTCGGTTTTTTTCTATTTTCACGGCAAATTTTAGGTTATGTGAAAAAATGGCTTCCGTAAAAGTTATAGATCTTTTTATTACCTACATCTTTAACATTAAGTTTTTAAAATCGTGAAAAAACATTTTCTACGCCACCCCATTTCACCCTCGTAACTCGGATCACCCTTAATTTATTTTTCCCATCATTTGCGCAATATATTCTGCCTTATCTAATATTTTTCATGCTGTTACTTATTTTTTCCATTTTTTGCCTGTTTTTTAAGGTATCTGCACTGGTCTAAATGAAAATGAAATTACTTCAATAATAATATATTCCTTTTTCTACTTCAAGCTACGAAAATGTCATTTTAATATATAGTAAAATCTATGTGAAAGTGAAACTTTTTCTTACTAGTGACTGAAATTTTTATTCTAACTAGTGAGTGAAAATAAATAAGTTTCGGTGGTCACCTACAGGTGGTGGTTAAAACCAAATATTTAAAAATTTTCTATAAAATTTTACATATTACTACAACTAGGCAATTTTCATGTATTTACGAAGCATATTTATGCGTATATATATTTAAAAAAAAATGTTTATTCTAAATCAAAATTATAAATTTGCATAAATTTTGAAATAAAAATATGTGGAACAGGTTACCTTTGACAAATTGTTTGTTATTTTTCCCAAATTATTGTATAACTATGACAACGAATGATAACAACTATTTTAACTGGATCATGAAATTTTGAATTTAAGGGTTGCTTTGATAAAACTTTCTATTTTTTATAGAATTTAAACAAATAAAAATGTTTTTCACTTTTTTGGACGTAACTATGACAACAAAATATATCGCTAAAAAGTGACACTTTAAGGCCGCAAATCACAGTAATAAAGTAACACTTTAATGCATAGCCGAATAAAAAAGTTTATTCTGTTTTATTTGTTAGAAATATTGAAAGTACAATTAATATGATGATTAGTAGTAGTGGTTGGTTTCATCGATGATGTAGATGGCAGATTCATGTGAAAAACTGACGTATTATTTAAAGGATTGAATATTTGAGATTGAATTTGATTTGCTGTTTCTGTTGTTGTTTCGCAGAAATCCCTTGAAAATACTGCGATATTGACAGAAATAAACACAGCAACCGAAACAGAAACAGCAAATCAAATGCAATCTCAAATATTCAATCCTTTAATTTACAAAAACTTTAATAATGAGTGTGTTTGTTTCTATATCGGAGAAATCGGAGCGATAAAATAAAATTTGTATCAGATATATCGTATAATTCTTCCTCCGATAATTAACTGTAGATATAAAATATATTCTGAGTGTTTTCCGCCAAAAAAATAAAAAAAATTTATTTAATAAATTTAAATTTTATTAAAAAATTTATTTATATTTGTTTTTAATCGAAACTTTACCAACAATTTTTTAAATTTATACTTTAAACGATGACTTCCAGTCGGTAAAAAAAATATCTGTAATATCTGTAAAAGTTTTCAGAGAAAATATATGATCGGAGATGTATCCGAGAATGAAAAAAAAAACACGGAACAGATATATCCGAGAATGCAACAAAAGACGCGGGGTAAAAACCTTTTTGCGTTCCTGACCTTATTCCAACAAACCGTCCAGTCACGCAAAAAGAGACGTTTTCACCACTTGTTGAAAAATCTACTATTTATAGCTACATATTTTCATTTTCATTCTTAACAGTTATTTAATATCTATCTGCATACAGTATACAAAGGGACGATAAACATTCTTGAAAAGTAAGCATTGCAGCTATAGAAAAAAAAGTAGTGCTAGAAAGCAGCAATATTGGAGAATACGAGTGGCAGATGTTTCTCTTTTTATAGAACAGTTTTGTGTCCATACCTGTATCCATGTGGAACGGCATTTTTGAATATTTCTGGGAGTACATATTTGTTAAAATTTACGATTATATTCGCCGACAGAAATATATGTAAATTGTGTGTTACTATAACAGTACTAATATTAATTTTATGGATTTTCAATCTTAATTGCTTTGAAAAAACAACTTTTTTATTCGCCTACATATTAAAGTGGTACTTTATTACTGTGATATGCGGCCGTAAAGTGTCACTTTTTAACCATATATTTTGTTGTTATAGTTACGTCCAAAAAAGTAAAAACATTTGTATTTGTTTAAATTCTATAAAAAGAAATTTTTATCAGAGCAACCTTTAAATTCAAAATCTCACAATCCAATTAAAATTATTTTTATTATATGTTGTTATAGTTATACAACTATTTTGAAAAAAATAACAAATATTTTTTCAAAGGTTACTTGTTCAACATATTTTCATTTCAAAATTTATTCAAAATTTTACCTCGATTTAGAATAAAACATTTTTTTAAAAATATTTTGCTAGCGGCGAATAAAAAATAGTATATGACGTACGGATGTAAGCTATTTTGGCTTAAATCCAGTGGCGGATTTACCATATGAGAGGCCATAGGCAAGTTTTCTATTACATTAGTGGAGTTTTTAATTCTTGTGTTCTATTGTGTTTTGAATATTTATTAGAACGTAACGAAACAAAAAACGCGCATAGGTTTTAAATGTACATAAAGTATTTTTTTTATTTTGGATGAAGATGCACTAATAAGACTATACTCAAAATGCGGTACCATTTATTTTTTTCGCAGATTTTAGGAGGATCGATTACATTGACTTAAAACTTAACCTTTCGAACTTTTAAAGACGCAAACTCATCAATTAAATCAGAACAGTCCAAGGACCGACTTATGTTATTTTTAATGGAAATTGAACCCATAGAGATATTGACCCATAGTGGAACGTAAATAGTTTTTTGTGAGTTTTAATTTGGAAAATGACCTCTCTGCGCTTGCCACTGAAATAGGGGAAGTTAGCAAAATTCGTAGGGCAATAAATAAATTTGGAAAAATTTCGATTAAAGAATTTGCCGTAATATACTTCAAAATTTCCAGTGCATCTTTCGATTCCGCCGAAGCTTCCATTCTTAAAAATGTATTTATTTCCGAGTATAACTCTTCATGGTTCACGTCCGATTCTTCTGTACTAGGATTTCTCAGTGATATTTCTAAATTTTTACAATCATTCAACAATTCATTTGCATCTAAACTTCGCATTTTTTCGGTACGGGTTAAAAAACCAAATATTTTGTTGTATGAATCAAGCATTTTGAATCTTTTATTTAAGCTTACTAATGCAACATCAATTATTGCATTAAAAAAATCTACTTTATATTTAGACTTTCCATTTAGAGGTGTATCAGTTCCTTCATATTCAAAAAACGTCGTTTTCGGCTAAGCCGCACTTGAGAGAATACTGGCTCAGTACCTACTTTTATAGCTATTTCTTCAGATTTTTTAATAATCGCTTCAAATGATTCATCACTTCTGAATGATTCTAAAAATTTGTTCGTAGTTTCCACCAATTTTATCATAATAGAAATATCTGCCGAGGGGTTTTGCATAACTTTACTTACTTTGTTAATTTCATACAATATATCATGCCAAATTGTAAGTGAAAGTATAAACTGATATGAGGATATCTCATCCGCAAGACCGTTAGCTTCAGAAATAGCAACTCTAATTGAACTTGAATCTGCAACTTTGTATAAAGCTTCTATAATTTGAACCAAAATATCTTTTACAACTTTTATACTATTTATACGGCTCTCCCAACGCGTATATGATAATGATTTAACAGTCATTTTACAAACACTTTGCAGTATGTCCCATCGAACGGTTGATGCAGCAAAAAATGTAAAAATTCGTTGAACAGTACCAAAAAAGTTAATTGCAATTGATACTGATTTCGCAGCATCACATACCATTAGATTAAATGTGTGGTTAGCACATGGAACGTAAAGATCTCTGGGATTTTTTTCTTTGATTAAAGCTTGAACCCCTTTGTATTGCCCTCACCATCATCATACGGTTGCCCGCGACAATTCATTAGATCCAAATTATACTCAGCTAATAAATTTAAAAAAATTTCAACTAAACCTGAACCAGTGCTATCAGTTATGTGAAAAAAAACCACAAAAAATTCTTCAATTTGTACTTCTTCCTGATTAATTTTAACGCATCTCAAAAGAATTGAAAGCTGTTCCTTATGACTTACATCAGGAGTGCAATCCATGATAACAGAAAAATATTTTGATGACTGTACAGAAGATACGATAGTTTTCAGTATTCTTCTCGATATAAGTCCAATTATTTCATTCTGCACATCTTTTCCAAGATAAGTGTCAAAGCATTCTTTATTTTTTATTGGTTTGAGATGCTCTAACATAACTGGATCAAATTTTGCAATAAGTTCTACTTGTGCCAAGAAGTGTCCATTATTAGGCTGATAAAGTTGCTCACGTATAACGTCGCCCTTTGGCCACGCGATATTAATTTTGTTTTGGTGGAGGGATGGAGCCTTGCAGTGCATTTCCTTACCTCAATTTCCTTTGTTTCTCTTATACTAACACTAACACAATTATAACTGGTAACCACATAACACACAATCACTAATTGTCTCAAAATCGAAGAAAATCCCCTTACAATACCGCCCAAACCTTCATTCAACCATTCCCAAAAGCAACTAAAATTTAATTAAAATAATAAATAAAAATTTGCAAATATTTGATTAAGACATTATAATTAATTATTATTAGGCATATATACATATACATATATATAATTATACATTAATTAAAATATTTTTTATTATTTTGATTCCAATCGTTTCTCACCCTTTGTAACTTCAATCCCAGCTGTTCCTCAATATTTCCTGGCTCCAATTCCAACTTGTTTGGCTTGGTGCGGCTTGTGTCCCAATTTTTCCTTGGTGATGGTTTTCCCCAATTTAGCACCAGAGATGTATTATGGTTTGTTATTGGCCCTGATTCGAAGCCACGTAATGCTATCTGGACCTTTCTACGCACACCAAAATTACATTATTAAGCCGGAATAACTCTGGCACCCCCCCCGACGAATTCAAATTTGGGAAATCTCTTACGTTTTACAAATTTAGCCTATCATTCCAAAGGAAAAACAAATAATTAAGCAAAAATTAATAAAGTTAATGAAAATACCTTAAATTAACTGTTGATTGGTGGACACTTCCAGTATGATGTCCTATTTCCAAAGTTTAATTTCCAAAAATTCAGCAGCATGTGATTTTATTATACGAAATTGACACAATGTGCAGCCGTCAACACAACATGAGGATGGTTCAGAATTAAATCCAACAACAGGTATTCCATTTAACTTTAGCTTTACTAATTGATGTCCGATTAACAACATCTACCTCAACCCCAAATTCCAAAAAAAACTTTTGCCAATTGGAACAACAGTGGCATTTGATCTCTGAGATAATAACGTTTGTTCTTCCCTTCTAAACATTATAACAAGTTAACTTTCAAATTATAAAATTGAATATGTTGTAGAAATCAAAAATCAAACTCAACAAACAGTGCTACACAATTTTACTCTTTTAATTTATAAATTATTAGTGGTTTGAAGAAACATTTTAGCAACTTTATTATTTTAATTTAAATAAATCAATCTGAATTCACTTAATTTGTTTTTTTTTTATTTTAAACATGGAATTAATAAAAAAGGTGATTTTATTTTTAAAGTTACAACATGAAAAACCTTTCTTCTTCAAAACCAAAAATCGAATTGATTCGTTTTTCTTTTAGATTTTTTGACATCCCAAAAAAATTAATCAATCAATAATAAAAAATGTGATTTTTCTTTGACATCTTCTAATGTCATCGTGTAATACTAAAAATTAAACAAAATTGAGTAACGACATCTGTTCGTTAGAATTGAAATAAAATTGGGTACGTTCGTTTGTTTTTATAATTGTTATTCGAAGTTGAACTGACTGTTGGAAAATTTGAAATTATTATTAATGTAAAAATGAACTGAAATTATGGAAATAAATTTTTATTGAATTAGAAAAAGAAGATGAATTGGTTTTATTATTGTTTAGGCGAATATAACGGACGTTACACCATGAATTCAAGGTAAAACCCAAGATATTTACCCTTGAATTCACAAAAACGTCGTCACCCCCTCTACGTCAGAAACCACCGAACTACTTCCCACAACTAATCTGTATCTGGGATCGAGTTATCAATGGTGACCAACGCCAGGGTCGATGATCAATTTCAATACTCATGAAGTTCCTAGGAACTATCAGTGAGTACCGAAATCGATCATCCATCCATCTAACGTCAGCACCATTGAACCCTCGATACAACCAGTAAAATATGACACTGAAGATGTGAACCCCAGAGACGACACCCAGCCAGAGGAACTACCCTACCTAACGAAAAGACATCATTCCCTGATGTCTTTCGCGTGATGTACTCCAAGATTCTTACCGCTCATATCTATGCACTCATAAAGTACATTTCCAATCTTAGTCTTAATCATTGCAGGTAAGAACTTTGGAGCCAATTTTGCCGAGAATTTTTTTGGTAGCGTCACTCAAATGATGTTGCCGTACAAACACACGTTGTTGTGGTTGAAAAGTCCGTAGTTTAGATCGCAGGTTGTACTGATGTTGCGATTTCTTGAAAGCTGCTTTTAAATTTTCCTTAACCCGGTTCCTGAGCATAGTCAAATGATCAGAGCGTTCTAAGTCCTCACCAGCATCTTCACCAAGCTTGTGTAGTGATCTCAACAATTGGTAAGTATTTCCATCCGATATTGGATGTTGACCAAATAATAAATAGTACGGTGAGTACTTGGTAGCTGAATGTACTGCAGCCCGCAGTGCATATGCGATTTCACCAATTTGTGAGTCCCACTTGGTATGTTGACCTTTTATGAACGCTCGAATTGCTGCTAGGACTGACCTATTGACCCGCTCTGACGCGTTGCTTTGAGGACTATAGACACCGGTCCTAATGTGTTTAATGCCGAAATCTGACAATAGATTTTGAAAGTTCCTACTAGTGAACTGTTTGCCATTGTCACTGTGTAGAAACTCTGGTACCCCATATGTAAGAAACACTTAATTCCTTAGAAAAGCATTCACCTTCGGTGAAGTTGCGTTCCTAAGTGGTTTCAGTAGTACAAACTTCGTAGCATGATCCAGAACTATCAATAACACCGTATTCCCAAGTGTAGAACGAGGGTACGGTCCCAAAAAATCTATATAGACTCTCTGCCATGGACGTGCTGTTTCGAATTGATATTGCATCGGAGGACGCAATATCTGATTCGTGGCTTTTGTTTGTTTACATGTGTCGCAGGACACAACATAGTTGTGTACCTGTGACGCCATGCCCGGCCAATAATAAAGACGTCGAAGTAATTCTAAAGTCTTTTTAACACCTCCATGAGCAGCAGTACTATCATCATGATGTTTCTGAATCATGTTGGAAGTCATCGGCTTTGGTACCCAGAGTTTCCACACAGGAACATCGTTGGGTATTGCATCAGGTCTTGGCTCAATACGTATGTATAGCTTATCATCCACGACTTTAACTGAAGGAAAGTCCTTTGGTGATGATTGAACTTTAGCTATCATATCCGTATATTCGTTGTGCCGATAACCTTCATTGTCGATTTTAATTTCATTAATGTGATGTACTACTAATGCTTCCGTCAATTCTTCGTGTGTATCGTCATAAAGACGAGATAGAGCATCAGGGACTATATTTTGGGTACCTTTTTGGTGGACAATGGTAAAATCCATATGTTGGAGTTTTTGGCTCCACCTAGCCAGACGACCACTCAAGTCTTTCTGTGACATAAGCCACTTCAGACTTGAGTGATCAGTCACAATTGTGAATCGGTGACCTTCAACATAGCCCCTGAATTTCTTCACACTCAGAATTGCCGCAAGACATTCAAGCTCAGAAACCGAATAGTTTCTTTGAGCTCTATTTAATTTCTTCGACATGAAGGCTATCGGACACTCTTGTCCGTCAGTATCAACCTGATACAACACACTACCTATCCCTGTCAGACTCGCATCGCATCTAATAAAGAACTCTTTATTATAGTCAGGGTTTACTAATACCGGTGCTGTAGTCAGCAATCGTTTTAAATTTTCGAAAGCAGCTTGCGCTTCCAATGTCCATTTCAATTTTCCCGAACTCTTCTTTAATAAATCTGTAATTGGTGATACCACGCTTGCATAACTTGGTATGAAACGTTGGTACCAACCAGCCATTCCCAATAGTCTACGTATTTGTTTCACTGTTGACGGAGCTGGATACTCAGCCACAGCTCTTACTTTGTCAGGGTCTGTTCGAAGACCATCTTCACCAACCAAAAATCCCAAGTATTTCACCTCTCTCAGAACAAATTTACTTTTCTTGAGGTTTATTGTTAACCCAGCCGCTCTTAACAATGAAGAGACTTTGGACAGCAATTCCATATGTTCCTGGAACGTGGAAGAGACTACCAATAGATCATCTAAATAAACAAAGACATTTTCGTGATATTGATGTGGTATCACTTTGTGCATTAGCCGACACATTGTCTGGGGAGCATTGCACAATCCAAAGGGCATAACCCGGAATTGATACAATGGACGACCAGGCACTGTGAAAGCTGTCTTGTCTCTAGATGCTTCTGCCAGAGGAATCTGCCAGAAAGCATCTTTGAGATCAATACTTGAAATGTACTTTGTGCTATTTAGACGACCTAATAAGCCATCAATCAAGGGAAGTGGGTAAGCGTCCTTTTTAGTTAGTGAATTGACACGACGGCTATCAATACATAATCTGTTTTTACCAGATTCTTTTTGTACCAAAACCACTGGCGAGCACCAAGAACTGTTACTCTCTTCGATCACGCCCATTTGAAGCATTCGGTCGAGTTCGGCATAAACCTTTAGTTGAACAGCCGGCGATGTGGGTTAATGCCTCTGTTTAACAGGTGCACTATCACCAACATCGATGACATGTTCAACCAAAGAAGTCTTTCCGAGTCCAGACACTTCAAATGACGGGAAAGAATCCTTGATCATATCCAGTTCATGTTGCTGATCAGTGGTGAGGTTGTGTGTATTTAAAGTTATTGGCTCTGTACGAGTCAGTTCACTAACAAATGAAGGAACAATACCAAATTTCTCCCAGAAATCTATGCCCAGGTAGAGCTCTTCTCGTAATCCAGGGACTATATGGAACCGCATTGGTTTAGTGGAGCCATTCACAGTTATTGGAATCTCAATGTAACCCAAAATTTTATTTGCAGTACCATCCGCCGTACGAATACACGAAGTGTATTTACGGTAGGTCGTACCTGATGATTCCAATAATTCCAAGGAATTTCTTCCAAGCATTGTGATCGACGCTCCACTATCCAATAGTCCTGAAATATGTTTGTCCAAAATCCTTATTGTTAGTCGCGGCCGAGGATCCTTTGTTTCTGAAAGGATAGATGAAATACAAACTTTACGAAATAATTTCCTCATCCTCCAATATCTAATGTTACGTTCCAGACGTCTGAAATACGTGCGATGTAATGATGGGAAATTAAATGTATTAGATGATTTTATTCGGGTTTCTTGAGTGGTGGAAGATCGTCCTGCGTTCCTACATCTCTCGTCGATTTCTTCGGGCTCATTGGATGTTGAACCGAGGGTACCATCCCCGAAACATGTACTCTCAGACGGTAGTTTACCGACGGGTGACAAGATGAACAATTTGCATAAATTGCATCCGGTTTGTTACATTTCCAGCAATATAATTTTATCCGATTCTTAGAGCACTCAGGAGCTCGATGACCATTTACTCCACATCTAAAACATACTATTGGTTGTCTGGATATTGATGGACCAGGTTGACTGTTGTCAGATGTTATGCCAGGTCGCTGCAATATTCGTCTCGGTGTTGAATCCACCGCTTCAATATATCCATGTTGTTCTGGTTCAGCATCCACCTCATAATCATCCACTTGCTGTAGCTCGCTAATTCTTAAGTTTGATGTTCTGGTCGGAACTGGTGTGGACCACAAACGTTCAAACTTCTGACATAAAGTCCGAAGTTCATCAATTGAATGTATGGTAGCAGCTAGAGTAGCGTTTTTGAGCTCCACACTCAGTCCCTCCCGAGCAATCTCTAGCATTTCACGATCAGCAAATGGACGTGCTAAGCGACGGTTCAACGAACCAATCTCCACTAGGTACTCATACACGCTCTCCTTTGATTTTTGTTTGCGGTTCAGAAGAACGCGCAAGATCGCCTTATCATCAGTGAGCGTACCGAAGGTTTGTAGGAGTCCCTCCCTTAGCACTGGGTAAGTCACCACCTCATATTCATGAGTTAAATTCAAATAGTATCTGTCGGCCGCTGCTTTCAGATACCGTGGTATGATAGACCTAAGGTCGTCCCATGACACACGGTCTCTTCTGGCAGCCGCCTCCACTCTATGAATAAACTCATGAACATCAGGAGAGTGACCATCCCCTGTGAAGGTTGGAACCCAATTTGAGTCATAACGACTCAAATTGTTCCCACGAACCCCTCGGTACTCCACTGGTGCTAACGCTGGAGCCGCGTCACGCCATACCTGAGGAGGTTGGTTGTATGGTGGTGGTGCTGTTAGTGGAGCTGGTGGATATATTGGTGGTAGTTGTACCTGTGGTACTGATGGATAATTTAATTGTGGTTGTACCAATGCTGGATTATTGTGTGTGTGTTCAGATGGGAGTGATGGACCCAATTGTGGTATTGCAAAGTCCTCGGCTCTCAAACCCGATTGCTGGAAATAAGCCGGTGGTGCCTGATCTGACCGTCTCTGTTGTTGCTGGTTTGGACGATTCAGACTATGTATTGTTTCTGATATTGGCCGTACTGGGATCGGTGTGGATCTCTCATTTAGTTGAAAAGCAGGTGAAGCAGATGGAGCAGATGATACTCCTGGTTTATTCTGCATAATTGGACGTGTTGACAGTGATCCTATTATACTCCAAGCGCGTGACAATTGTGAGATAGCGTAGGTGCGAGCTTCTTGCAAGTCATTGCGAGGACCCAACCTATTCATCCTACCCGTATAATGTAACACTCGATTCGCCAAACCATCTAAGAAGGTCTGATTAATCGGTGGCCGAAGTCGACGTACCTGATCTAAAACGAGTTGTGCTGCCTGCACCACCATTTGAGATTCCTCTATCAAATCTCTCGCATGAGACATTGTTATTGAAACTGACCCATGATCTGCATGGTTTCGCAGTTCCTCTGCCCAATTGACCCCCCTGAAGTCCACACCCCGAACCAAACATTCGACCTGCAGCTCGGTGGGTTCCAGACCATAGAACGGATGGTCAACGTCTATTTGGTTTGACATTTTGATGGTAAAACCCGTAAAATTATTAACTCGCAAACGACAACAATGTAAAAACCAATTCCCCAAAAAAAATGTAGTTAGTACGATGGAAAAAAAATGAAAAACGCAGAAACGGAAAAAAACAACGAACGCCCAATTCAAAAAAAAACCACAAAAAATATTGTAAAAACCAAATTTACTAAAAGAACGAACGAACTTATGGTTGTTCTCAATGATGCTTCACCTTTCACAAAAATTCCTAAAATATTGTATATGTAAAATATAATTTATTTATTAAATTTCAGATATGCTGAAATTCAGAATGATAAGTACCTAAAATTATTTATTGACGATAGCACCCCTTGGGGAAAATATTTATTTATTTAAATTTAAAAATAAAAATATTTAAAAAAAATGCTTATTTATTGGATGCACCGTCTTACCTTCAAAATATTTATTTATTTTTTTAAAAAAATAAAAAATATTTATTTAAATCTTGAAGTACTCGCTTATTTAAAAAAATTATGTATTTACTTAAAAATTATTGATTCCTAAATTTAATTTATTTAATAAAAATTTTTATTTATTTATTCTCAAAAATTTATTGTTTTGATTTAATTTATTTTTTTATTTAATATATAGATAAGAGATTCCCAAATTCAGATTCGTCTGGAGACAACATAAAAGTAAGTATGGCTACAATATCCATTTTATTTAGTAATTGAATTCCCGCGTTCGCGAGCCCACTCCAGCAATGCATGTGAGAACCGACTAGAAAAGCCCCTAACGACCAGATTCTACAGAACAGTATCTCCCCAACCTAACAAAAACAATCGCAACTGTCACGATTAGACCCTAGGCCCATTTCTACTGACCCAGCTGCGGTTGTTCTACCTAAAAATAAATTATCATTAAACTAATGCTAAAGTTGATGAACGCTCCCGAGCACCAGACATCAAATCCTAAACTCAATGAAAACTGTCTATTGCAAGCTAAATGTAAAAGTGGAAAAATTTTGAAGTTGTGTGAGGTGAAGCCTCGATCCTGATAAAAAAATAGATTGGTTCTCCTCTTCATTTCGTTAAAGAAGCTTCTGTGCAGGGAATGGTACTACTGGTTTGCACCTAAGTACAAACACAGCAGTAGTCATTCCCTTATCACCAGAAAACTCCTTCTGAAACGAAGAGAAGAGACCAATGAACTTCGATCGCATGTCCATAATGGACAGAGGCGATCTAAGAACATAATTATGTTAAGGGGATAAGCCCCATGGATGGCTTGTTAGGCCTACCGCTGAGAAAAAGATTTAATTATTACACACTTGTAATCATTATACAACAACAAAAAAAAATTAACAACCAAAAAACATTCAATTAATTCTAACTCCCCCCCTTTTACATCTACAAACGCTCAACTGCAGTGGAATGTACAATGTTTTCATCGCGAATTAAAAAGTAGTTCGAATCTACCACAACCAACACAAAATTTTCACCAATTATAACCTTTAGTGGTAAAGAAATTAAAATCATGTATGTATTACACGCAGGCCAATATGCATTGTTAAAACGAGCATCAGATTCGAGATCTAATTATTTGCTACACACAAAAAGTTCAAATGGCTAAATCGTTTCATCGGTTTGGTTTCTCAATTTCATCTCACCAAGAGATAAAATACTTCGATATTGTAACATAATATCCTACTCAGACCACTACAACCGCTACCTATATACAAAAATATGAACAAATATGTACAATTATACAACAATTAACCTACTATATACAACTATTTACAATTAAAACTACAATAGTACCACCAAAAAAAGTTCATTAAAAAAAATGTGGACCCAAATCGGTTTTTTTTTCCAAATACTAAAAATAAAAATTTTCAAAGATGCACACAATTCCTAGGGGCCTCTTGTGGTCCCAACCACCGTCGAGGGTTCTCTTCCCTGTGGTTGGACTCGAAGATAGCGTTCTCCTCAGCCAATGTCTCCGCATAAGCGTGCATGACTGAAGAGAACTCCACCTCCTCGACCAACCACACCGCCTTCTGTTCCTTCCTCCTGCTCTTTTTCTCTCTCCACCTTCTCCTGTCCCTCTCCAGCCTCCTTAGCCGATATCTCTCTCGCGCATCCATCACTTCATTCGCTATCTCCTTTATCAATTCATCAATCATCTCTTCACACTGCTCACTCATTATATCATTCATCCATTCCACAAACGTTGCCTTTCTCCTCTCATTCATCTCATTCACTCCCTCCACTCCATCCACCAAGTTATTCACTTCCTCAGCTACCACTTCTCCTACCAACTCCTCATTCACAATCTCACTTATTATTACATCCAACATCTCATCATACTGCTCATTTGCTATGTCATCCATCAATTCTAAATATATTTGATTCCTTTTCTCATTCAATTCTGCATTCATTTCTTCCTGTTCCCTCTCATTCACCACATTCATCACTTGTCTTATAATTTCTTTCATAACGTCATCCACCTCGTTCACACCCGGCTTGACCGCTGCCTGACCCAACTCTCCTGGCCCCGGCCGACGCTTGCTCCTAAACGAGCCATAATTCCTAATTGTGTGCATTTAAAAAAAAAAATTGAAACAAATTCCAAAAATTCAATCAACACAAAAACAAATGCAAAAGCGAAAACAGTTTTACACTTAAAAAATCCCAGCGGCAGGTATATCCGCTAGAAATAGGTAGATTTCGGGGCCAGACGGTTTTGTGTCCAAATAAAATTAGATAAGTCAGATTAGTTTAAATAAAAAATATAAGTAGAAACAGAATAATTCAAAAAAATTATCGAACCAAATTAAATACATTATCCGAACTAACTCCATCAATACAATTTCGGAACAGTTTTATTTAAGTTGGTTTAAACTACTTTTAATAACATATTAAATCCACCAAAGATCAAATGAACTACGTCACAACTACAATTATACCATCACCCATAATTTATAACATTATCAAACAATTTTATTTCAAAATCATCTTTTGTTGTTGTGTTTTTTTGTTCTTATTTAATCTTATTTCAAACGGTTACTTAGTAAAAAAAATAAAAACAAAAGAGATTTTGATAATTTTTCTATGGTATTAAATGGGTTGATATTTTTCTTGGGTTGCATTATAATGCTTATAAAAATGGAACCTTTTGGGTTAGAAAGCTGAAATTTTTTGAGGCTATAGTTGAAATTTTTTGAGGCTATAGTATGTTTAAAAGCTAAGATGAATTTAAATAACATAAACTGAAACATGGTGAAAGCATTGCCTTTTGCGTTTGTTTTTATTTCAACAGCCGTAGGGTCTCAACCGTTAGATTTAAACTATTATTTTTGAAAATTTTGGAAAGATTTATATTTTAAGTACGTGAAAAAAAGTTTTCAACTATGAGCTTGGCCATTTCAGCTAGATCAAGGGCAGCAAAGTTTAGCAAATTTTTAAAACAGCTGATTTTTGAGGAACCTGAAACGCCAAAGTAGTCATCTGGATAAAAATGATAGAAATATGTTCAAATATTCAATATTTATAAATTTTATTAAAATATTATGATTCAAACGGAAGTTATAGCGCCCTAGATTATTCGACATTTTAGGCTCTAGCCGCTTAACTGGTACCCGGATATGGCCAGTTCACGAACTTGTCCAAGACATTATTTGCCGAAACACATACAAAAAATTATTTTTGTGTAGGTCGAAAAATGCGACCGTGAGAGTGCCGCCAAATTCCGTTATATCTCATATCGTTATATATATATATATATATATATATAAATTTTTTTTTCATTTTGATTTTCCGTCTCCGCTTATCATATATAGTCGTTTGGCACCAAAATTTTTCCGAAATTCCGAGATGAAGCACATACCAATAGGTAGATTTTTATATGAAATCTACCTAAAAAACCAAAACTGGCTTTATCAAAAAAAAATATTCAACAATATTAAAAATGCAAAAAAAACCTAAATCTGGTTTTACACATATAGGCCAGGCAAAATAGTATTTTAACAACAAAAAAATTCGTTACAGCAAACTGATAGTGGGATATTGTAGAACACGATATTGTAAAAGAGGGAAACAAAAATCGAACCAGCAGCTGCTATCCGGGGGAGAATGGGGAGGGTTTTTAGGGGTTGAAAAGGGTTTTTCGTGATTTCTGGCTAAACCGTGCATCCTATCAAAAAGAGTTATATGTAAAAGTTGTAGGGAATAAAAAGATCTACACTTTTTGTACGGACCATTTTTACCCTCACCTCAACATTTTTCGAAAAAAATGTGAAAAACCGATTTTTTTCTTTTTTCTTGTTTTCTTTTACAAAAAAAATTTTATGAAGTTCAAATTTTGGAAAAAGATACCTCCATTTATTGGAAAAAGGCAGCAATTTTTTTGGAGGGAAATATTTAGACGTTGTTGTTAAAATTAATTTTTTTGAAAAAAAAAAAACCAAATTTTTAACTGCGATTCCTCTTAAAACTACGCCTCCTAAAGAGTTCAGTTTTGACTCATTTACTCGTTCTTACGTCTATTTTTGATAAATGGTAAAAAAAAGTATAAATCTATGGACAAAAAGGCGGGAAAATTGAAAAAACCGAAAATATTGCTTTTTTCGTGGTAATTTGCATATTTACCGTTGAATAATTGTTACTAATTAATAAAATCATATTATTTTTTTTATTATTCTGTAAACAACGATCATTCGGAAATACATTTATGAATAATTAGATGCTTTCGTTTTCGAACTTGATAAAAATTGTTCGAAGAAATAATCAACAATTAGAATTTCCGTCGTACTAAAAATCTTAAAAATTAAATATCTCAAGAACACGAATATTAGCCTCTTTGTAAATTTGTAATATTTTAGAGTAAAGATAGAACTGTTCTTACAAAAAAAAATAAATTAAATTTCAATTGATCTTCAACCCAAGCGCCAACTTTAAAAAAGTTTTTTAATATTTTAATTTAAAAATTAATTACAAAAACAATTAATTATTTTTTTTTTCAAACGATTAACTAATCACCTACAAAAAAAAAAAAGTTTGATAAAATTGGTAAAGCCGTTCTTGAGCAATTTGATTTCGAAGGTACATGGGATTGGCAGAATTTTCATTTTTCTAAAATATTTAATGCTTATTTTAGTTTATAATATATGATAATTAATATATGATATATTTTAATTTAATATGAATTTTTTATTGTAATTGAAAGGAAAATTCACTATCTATTTGATAAATTTCAGCAAAATCTGCAACTGGCATATTTTTGCTAACAAATATTCGAATTGGTTTTTATCGTCGAACAAAACGTCTGTCTGTAATTTGAATATGTTTTGGGTAAAATATTAAACCTTCAGAAAACCCAAAAAAAGCTTATTTAGTACCTTCTTTAAACCTCATTTAGTACCTTCTAAACCCAAAATAAGTTTAATAGAATCAGTAAACTTGGGTTTAGTGTATGGCACAAAGTACAAAAAAAATCAACCTATATTCAAATGTGTTTTTCTCAAAAACAAAAAATAACAATTGTCCTTATAGGTTTAGTATGTTTTAAGTAAATTACAAATCTGTAAAATATAAAAAACATGAAAGAAAACTAAAAGGTACTTTTTGAGATCGCCATGTTTGAAGAATAAAATTTGCTTTTTTGTTACCTAAATAAACTAAAAGTAACGAAAGCATATAATTATTCATTAATTTATTTCCAAATGATCGTTTACGTTTATCATACAAAATTTAAATGATTTTATTAATTAATAACGATTATGCAACGATAAATATGCAAATTACCACGAAAAAAAAGCGATTTCCTCGGTTTTTTCAATTTTCCCGCCTTTTTTTCCATAACAGCGTACCATTTTTTTACCATTTATCAAAAATAGACGTAAGAACGAGTAAATGAGTCAAAACTGAACTCTTTAGGAGGCGTAGTTTTAAGAGGAATCGCAGTTAAAAATTTGGTTTTTTTTTTCAAAAAAATTAATTTTAACAACAACGTCTAAATATTTCCCTCCGAAAAAATTGTTGTCTTTTCCCAATAAATGGAGGTATCTTTTTCCAAAATTTGAACTTCATAAAATTTTTTTTGTAAAAGAAAACAAGAAAAAAGAAAAAAATCGGTTTTTCACATTTTTTTCGAAAAATGTTGAGGTGAGGGTAAAAATGGTCCGTACAAAAAGTGTAGATCTTTTTATTCCCTACAACTTTTACATATAACTCTTTTTGATAGGATGCACGGTTTAGCCAGAAATCACGAAAAAACCCTTTCAACCCCTAAAAACCCTCCCCATTCTTCCCCGGATAGCAGCTGCTGGTTCGATTTATGTTTCCCTCTTTTACAATATCGTGTTCTACAATATCCCACTATCAGTTTGCTGTAACGAATTATTTTTTTTTTTTCTAATTTTTTCTCCTATTATTACTGGCCTAATAAGCAAAATAATCAAAAAGAAAAACCTTAAACTGGTTTTCCCGATTTAATATTATTTTGCGCCAAAAATTTTGTATATAACAATTATACTTAACAAGAAACTGGTTTTATTAACCCGAATTGATAATTTGCGCCTAAAATAGCTCCTGTCGACCAAAAATTACTACAAAGCCCCAAGGTCTTTAGTTTCGGCCCATGTATTCTGCGCCATGTATTATGGTTTGTTATTGGCCCTGATTCGAAGCCACGTAATGCTATCTGGACCTTTCTACGCACACCAAAATTACATTATTAATCCGGAATAACTCTGGCACCCCCCCGACGAATTCAAATTTGGGAAATCTCTTACGTTTTACAAATTTAGCCTATCATTCCAAAGGAAAAACAAATAATTAAGCAAAAATTAATAAAGTTAATGAAAATACCTTAAATTAACTGTTGATTGGTGGACACTTCCAGTATGATGTCCTATTTCCAAAGTTTAATTTCCAAAAATTCAGCAGCATGTGATTTTATTATACGAAATTGACACAATGTGCAGCCGTCAACACAACATGAGGATGGTTCAGAATTAAATCCAACAACAGGTATTCCATTTAACTTTAGCTTTACTAATTGATGTCCGATTAACAACATCTACCTCAACTCCAAATTCCAAAAAAAACTTTTGCCAATTGGAACAACAGTGGCATTTGATCTCTGAGATAATAACGTTTGTTCTTCCCTTCTAAACATTATAACAAGTTAACTTTCAAATTATAAAATTGAATATGTTGTAGAAATCAAAAATCAAACTCAACAAACAGTGCTACACAATTTTACTCTTTTAATTTATAAATTATTAGTGGTTTGAAGAAACATTTTAGCAACTTTATTATTTTAATTTAAATAAATCAATCTGAATTCACTTAATTTGTTTTTTTTTTATTTTAAACATGGAATTAATAAAAAAGGTGATTTTATTTTTAAAGTTACAACATGAAAAACCTTTCTTCTTCAAAACCAAAAATCGAATTGATTCGTTTTTCTTTTAGATTTTTTGACATCCCAAAAAAATTAATCAATCAATAATAAAAAATGTGATTTTTCTTTGACATCTTCTAATGTCATCGTGTAATACTAAAAATTAAACAAAATTGAGTAACGACACCTGTTCGTTAGAATTGAAATAAAATTGGGTACGTTCGTTTGTTTTTATAATTGTTATTCGAAGTTGAACTGACCGTTGGAAAATTTGAAATTATTATTAATGTAAAAATGAACTGAAATTATGGAAATAAATTTTTATTGAATTAGAAAAAGAAGATGAATTGGTTTTATTATTGTTTAGGCGAATATAACGGACGTTACAGATGTTTCTTCTTCGATTTTCCAAACTTAAAAGAGCCTCTTCACTCCATCATCAATTTTATTTATAGTCTCGTTTTCTAATTTCCATAATCCATTATTTCCGGCAAGATTTTTATAATCATGTCTTGCATGATGTACACATAAAATATTCCAGACATTTTCTGTTCTAATTTATAATTTCCCTTTATTTTTATTGAAATTACCAGATATGGTTCAGGTAGATGTTGTTTTTCTTTAACACTTTTATTCCTACAGGCATTTGATATTCTTGTTTATCGATTTTCACTTTACATTTTTTTAATCAGATTTACAAAATATCAGCTGGTGTATATGAATGTATATATAGATGTAACATGTATTGGTTTTAATTATTTTGTCTTTCAATTTATTTGTTTTTCTTTTATTTTTTGAATTATTTTATTTTATACTAATTACAACTAATACAATATATATGATCAACACAACAATTAAATTTACGTAAACAATGTGATCTTCAATGAAATAAATTTAAATCTATCTTTATATAATACAAACATTACCGTATTTTTAATTTTACGTTAAAACAGAAACAATTATTATTTTACTATAATTACAACATTTGCCTTTTATTTTTATTGAATGAAATACGATAATATAAAAATTCAGTTCCTGATTGAAAACGACACAACAAATAATTTTGATTTGATTTGAAACTCAATGTTTCTAATAAAACAAATCTCCCGCGTTACATCACACCGTTCTAGAATTTTCGAGAGCATTTTGTTTTAAAATTAACAGACCACACCAAACAGATATAAACAAAATGCTCTCGAAAGCTCCAGACGCAATGCGTGGACTTTCGACTCCTTCACCATGGTTAGTAATTCCCTAAACTTCTTTAGTTTATTCTACCCCACTACCCTCAAAATATCCACAGTTACTCATTAACCAACCAATCAACTCAATGACCATCAAGAACTGTACACAGAAAATGTACACACACATATAATACCGAATAACTATCTTATTACGGCAGCTTTAACAACAAATCCTAGGGTTTGCTTTGTAGTCTTAAAATACGAAAAAAAAACTATTTTATAAAATATATTACAACCAACTGCCTCATTACGGCAGCTCTACAATCAAGGACTTACAATCCTTGGGTTTGCCATGTAGCCCAAAAAAATACCATAAAAAAAAAACATTACATAAACTATTACCACATAACTACCTCATTACGGCAGCTTAACTATCAGGGACTTACAATACTACGATTCGCCTTGTAGCCCCAAAATACCCTAAAAACTTTACATAAACTAATACCAAATAACTACCTCATTACGGCAGCTTTACTATCAAGGACTTACAATACTACGCTTCGCCTTGTAGCCCAAAAATACCTTAAAAAAACTGTACATAAACAAATACCAAATAACTACCTCATTACGGCAGCTTTACTAACAAGGACTTACAATACTACGCTTTGCCTTGTAGCCCAAAAATATCCAAAAAAAACTTTACATAAACTATTACCACATAACTACCTCAGTACGGCAGCTTTACTATCAAGGACTTACAATACTATGCTTCGCCTTGTAGCCCAAAACACCAAACAAAATATTTATATAAAATATACCAAACAAAATAATATATAAAATATACCAAAAAATTTTATATGAGATATTGCCAAATAACTACCTGATTACGGCAGCTTAACTATCAAGGACTTACAATCGCTGGGTTTGCCTTGTAGCCCAAAATATTATCAATTGACTACCTCATTACGGTAGTTTTACTATCAAGGTCTTGCAATCCTTCGGTTTGCCTTGTAGCCCAAAATATCAAAACTATTATATAAACAAAATATAAAATAATATAAACAAACAAATAAACTATAACCAACATTTAATCGACTTTTAATTGAACATTTAATCAACAAAACGTTCGCCCAATAATCTTTTCTACCTGAATTTCGTACCAACAATGAAATTCCAAACAACACAACACAAAATTTTCAGACGACATTTCTTCGAGGACAACTCACATTCTAATTCTTCCGCTTCCCGGTAAATTGGTTCAAAAGAAAGCCAAGAAATTTTACTCGCCATATCAAATTTCCAAGAATCACAATGTAAAACAATTACCAACAATATATCGCTACTTCTACTACGAGCTACAATATAGAGATGCGATAACTATATATCATTCCATAACACGATTGCACAAATTTATTTATAACTAGTGTAAAGTTAAAACTAAGGCACAAAACCGTTCGCAAAATTCGACTACTAAAGAAACAATCTGAACCTTCAAAAAATATCCAAAATTTATCTTCCCACACTCACTTTGGTCTGTATTTTAGAGAAAACTCAATGCATTACAAGAATATAACCAAAAATTTTTATTTTATTTAATTACAGCTTTATCTATCTCTTTTATTAAAATTTGCGTAATTTACACTTAGTTTCTAAAATTATATTCCAATTTTGTTTCAACACCACGCCAAAAATCATCAATAAATCGCAAGAAAATCAATTCTATTATACTTACGATAACTGTTCTTCAATTTAATTATTATTTAAACCCAATTAGTTAAAGGTTTATTATTAAATTTAATTTCTATATAAAATATGTAACTCACCCCTATAACGCTATATAAATTTTTTTCTTCTAGCTTCAATCTTTGTGATGAACTTTAAATCGTATGAATAGGAGAACCACACAATAGTTGAAGTTTATTCCTTATTTGATTGGCCTATATTGCATTCACGTTTAAAACTCGTCACTACTATCTTCTTTTTTCCTATACACTTCTACAAACTTATTACTTTTTATAAACTTTCTTTCATCAAACAAAAAAAACTGATTTACTAAACATTTGTGATATTTTTATATTTTATATATTTTTTTTCAATAATTTAATTTTACACATAACGAAACACAAAACAATTTACACACAATTTTTCTTTTCTTTAATAACCCCAAGAAAAACGAACACAATAACAAAACTAACCTCTAATATTAACCACAGTTTGTTAAATTGCACAACAATATCACTTATAATATTAACACTTATTAACACTGTAACCATTACCCACATAATTTTTGAAACAAAAGAAATTGCTTATGTCTGGAATGTGCCTTACAAAGATGGTGTTTTTTCTGCCTGTGTCTCCCCACAAGGGATGCCAAATATAACGTCGTCCTTTGGCCACGCGATATTAATTTTGTTTTGGTGGAGGGATGGAGCCTTGCAGTGCATTTCCTTACCTCAATTTCCTTTGTTTCTCTTATACTAACACTAACACAATTATAACTGGTAACCACATAACACACAATCACTAATTGTCTCAAAATCGAAGAAAATCCCCTTACAATACCGCCCAAACCTTCATTCAACCATTCCCAAAAGCAACTAAAATTTAATTAAAATAATAAATAAAAATTTGCAAATATTTGATTAAGACATTATAATTAATTATTATTAGGCATATATACATATACATATATATAATTATACATTAATTAAAATATTTTTTATTATTTTGATTCCAATCGTTTCTCACCCTTTGTAACTTCAATCCCAGCTGTTCCTCTATATTTCCTGGCTCCAATTCCAACTTGTTTGGCTTGGTGCGGCTTGTGTCCCAATTTTTCCTTGGTGATGGTTTTCCCCAATTTAGCACCAGAGATGTTTCTTCTTCGATTTTCCAAACGTAAAGAGCCTCTTCACTCCATCATCAATTTTATTTATAGTCTCGTTTTCTAATTTCCCCAATCCATTATTTCCGGCAAGATTTTTATAATCATGTCTTGCATGATGTACACATAAAATATTCCAGACATTTTCTGTTCTAATTTATAATTTCCCTTTATTTTTATTGAAATTACCAGATATGGTTAAGGTAGATGTTGTTTTTCTTTAACACTTTTATTCCTACAGGCATTTGATATTCTTCTTTATCGATTTCCACTTTACATTTTTTTAATCAGATTTACAAAATATCAGCTGGTGTATATGAATGTATATATAGATGTAACACGTATTGGTTTTAATTATTTTGTCTTTCAATTTATTTGTTTTTCTTTTATTTTTTGAATTATTTTATTTTATACTAATTACAACTAATACAATATATATGATCAACACAACAATTAAATTAACGTAAACAATGTGATCTTCAATGAAATAAATTTAAATCTATCTTTATATAATACAAACATTACCGTATTTTTAAATTTACGTTAAAACAGAAACAATTATTATTTTACTATAATTACAACATTTGCCTTTTATTTTTATTGAATGAAATACGATAATATAAAAATTCAGTTCCTGATTGAAAACGACACAACAAATAATTTTGATTTGATTTGAAACTCAATGTTTCTAATAAAAAAAATCTCCCGCGTTACACACGGTGTCCACGAAAAGGTAATGATCTTTCAGCTAACATTAGCACTATAACAAAAAGACGTTGAAGTACCAAACGCCAATATTTCTTCTCATTTTCTATCATTCTCTGCAAATTTTGATCAATTGTTGCATTTGATTTTAAATTAACTGACATATTCATCCATTTTTGCATACAGCTAATGTGATCGTGAGATTTATCATGTTGTTTTAAGCTAGAACCTATATTTTTCCAATCTGAATAACCTTCAGTCGACGATAAACATATTTTTCGGGTTGCAACAAAAGCGAAATACCGAATTATTTTGTATAGAATACACTAGCCAGCTTCTAGAAACTTCTTCACCGTTAGCAAGAACTCTCGTGTAGAAACTAGCATTAAATCTGCGACCCGATTTATCGGCTTTAAAAATTATTTGTTTAACCTGACTCGGTCCTTTTTTAACAATATCGACTCTTTCTCGTTCATTAAACGAAATGGGCCATAACGCCGGGCCGTCGGAAACAATAACTACATCAGTTATGTCTTGTTGTGCTTCATGCAATTTGGGATTCGAAGCTAAAACAAAATCATTGGAAGCTAAAGAAGACTCTTGAGACAAATTCATTTCAAAATCTTTTTCATGGGTGTCCGGTAATAGGACAGCAGAAACTTCAGAATTTGAAACAACAAAAGATAAAGACCCTAAAGATGTTTCAGACTGGTCAGATAAAATATCTACCAATTTTACACATCTTGCGAAGTACTAGCACCTGCATCAAAAGTTGTGTTAGTACCTGATGATATATTAAAAAAACTTGTCAATGGTTTAATTTTCTTTAACATATCTGTATGTTTTTTCTTATTTCTTTTTTTTCGGCACCCGAAGCCCATTTTCTTCCAGTGTCTCCATCACGATGAGGATTCATAGTTAAATAACGATGAATATAAATTTAAACTTTTTCTAAAGCTTGATATTTATTTATCAATATATAATATAATTTATATAATATTAATATAAAAGCGAATAGTCAGAAGAATAGCCAAGGAAAGAGCAGAAGTCGTCAATATAAAATGTATAATCAGAAGAATAACCAGGAGAAAAGCAAAAATCGTCAATATTAAAATCGCATAAATTACTAAGAACACCAAAAAAGAACGTCTGAACTATAAGAATTATAATTTAGAAGTGAAATGGAAAACAAATAATCTCTATTTTTACATCATTCATTACTTACATTATACCAAAAAATTGTAACTCGCACACAATCATAACACAACATTTTTTATAACAATAACAATCATACTATAGCTATAGCAATCATATATTCACAAAAATATAATAACTGTGAAATGTTAAAAAAAAATCTAGTAGGCTTAGAAAAAATTTCGTTTATGTATATGAGAATAGAAACCGCATACTCTTTCATATGGTTGCCAGGCATTATGTATAACGCAAAAAAAATTGCTACATACATAATAATAGATGTATATGTAAAGTTAAATATTTTATAAAAATACTGTTTATAAAAATACTGTACGCATACATTATATTGAATTTTAATAAATGAGTTTCGTTGTTTATATTTATTGTACTAAGAAAATTTTTTTATATTACTTGTACTAAGAAAAAAATGTGAGGCCACCTGAGCGCGAGGCCACCGGCAAATGCCTGGTTTGCCTGTGCTTAAAACCGCCACTGCTTAAATCTTTAGCTCTACGTCAAAAGCATCAGTAGCATCATCATTTAATAAATATATAAGGAAGTATCGCTACGTGTACGTACACAAATGATCAGTGACGCACTTTTTTAAAAAATGTATTCGTTAGGTTGCCACACTGTCAATGTCATTTCATTTGCTTACGTCTTATTTTAAAACAAACTAAAGTATTTTTTCTGAATTTTGTTTTTAAAATATTGAATTGTAATTCAATTTTATACAAATTAGTATTCAAACTGTTTTTTTTCACAACATTAATTGTGTTTATATAGTTATTTATTAATGAAAATGGCGTACTGCATCAAAACATGTAAAAAAATTGTCAACATTTCAAAGAATTTAGCTGCTAAAATTACATATATCAGATTAGGATATTTTGATAAAAAATGTTAAAAAACAATTTAGTATATATTTTTAATATATTTACAATAAGTTTGTGTCACAAAATTAATTATTTTCTAATTTAATTTTTTATTTAATTTCTTAAATGTAAGGTTGCCCTAATGTCAAAACAATTTTCTTAGACACGCCCATTCACAGGGATTGTATAAAGTCATTGTTTGTTATGAAAAAAGTGTGTAAAAAATAAGAATTTGAATATGATTTAAATTTTAAACGGATTTGATCTAGAATTTTTAATAGTGAAATATATTGTTCAAACATATATAACCATAAGGATTTTCAATTGAACTACGATGTTTATACATTTTATTATTAGTTTATTAGTTGAAGTATGGTTATAAACATAAATTAAAATCGAATTTTTAGACCAATAGACAGTACTAGCTAATTTCGTCAATATTTAGGAACAATCATCTTTTAAAGTGGGTTTAAAGGTACTTTGGAGTATTTTCAACCTATGCCAATTTCGCTATATTCTAAAAATAGCAACTGTTAGAAAAAACAGAATACGATAGAGATTTTAGATAAGTTTTTTTATAGAAGTTAGTTCATAGAAGTTTTGTAGTTAAATAAAAATATTTGCTTACAGAACAACTTTACAAATCTGTAGTCGTAAAGATGTGTTCATTTGTATTGCTGGTAATGGATGTAATGATACTGTTATTATTGATGAAGATGATGGCACACAATTTTGCTTTTATGTATTTAATGTTTAAAAATATCCAGAAAAAAGGTAAATCATAGATAGCATAGAAAAACCAAACTAAAATTTATTATTTTATATTTTATATATATGTATTGTTCTCGTTTTAACCTTTTGATAATACTACATCAACAAATAAACTATCGAACTGTAGTAGAATGTAACGATTGCGTCACATTCTTCTTTAAGTGATAGTATAGCTTGTATATCTCGCTATAAAATACTGGATTTAAATATTCATCAATTTACAACTAGAAATTCAGCTATATAATCCTGGAGTAAATTTATTTATTTTATCTTCTGGAAGTTCCATGAAATACTGCGTCTAAATTCAGCCAAAAAATTCTTAGAAATTAAGTCTTAACATCTCAAATTTAGTAAATGATTAGCAAATCAATTCAAAGATTGCATCTTCGATCAGCATCTTCATCGAAAATTCAAAACAATTAGAGTAACAAATATGCACCAAATTTAATTTATATTTCAGAACACTAGATTCATATTCAATGGTGACCAAAACCTTGTCAATTTCAACTCTACCAAAACACAGCTGTTGATTGTTTCCAGATTAAAGACCGAGTTCCCCAAAGATATTTTATTTAGTATGTGTGATGAACCAATAGGTTAATGTAAAAACATTCGTTTATTGGGTGTCACAGTTTCAAATGACCTACTCTGGAACGATCATGTAATGGCGATGGCAAAAAGCGCGTTTAAAAAACTCGGCCTCCTAAATAGATGCAAAAAATTTTTCACTCCATACCAATTGCTCCATGTTTATAAGTCCTATATTCGTCCCTGTATGGAGTACTGCTGTCAAGTTTGGGGTGCTGCTTCTGTTTCCATCTTGGCCCTCTTGGACTCTGTTCAAAAGCGAGCTATACGAATTGTGGGTGATCGAACTTTGACATCAAAACTTGATTCCCTACAACATCGTCGCACTGTTGCTGACCTCGTTGTTTTTTACAAATATCGTCATCAGCAGTGCTCAGATGAAATCAGCGACATCATGCCTCAAACTTATTCTTACCCCCGTTCCACTCGGCAATCGGCTGCCGCAACCGGTGAAACGGTAAAGATCCCGCGCTGTCATTGGGCAGATCGCAGAGAGACTTCTTTGTCCGAACTGCGTACAAATGGAATAGTTTGCCGGAACACTTAGTCTCAGGTGGCTTCAACCCACAGATGTTTAAAAAAAGCGTTAATCTACACCTTAGAACGCCAGTTGTTGTGGGACCCAGGTCTAGACCTAGGTTTTAAAAGGTATTTATGTGTTGTTGTGACACATATTCTAAACCCTATTACACAACACATTTTATTAAAAAAAAAAAAAATATACAATTATAATATCTTTTAATTTGATATCATCTAACAATTATCATAGAACAAAACATTTTATTTTTTCGACAAAACATAATTAAGGAACATAAAAATAAAAGAACTACTTTTTGCAAAAACAATAACTCTAAAAACTAATTTGTTTTTTAAATATTTTTCACGATAAAAACATCGCCTACTACAATTTTGAAATTTTTAATTTAAATGTTCGCCACAACACTCCCCCCCTAGTGCCATCGAAGATGGAACGATAAAAGAAACGTAGCTAGTAAGAGTTGGAAAGAGGAGAAGGGAAGAGTTTTTTGAATGCTCGAGTATTGTAGCGAAAAAGAGAAAGTTTGTAGGTGTCCGAGGAAGTGAGTGGACAGTTGTCTGTACAAGACAGTGTTTATTTTGTGCGATTGAGAAATAGTGGCGAAAATTGAGTCGTGCCATCTTCAGATGTGACCTAAAGTAAGGTATTATCTGTCTCGATGCTCGATCATATGAAGGTTAGAAGAAATTGTGTTAGAAGAAAGTTAAAAACTAATATGTTAGGAGAGATCGTGTTAAGTGAGAGTGTTATTTAGTAATCGATACCAGTTGATGGAGAAAAAAATTATGGGTCTTACAAATTGGAGTTCTGCAAAAAAAGAAAAAAGAAACGAACGATTATGGAGTTATGGTAACACGAGTGGAGATATAGGTCTGACAGAGCTGAGTTGCCTGAGACCAATATTTGTGGAGATGTGTACCATAGGTTAAAAGGTTCGTTTAAAATACGAGAGGCGGAAAAGTAACGTCGGTGATGCTGAATGTCTGAATATCAAAATTGACTGAGACAATACTAGCATGTATAAACGTGAATATTAATTCATTTTTCGAAAAGTAGCTGTTAAAAGCAAGAATAAGCAGAAATTTAGCGTAAGCAAAGGAGTGCATTTGGTAACACAAGTTTGGTAAAGTCTGACAGTACAAAGTTGACTGAGACCAATGTTTACCTTGGAGACGTGTACCATAGAAAAAGATCGCTTTGAGAAGAAATATCTGATTAACGACGGAATGTCGTTTTAAATATCCATAAGAACCATACCTGTTCGTCAACAGATAAATGGTTAACGTCAGAAGATGTTCATGTTGTAAAAACATATGGGTAACGTTGGAGATATTCCTTTAAGATCAGATATTTGGAGGTTCTGCTTAATTAGATGGAATCTGATTTTTATATCCATAAGGGCCGTATCTGTTTTGTCAACAGATAGATGGTTAACGTTAGGAGATGTTCATGTTATGGTAACATATGGGTAACGTTAGGGATAGAAATTAAAAATCAGAAAATTCGAAAAGTTTGTTTCGGCCCAAAAGTTAAGGAAAGTGGAGTGGGTCTTACAAAGGAAAGAGTTCTGAAGCTTCGGCCCAATAATTTAACGAGAGTGCAATGGGTCTTGCGAAGGAAGGAGATCTTAAACTTCGGCCCATGATATCGATTATTAAACAAAACGAAAAGTTCAAAAAAAAAAAAAATGGCCGCACTAGCAGGAGTTGACGTGGCTTGAAAGCCGAAAAATTAGAATTTGGAGAAAAAAGAAAAATGTGACGCTAGGAGAAAATGTTTGGCACTGTAAAAAGAAAAAAAAATATAAAATATATTAATTTATAAAAATAAAAATATTGTTTCCGCGTTTTTCAATACTTGTGGCGTGATGTGTCGCAATAGTTAAACCGAATGCTGCGACCAACAACACCCCCAAACAAAATAGTAATTCCTTAATTATTTACATAATTGTAACAAAATTATTTTAGAAAACAAAAATTTAATATGATAAACTGATATGATTAATATGATTAATTATTTTTAATATAGAAACTATCACGTCGGGGTCACCAAAATATAGCTTGTATATCTCGCTATAAAATACTGGATTTAAATATTCATCAATTTACAGCTAGAAATTCAGTTATATAATCCTGGAGTAAATTTATTTATTTTATCTTTTGGAAGTTCCATGAAATACTGCGTCTAAATTCAGCCAAAAAATTCTTAGAAATTAAGTCTTAACATCTCAAATTTAGTAAATGATTAGCAAATCAATCCAAAGATTGCATCTTCGATCAGCATCTTCATCGAAAATTCAAAACAATTAGAGTAACAATTATGCACCAAATTTAATTTATATTTCAGAATACTAGATTCATATTCAATATACAATTATAATATCTTTTAATTTGATATCATCTAACAATTATCATAGAACAAAACATTTTATTTTTTCGACAAAACATAATTAAGGAACATAAAAATAAAAGAACTACTTTTTGCAAAAACAATAACTCTAAAAACTAATTTGTTTTTTAAATATTTTTCACGATAAAAACATCGCCTACTACAATTTTGAAATTTTTAATTTAAATGTTCGCCACAATAGAATGTATAAAATTACAATGGAAGACATACACATGGAAAGCATATATTCTTTAGTAGCCGTGGATAAAATTATTAACTATAGTTGCATTGACGATCGAGAAGACGATTTACTATTACATCTTACTGAAGTCTATAATTGAATGAAATGATTAAATTATAATGGACATATCCATTTTTGTTAAACGATTGCATATTACATTTCATGGATAGTTATAGAATTTTCAACTAAAATATTTGTTGAGCAGTGGCAACAGTTGAAGTTAAATTGTTTGAACTGCATCTATCTTTCAAACTACATATAATTGTTTTTAAATCAAATGAGTTTGGAACAATCCCATACAAGATTGTACAACTAGTAATGGTCCATTACTGGCCATTACTGGCAGCCAGTAATGCAGCAATGGGCGAGTACTGGCAACCACGACTGGGCCATTAACATAATTTTACTGGATGATAACTTCGGACAATAAATGGTTGCCATTCTTTGCCCAAAAACTGGCAACCATGACTGGGCCGTTAAAAAAAATATACATTATTATCATATGTAAATTTAAATAAATTAAATACAAACTAATTTAAAATAAAATAAAAATGACGGAAAAAATTCAAAACTCCCCATACAACTGGTTCAGTTGCAAGAATGGCAAACACCGCCCTGACTCCGCCATTAAAAAAATATAAAATAATATTTTATATACATAAATTTAAATAAATTATTTACAAAATAATTAAAATAAAATAGAAATGAAAATAGATTAAAACATATTCCAACCTTTTCTTTATTACCATAGTCTTTCAACCGACAAGGCGATAACTAAACTATATGTGAAATTTTTCAAACTATGTATTTCTAAAAGGGATAATACTCTAGTGAAATTAAAAAAACATGACATAGATCGGCAAATTCTTGGCTACAGTACTGGCCCAATAACAATAGCCAAGTAATATTTACCATTCATGGGCCAGTGCTTGGCCATTCAAAGTTAACAATATACTGGATATTTTCTGTAAACCATAGATCGGCCGATGATTGGTTCTAGTGTTGGCCCAGTAACAATAGCCAAGTACTGTTAACCATTAATGGATCAGTGCTTGGCCGTATGCCAATGTCTGGCGAAACCTACTTGGGTTACGTGTACAACTTAACAACTACCGAAGATCTTTATTAGGTCTCTATTAAGACATTATAGAAACAACAGCTATAGAGACTCTATTTTCGATCTTGCAGTTTCGCTTCCAAATGGCGTACAACTGTCTAGCATACAACAGAGGACAAGGAATTCATCTGATGACCATCTTTAAAGTAAGCTGAGATTAGTTTTCAAACATTTAATCAGCGTACCAGAAAATGATCCCAAATCCTCCATGCATGCATCCTATTTAATATTTATTATAACATTTCAAATAATTCGTGTCCCCGAAGTTCATAAAGGTTGAACATCAATGCACTAAGCAACAAACTATTTATTAAAATAAGTTGTAAAGCTTTCGCTTCTAAACTATCAAAACAAGTCAGAAGTACTATACTGCCCTTTTACCATATATATTTACATTAACACGTTTTAAAAATAAAATATCGTTTTATAAACTACAATATTATTGTTTATGAAATCAAAAGTAATGTTTGCAATTAATCATTAATCATTTAATTAATCATTTGTTACATCTTTTTAGCAGTAACAAACACGCTGTTCTCATTTCGACCTAAGCCACACTTAAGAAATTTAGTCTGAACATGTCTATCACCAATTCTTAAAAATAATAATATTCAAACAAAATCAAATAAAACATGATTGTTCTCGTTTTAAAGTTTGACATTTTAACTAATTTTTTTTTAGAAAGCCTGTTACTTTATTTAAATGTTGTAAATAATTTAAGGTAGACATGAAAAAATAAAAAATAATAATAAATTTAACCGAAATCGAAAGATTTCTGTAACTGAGGGTGCGCTTACGTTGAATCATTAGTGAATCATTAATGAATGGACTACCATTACCCACTAGATTTTTTGTTACTATAGTAACAGGTCTTTAGTTTGTTATCATTCATAAGAGTGCATTAGAGGAAGCGAGATAGACATATATCTCTTATAGCGCCATCGCATAATATGAAAACGATCAAAACTAATTTCAAGAATATATGGTTTGAACCAATGTTTTTTACGACTTTATTATATGTCGGCCATTTCATTTAAATCATGTTAAACCCACTAGATTTTTTGTTACTATAGTAACAGGTCTTTAGTTTGTTATCATTCATAAGAGTGCATTAGAGGAAGCGAGATAGACATATATCTCTTATAGCGCCATCGCATAATATGAAAACGATCAAAACTAATTTCAAGAATATATGGTTTGAACCAATGTTTTTTACGACTTTATTATATGTCGGCCATTTCATTTAAATCATGTTAAAGTTTATGTTTGATATTGAATAAGCCAAATTTATTTTAAAAATTAATAAGGAAAATATACAATAGTTGTAAGTATTATTCTATAAAAGTATTCAAATCAATTAAATGTTGATATGTTTTAAATTAAGAAAATTATATATGTAATTCTTTTAGTTTAATTTAATGCCATTTTAGTTTTGCAGAATATATTATTTGATAAAATATTGAAGTGTTTAATATTATTAACTGTTGTATTATTGTTTTAATTAGTTCTTTAAGAAATAATATATATTTATATTTATTAATTTATTTACAGTCAATAAAAACTTAAAATTATAAAAATGTATTTTATTTACAAAAATCAATATTTATATAACAAGGTTGCTTTGTGGTTTAGGTTAACAAAGACAAACTAAAGACATGTCTGACCAGACAACCTAAAGACACGTCTTACCAGACAAACCCTAGACTTGTTACACAAGACGAGGTGGGACATTTTGTTCGAGCTGTCTTGGGTTTGTCTTGGTCTTGTTACTATAACGCGTTAATAGTAAGTTACAAGTAAATCTGGTATAACACTTTTACTGGGTATATAAGGAAGAATAATTACGTGTGGCTACACAAATAGACCTTTTTCCCGAAAAAAACTTGACATTTGTGATCAGCTGATTTGGATTTCGAAAACTTTAAAAAATTGTTATTTCTTGCAAATCAAGACTGTTTTGCGTTGTCTTTAAGTTGTTTCTTACTATATTTGCATTATTATTATTTTTGCAGTAAATTTTAATACATAATTACTGATTTCTAATTATCATTTGACAGATTCCATGCAGCAATCCATGCAGCAATACAACGATTTGAAGTTTAAAGAAAAAACTCTATATTTTTTTAAGTATGTAATTTGTATATCTGTGCGTTCTTCATCCATGACATTTGACATATTTCGTTTTGTATTTTAAAATAAAATCATAGCTTTTATTCGAAATTCTACTTTAAGATATTCAAATTAAACAAAACTTATAAAAATTAAAGTTTAAATTAATGTTTTCCAAATCAATTATTAGTATTTGTGCTGTAGTTTATTCATAAAAATGAAATTTTGCATTAAAATATGTACAAATAACCTTAAATACACTGAAATTTGATAATCTAATTTCATATCAATGATTAGAATGTTAGTAAAACACTACGCATAAAAAGGGTTTAGAATGATGTTTTAACAAAGACATAAAGTATTTGCTTTACAAAAACTGTTATTTTCTAGTTTAATTTTATATTTTATTACCCTACATAAATGTAATTTTTCTTAATCCATCGTTGTCAAACCATATTTCAAACGCGAATATAAGGTGTTTTTAAAGTAATTCATTATGATTAAAATTTGTGTTGTATGGACAATTAAAAATATTTATATATGGAAATATAAGGAAATATTTTATTCAAACATATTAGGCTTTTAAATTTATATGTAACATTTATTATTTCTTTTATTTGTTTTGAAAATATAAATATGCAAATTGTAAACAGTACCACCCAGCTAGAATGCAAACACTATCAAACTTCACCAATACTAAAAATTAGATGCTTCACTCAAAATGTCTAGTTACTCTTCCTTAGATATTTATTCAATGATTGTTGTTTAAAATGTCATTTAAAATTAATGTGTGGTGATGCTTCGAACTAAATTTTTTAAAGAAGATTGCCTTGATTTTCGTTTTTGTAAAATAGTATGTTATTGAATTAGGAGCTAAAGTTGTACTTTTTGTGTTGAGTCTATAATTTGGCAATTATAGACGAAACACAAAAAGTCTCTTTAGCTCCGAATTCAATACACTATTTTTTCGGCAAACGTTTAAATTTGTTTAAAAATATGAAATTATTGCATCAAATTTTTTATAAATATGTTTTAGGTAATACATTTTCTGAAATTAATTTTTATTGATTTTAATTCATTAAAATGAACTGAAATGCATTCTGTTTTGAACAAATTAATAATATCATGTTATTTTACTTTACTGCCGCCGTAAAAATATGAAAATTACTTTACTGCCGCCGTAAAAATATGAAAATTACTTTACAGCCGCCGCAAAAATTTGAAAATTAATTTACAGCCGCCGGCAGATAAAATAAAAATGGCGTTACTTTTGCAGCCGCCTGTTGTGCCGTATTTCTCATTACAAATTTTCAATCTTTATTTCCTAGTAATACAAACTCTAAATCTTTCTAAAATCGCAATATTAGTTTCACATACCAATAAATTTTCTCTAAACACATTTTCAAAACTAAAATTTTCTTTTAATCTCTAGTCGATAGTTTTATAAAGGATAAAACTATTAAGTATTATCATTTATCACAATTTTAGTCGTTACTAAGAATTTTCTTTTAATCTCTAGCCGATAGTTTTATAAAGGATAAAACTAATAAATAATATCAGTTATCACAATTTTAGTTCATACTAAGAATAAGTCTTTTTATTTTTACCGACAATCCTTTTTCAATTCACATATCATTTTAAAATATTGAATCATAATGTTTTCCAAAAAAACCTTCTCAAACAAAAAATTACTATAACATTAATATTTCTCGTGCTAATAAACTTTAAAATCATCTAAAAGCAAAATAAAACTTTAAATATTTTTTCACACTTCTTTATCAACAAAAAAATTTATTTTAGTTTCCTAGAAATAAGTCATAATATTGCCTAATTTCCTTTGTAACATAATTCTCCGACAACAATCCTTTTTCAAAATATTAAATTTAATAAAAAATTATTCCTATTTGTTTTTGTTGTTTTCTATAATATCAAAATTTAGTATATACGAAACAGTTTTTAAGAAAATAAGTTAGTTATAATAATAAAGTTTAAGTAATTGAGTTAAGACAACCAGTCGATAGTTTAAGTCAGTCAAATCAAAGAATAGTTTTAAAGAATAAATAAATAATATTTGAAAGCTACAATCTAAGTTTTTGAGTTCCACACAAATTTTCAAAACACAGTTTAAAAATATCAGCTGTAATATATACTTTATAAATGTTAAAAGACAAGAAAAAAAAAGAATAGTGCAAAATTATAATATCAATTAAAGCTAGTGAAACTTATAAATAAAGTTAAATAAAAATAAATTAAATAAATAAAAAATCGTCAATTTTATTATAAACAAAATTTAGGTGTTTTATTTTAATAAAAATATAACCCCGGGTATAACAGTGGCGCAGCCGGTAGGATGCTAGAAAATCCTTAGGAAGGATTTAATTAAATTCTACATAAAAAAAGAACATTATCAGGGGTTTTTGCAAAAATTTTGTGTGACAAAATATTGCAATAGTTAATTTTAAAAGAAATAGACATTTATAAAAGTGTTGGACTAAAAGTGATATAAAACAATAACCAATAACAAATGCAAACTGCAATAATATATTTAAAAAATAAAAATCTATAAAAGTGTATTATGGACAAAAAGTGCATACACAAGGAATATTATTTAAAACGTACAAGGGAAATCACAACCGAAGAAAACCAGGATCCAGTCAGCTCATCAAACAAATCAACTTTCACAAAAAGGTACTGTGTTAGCATTAGATTTAATTAATTCTAAACCAAATTTTAATTTAAAAATAAAAAAAAAAAAAGTCAGGCAAGTGCGAATATAATTCGCTCGCTGAGGGTTCCGTGTATATAATATGAGAAAAAAACAGTTTTTGTAAGTATAGTTTCAAGTTGGGTTGAATCTTACCCAAAGCTGTTTATGGTGGCTAAAGAAAGCTTCAATAACGCCAGCTTCTAAATTATTTATATTGGAAAATACATTATCAATTGTGGTAGCCTCAACTGTTGTTGGTTCATGAATTTTTCTTTGTAAATTTTTTTGTAGAAAATAGTTTGAGAGCCAGTTTTGAGGATTTTTATTGAAACCAACGGAAAAAACGGAGAAAAAGTGTCGTCAAATTATTTCCAACGAGTGCATTGTTAACACAGTCGAGTGATTTGTCTACTGAACATTGGGGAGATCGGTATAGTATACCAACAGGATTTGTACTTCAGCTAGTTGAACATTCACAATGACTGCCAGCAGAGCTAAACTCAAAGTGATGGTGGCTACTATTTTTCTGCACTGGTGGTACTGTATCATACTTAACGAAAAGAACAGATCCCCAACCTCGATTAACTTGACTGTAACAATTTTCTAGTTCAACAGTAGTTCAATAGTTCAAAAATTTCAAAAATGTTTGTAATTAGTGATCAACTTCACAGAGAACATTTGCAATGCAACCATATTAAATGATAATCTATCGAATAGCAAACAGGTATCTGGTATGTTATTGCATAATTTTTCAACCTAACGCCTTTCGCCTGAAGTTTAGTTCATCTGACTTGTTAAACTGTGTTGATCTAATCTGATCTTGTTTGTTCATTTCTTTACTTCGTTTCACTCAATATTTACTATAATATACATTTCCTACAACGTAGTAAAATTTATCCTCTTCTACGATTATTTTACGTGAATAGTCCTTCACAAAACACAATTTTAGAATTTTAATCAAATGAATCAAAACCGAAAAAAACGAAAACTACAAAAAAATTGTTTTGGACTAGAAAAAAATTCACCTTTCATATGCCGAAGGGGGGTCAAAAATTATTTTTTGTCAAAATTTCCACTCTCAACCCCCTCAAAATAACATTTGAAATGATGATCCGACCGCTATAGTTTTCATTCAATCTTTACAACATTGCCCATAACCATGAATATTTTCAAATATTTTTCTTTTGTAATGTTCGAAGTTAAGGGGGAGGACAGGAATTTTTTTTCACATTTTTTAATATAACTCAAAAACTGCGCTTTTGAAAATTACATAAAAAATTGTTTTGGACTAGAACAAAATCAACCTTTCATATGATACCCCACTCAACAAGGTCAAAAATAATTTTTTTTCAAAATTTCCACCCTCAACCCCATCAAAATAACATTAGAAATGATGAGCCAACCGCTATAGTTTTCATTCAATCTTTACAACATTTCCCATAACCATGAATTTTTCCAAATTTTTTCTTTTGTAATGTTCGAAGTTAAGGGGGGGGGGGACAGGAAATTTTTTTCACATTTTTTTACATAACTCAAAAACTGCGCTTTTTAAAATTACATAAAAAATTGTTTTGGACTAGAAAAAAATCAATCTTTCATATGACACCCCAATCGACTTGGTCAAAAATATTTTTTTTTCAAAATTTCCACCCTCAACCCCCTCAAGATAACATTTGAAATGATAAGCTGACCGCTATAGTTTTCATTCAATATTTACAACATTTTCCATAACCATGAATTTTTTCAAATTTTTTCTTTTGTAAAGTTCGAAGTTAAGAGGGGGGGACAGGAAATTTTTGTCACATTTTTTAACATAACTCAAAAACTTCGCTTTTGAAAATTGCAAAAAAAATTGATTTATACTTGAAAAAAAATCACCTTTCATATGACACCCCACTCAACAAGGTCATAAATAATTTTTCTTCAATATTTCCACTCTCAACCCCCTCAGAATCACATTTGAAATGATGAGCCGACTGCTATAGTTTTGATTCAATCTTTACAACATTGACCATAATTATGAATTTTTTCAAATTTTTTCTTTTGTAATGTTCGAAGTTAAGAGGGGGGGACAGGAAATTTTTGTCACATTTTTTAACATAACTCAAAAACTGCGCTTTTAAAAATTGCAAAAAAAATTGGCTTGGACTAGAAAAAAAATCACCTTTCATATGACACCCCACTCACTGAGGTCAAAAATAATTTTTTTTCAAAATTTCCACTCTCAACCCCCTCAGAATCACATTTGAAATGATGACCCGACCGCTATAGTTTTGATTCAATCTTTACAACATTGACCATAACCATGAATTTTTTCAAATTTTTTCTTTTCTAATGTTCGAAGTTAAAGGGGGGGGACAGGAAAGACAATACCCGTTTATGGCAATATCAAAAAAACTAAGCAGTCGAAAAATCATTGAAATTTTTTTTTGAAATATTTTGAACTTTCTCGATTTTTCTAGACCAAACTCGATTCCTTACAAAAAACTTTTGTTTTACTATCTCCTTATCTATGTTCATAAAATATAGATTAAAACAAATATTTGAATTTTTTTGTTATCAGTAGGCGTGGAAAAACACGTTTAAAAACTGTAGAAAATTTCAAGTTGATAGCACTTATAGTTTGTGAGTAAATTGATTATGTAGAAATTCGGACGGACACCGAAGTCTCACCAATAGGGTACCGTTTTTACTTTTTTAAAGTACGGAACCCTAAAAATGGCAAATCTCGATATTTTCAAACTAGTAGAAATAATTCCTATTTTTTATGGTGAGCGAACACCAAAATTGTTAGAACAATTGGAAATTTTTGTGTACATATCGAACATTATATATAGTTCACTATTAGTAGAAAATAAAATAGTATTTATGTCGATAATTTATACTCGGTTTCGCGGTGAGGCTTTTGATTTGCTTAATAATTTAGAACAATTTAAAAGTTTCACAGACCTAACAAATTCTCTCTATGATCACTTTTTACCGATCAAAACCATATCAGATTTGACAAATGACTTAGTAAATTGCAGACAACTACCTTTTGAAAATGTACTAAATTATTCAACCCGTTTACAGACACTTTTATTTAAGACCAAAAAATCAATGACCAATGCATCCACAGTTGCAGAAAATATGAATCCAATTCAATATAATCAGGAATTTTCTCGACTGCAGACGAACTTCCAAAATATGATGGACATCTTCAAAACGCAAATGTTGAGTGAAGTTCACTCTATTGTTTCTACTGGCAACCGGTCGCGCTCTATTACAAGAAATTCTTATAGGGGCAATAGATCCCGCACTAAGTCGAAGTCACAAAACCGCCAAGGGGGTTTTGTCACTTCAGACCTATGTTTTTACCATTCTCGTTTTGGTGATAAGGCATTACATTGTGTATCCGGATGCAAGTTTCACCAAACATTTGTATCACCAAATTCTATCACGTAACAAAAAACGATTAAACGATTGCCAAAATGAAGTCAGTAGCATTGGTGATCGTCAAGTCAATCGTCTTTCAGTTTTTGAGGTAAACTCAAGACTCAATTTTTTAATTGATACGGGTGCTGACGTTTCAGTCATTCAGTCTACTAATTCGTTTTTCAATTTATTGGCGGTAAACGGCCCTCCCATTTTGGCCTATGGTACACAAACTCTGCATCTCAACATAGGCCTTCGCAGAAATTTTTCTTGGGAATTTATTGTTGCCGATGTATCAATACCTATTATTGGTTCAGACTTTCTGAAACATTCTGGACTACTGGTTGATATGCAGAGACAGAGGCTCATAGATCCCTTAACCTCTCTGTTCTCAATTGGTAGTATCTCAAATTCTACTGAACCTTCGGTCTTTCTCGTCGACAAGTCGAATAAATTTTCGAGAATACCGGCACAAATTGTAAAAATCTTGGACAAATTTCCTGGAATTGTAAATCCAAATTTCCGTCCAAGTAGTGTAAAACATAATGTAACACAGAAACTCTAGACAGTTGGTACACATGTATCTTGTAAAACTCGTCGTTTAGCTCCTGACAAGCTTAAAATAGCGAAAGCTGAGTTTGACAAGATGGTGCAAATGGGTATTTGTAGGCCCAGCAGTAGTTCTTGTCCAGTCCGTTACGCCTGGTCCAAAAAAAGAATGCAGAATGGCGTCCCTGTGGTGACTATCGAGCTCTAAATAGGATTACAGTTCCTGACCGATGTTCCATTCCTCACCTCCAAGATTTTTCGCATCAGTTGGAGGGATGCACAATTTTTCGTCCCTCGATCTTCAGGCATACCATCAAATTCCAATATGTCCGGAGGACATCCCTAAAACCGCTATCTCTACACCTTTCGGTCTTTTTCACAAAAATGGTCTTAGGAATGCTGCTCTTTTGGTCTTAGGAATGCTGCTCAATCGTTCCAAAGATTGATGCACTCCGTTTTAACCGGATTCAATTTTTGCTTCGTTTATCTGGATGATGTACTTGTAGCATCAAAAAATCCAGAGGAGCATCTTATCCACCTCAAAATGATTTTTCAATGATTCTATGAAAATAGTCTTATTATTAATCCAGATAAGTGTGTTTTTGCTAAATCTGAGATTAAATTCTTAGGTCATGTGGTTAATGAACAAGGCATTTTGCCAGATCGTGAACGTGTTCAAGTAAAATTCCTGTCACTTGGACCACTGAGTCCATCAATGCCATTCAAAATTGCAAACATAAGTTGTGCAATGCAAACATAAGTTGTGCCTCTTGCTCATCCGTCATCTTCTGCTCGACTAGCAATTACGGTCGATGCATCTGATACAGCGATAGGAGCCGTAGTGCAGCAATTTGTTGATGAAACCTGGCAACCGCTCAGTTTCTTCTCGGTACGTCTTAACGATGCCCAAATTAAATATAGCGCTTATGATCGAGAACTTCTCGCAGCGTATTCCCGCATCAAACATTTCAGGTATCTTCTGGAAGGTCGTGAATTTACACTATTCACTGATCATAAACCTCTAATTTTTGCTTTTAATCAAAATCTTGAAAAAACATCTCCCCGTTAATTTCAACGCCTGGATTTCATTGGCCAATTTACCACTGATATCCAGCATATTTCTGGTAACGACAATGTCGTAGCTGACGCGTTATCACGTATCGATCAAATCCTCATTCCTGAGAAAATTGATTATGCTGCAATCGCGGATGCCCAAACCAATGACGAGGAATTGTTAATATTACTTCAAAGCAACACAACTTTGAAGTTTACTGCTTTTCCAGTCACTTTCAATGAAAGTAAACTGATTCATTGTGACACAACTACAACTATGCGCAGGCCATTTATTCCTGTAGCCTTTCGTCAAAGTATTTTTGATGCATTTTATAGTCTTTCGCATCCTGGTGTTAAAGCTTCAACCAATTTTCTCACAAAACACGTAATTTGGCCGTCAATAAAAAAAGACGTTAGAAATATGTTTCTCGACACACTAAGTCACCCCTTGGCAATATTAAAACAAATTTACAGTGATTTTCACAAATTCACCTCGATATCATTGGTCCTTTACCAATATCGGAGAATCAACGATATTGTGTAACTTTAATTGATCGTTATTCGCGATGGCCTGAAGCAATTCCTGTTCCAGACATCACAGTTAGAACAGTTGCTTTCGCTGTTTACAATACATGAATTTCAAGATTTGGTGTTCCAGAATCAATTATAACTGATCAAGGAACCCAATTTGAATCTGAATTGTTCACTTTCCAATCTATTAGGTTTCAAACAATGTAGAACTACATCATACAATCCGAAATGTAACGGCATGATAGAAAGGTGGCATCGTACGATTAAATCTGCAATTATGTGTTACAACCGTACCGATTGGACAACAATACTGCCTTCTGTCCTATTGGGTTTAAGAACCTCCTTTAGTGATGAACTACAAACTACTTCAGTGGAACTAACTTATGGAAGCTCGATACGAACTCCAGGGAAATTTCTAAATTCTTCTACAATTTCATTCGTTCCCCAATCCGAGTTCGTCAAACAGTTGAGAGAACATTTCGATGAAATTGGACCTAAACCAGCGTCTGGACACGTGACGTCTTCCTTTGTGAGCAAAGATCTCCAAACTTGTTCACACGTCCTCTTACGAACCGATGCTGTAAGGAAATCTTTACAACCTCCTTACACAAGTTTTAAGTCGTAATAACAAAAATTTCGATTTGGAAATTAATGGCAAAACAGCCAAGATTTCAATCGACAGTCTTAAAGCCTGTTATCACAAAAATGCAGGCGAAGAACAATACAGTTCTCTCGCAAATTCTAATTCTTATACATTTTTAAAATACACACTAAAACGGTTATCTACAACTGATCATTCTGATCCTACTATGGATCACAATCTCAACTTTTCGGCTAACCTGATACCATCAGATATTAAGAGTACGAATCAACAAGATTCAGCTTTACCCAAAAAGCCAACCAAAAAGGTTACTTTTAAAGATCAGTCTCAAATCATTCCTCCCTAAGAACTTCAAAATCTGGAAGGACGATCAAAACTCCAAAAAAATTACTAGATTATATCAGCATACGCTTCGATAATCTAGTTAAATCCTTTTCTTCCAGTAGGATGTTGTAGGATGTTGTGGATCTGTTTTGAACTTTAGCTAAAATCGTGATCCGCGTCAATTTTTCGGATTTCTTTTTTCCACAATCCAGCAACTTTATGTAAATATTTAAAAAATTTCTATCATTTAGTACTTTCGGTACATCCGTTCCAACATTTTTCATTTCGTGTCTTCTGCGAAGCCACTGGTGTGGGAGTATTTGTGGTGATGATTCGAACTAAATTTTTTAAAGAAGATTGCCTTGATTTTCGTTTTTGTAAAAAAATTATTATTTTATTTTAAAAAAAATAGATTTAAGAATTTTGTCTTCTTGTTTGCATATGAATTTTTTCTATAAAAATATTTAAAAACAATTTTCTGTTTTAAAAGTATTTTAATAGCATTTCCAAACGAGATAAAAATGTTTATCGTTTCTTGTGTTATAATTTTTAAATAATTATGTTACAACAATTAATGTTCATTAAATAAAATTAAATTACAAAAAATTTACCAGAACGGATTGTGTTTTATTATACATAACAACATCGATATTAATACTAATTAATATAAGGAAATTAATATAGAACACTCAGTGAATGATATGGTTTACTAACCAAGAACTGCAGTTAGAAAAATTATTCAAGAATTGAATTACTTAGAGTACAATTCAAAGCGCACTATATTATTAAAGAAGGGATTGATTATAAGGAAGAATAACTTAACCAGGCAGAATTATATAAGAACACGCAGCAATATATATGGTATACTAACGAAGAATTCCCATAAATGATTAAAATATAATGAAATATTTAATTTATAAAAATATAAATAAATAATTGAAATGTGAAACTTTTTTCAGAAGAAATGCTTATAGCAGCGTTTTAAGGATTATACCACCATTTAGATCATTCTTAAAGATTCAATCAAGTATGTGAATAAAACATAAATAATTTAATTTTTGTTTTCTTTTAGCTGGGGTGCGTTTCGAAATTAACCACGGTTAACCATACGGTAATATTGTCAATAATGTCATAGTGAAAATAGTGACGTAAAGCATTGAATTAAAACTTTTTGGTTAATTATGGAACGACATTTGGTAAAGTAAAGTTAACCGCGGTTAACCATAGTTAATTTCGAAACGCACCCCTGATCTGTCCGGTTTGACGTAATATTCGACGAAATGAAGTTAGCAGAAATTAGTATTATTAGAAATTAATACAATGCTGTTTTGGATTACTTTATAACCCGTGTAAATGACAAGTGTCGTTTCAATAATGTACAACAATTCGACATTCCTGGTATATCTGATCATAATCTTATAACCATTAGTTATTCTCATAGAGTGCTGGAAAACAACCCACAATTTAAAATTATAGATGATCTAAATAATGTTAATATGCATACCCTGGTTAATAACTTAAATAATATTAATTGGTCAAACTTATATGAGACTAATGATGTAGACATCAAATTAGGCATATTTATAGCTTGTAGTTCACGCTATATAAAGTATAAGGATAAGCCAGTGTATTTACCTTAATCCAAAAGCTAGTAATTCTCGCAGAAGTTAATGAAAACACATATTCCAAAGAAAAGAATCATGGTGAAGGATATAAATACACCTGGGATGACTGAGAGTTTATTAAACAACATCAATGAACGTGGTAGAGCTTACAAAATTTGGAGGGCATTCAAGACGAAATTAGATCAAAGTATCTATCGTAATCTACATGATAAGGTTGTAACGTTATTGAAAAATGCTAAAAACCAATATTTTAATTCTCAGCTTGATCCAAAGCTACCATCGGGAAAACTTTGGAACAATATTCATCAACTTGGAATTGTTGGTACCGATGTTTTGGATACTATTGATTTTACACCTGATCAGTTAAACTGCTTTTTCTCTCAGCCTTCTGACTCAGTTGGTGCTTTTCCATGCGAACAACCTGGTGTCAACTATGAAAGCTAAAAACAATTTTCTTTTATTCCAATAGATGAAGATGAGGTTAACTGTTTTTTTCGCACTATATCATCTAACTCTGTTGGTTATGACAAGATATCATTCAAATTTTTAAATTGGAGACAAGTTGTGCCTCATTTCACTCATATAATTAATAAATCCATTCTCTCATCTAGATTTCCTTCTTATTGGAAAACTGCTATCATTACAGCCATCGCTAAAGTGCCCCATCCAAGTTGTCTCAATGATCTCAGACCAATTAGTATATTATCACCACTCTCTAAAGTATTTGAAAAAGTCTTGAACAAACAAATTGTAAATCATCTATCCTCGGCTAACTTATTGAACAACCTGCAATCTGGATTCCGTTCTGGCCATAGCACCTCCACGGCCCTATTAAAGGTTATAACTGATATTTCGGAGCAACTTGATCAATCCAAACTTAATATTCTTATACTCCTCGATTTCTCTAAAGATTTTGATAGGGTTGATCATCGTAGTCTTTGTAATAAACTTAAACTTCATTTTGGTTTTTCTGATCAGGCGGTGCGGCTAATTCCTTCTTACCTTTGTGACAGATTCAATGTAACTAAAAATAAGTCTGAGTATTCTTCTCCGCTTCCCATTACTATTTTCCATCTTCATCAATGATCTTCCAAACGCCATCAAGTTCTGCTCATACCATCTCTATGCAGATAATCTTCAGCTATACTGTTCCTGCAAGTCTTCGCAGGTTAATGAGATGTGTATTAATATGAATATTGATCTTGACTCCATTTCAAGGTGTTCGAATAATAATGGGCTTTTAATAAATTGTAAAAAAACTCAGGCGATCTGTATTTCTAAGCGAATGAATATTTCTGACCTGTACTTCGATTCTGGTTCTGTTAGAAAAAATTAAGTGGAATGGAATTATTTCTCACTAATAATTTGATTTCTCACTAAATAATTCCATTCCACCAATTGGTATTCTCGTTCTCTTTTCGAGATATCGTTTTTAGTACAAGTTCTAAACTAGTACAAATTTTTGAAAATGGAATTCATCTGTCAGTTTATTGACTTGTTTTTATTTGTGTTTTTTTCGATAGCTAGCTTACACGTATTTTTGTTGTGCTATAGATTTCAGTTGTAAAATTATTCTTTAAAATTAAACAAATAGTGTATATGTATAAATAGTGTATTTTGCCACATCGTCCCATTTCCCTATTTCCGTCTGTCTTATCAAATCTGCGAGAAGCATACAAAAAATGTTTTGTAAATAAATTAAATAAATCATTTTATTTTTCTAAAATAGTTATTGATAAATAATAAGATTACTTGAACTTAGGCGCAAGCGGATTTTTTAAAATTATTTTAGGGTAAATTAAGAAAATTTAGTAAAAGGGGCAGATTTGATCTGTTTATCTTTTAAGCACACAGGAAATAAAGAAAAAATTAAAAAAACAGAAAAAATTCTTGTCAAAACAGTTTAATTTTGTATGAATTTTGCTTTTTTCAAAGGCCTGTATCTTGGACCCCGGGCCTGATGTACAACTCGTTTTGGTTTTATTCGCTTCAGTGAGTGATTCTATATCAAATAAAAAAAATCTTGTCCAAGTAGAAGTAATATCCCCAATAATAAAATAAAATTAATAAAATATCGTTAACTCGCACGCGCCAAATTCACATTTTCCTCTAAATAATTAACTAACTTTCGAAATTTTTTTCGAAATTTTTTTCCCCATTGCGTCTATACAAAATTTCGAAGCAAATAATCGCATTTCGTCTATAAATTCGTTGACGAGATAATTTGACAGTTCATCCCACAAATGCGGAATTTATTTTCTCATTCCACTGATTCTGAATGCAAAAATCCCATTTAGCACGAAATCTCATACCACGAAATAATTCCATGCAACCAGAATCTAGCTACTGCCTTTTTTGGTTTTACAGGGCGAAGTTATTAATTATTTGAGTAAGGTTAAAAATCTTGGTTTATATGTTAATAAGAATCTTAATTGGAATGATCATGTATCAAGTATCTGTTGTAAGGTATATGGGTTGCTTGCACAACTAAGAGTGGCAAAGTCTCTTCTCTCTAAAGATATTAAACTTAAAGTTATTAAAGCTCTGATTGTTCCATTCTTTACGTATGCTGATATTATTTTTTATAATTTAGATTACTTATCCAAAATAAAGCTACAAACTGCGTTTAATGCATGTATTAGGTTTGTACATAATCTAAAACTGTATGACCATATCTCTAAACATTCATCATCTATACTGGGGTGTCCATTGTTCACTTATTACAATTTCCGAGTTCTTATGTTCACAAAAAAATTATTAGTCACACCAATACACCTAGCTATGTTCGTAATAGATTTAAATTTAGTAGATCAACCAGGACCAGAAATTTAAATACTCCACCGTTCAATGGTACTACACTTAAAAGAAATTATTTTGTAGATGGTGCCGTGCTCTGGAATCAACTTTCGCACAGTATGAAGCAGCCATGTAGTATTAACGATTTTAAGAAGTCTTGTAAGAGTTATCTACATATGTATATCTTAAATGCCAACTTAAATTTAAATGTACAGCGAAGTAATTTTTGTATTTTTCTTTTTATTGAATGTAATAATGAATAATGATTAATAGTAGTAATGAAATTGTAATAGTATAATAATGATATATAAGAGCAATTTCACGAAGATTCAACAACGTTTTGACTTGACCCCTTTTAATTTTGATTATTTTTTGTTTATAGATAGTCTTTGATAAATAAAAAATACAAGTTCTCTTAGAATTTTTTTTTTCGACCAGCGGTCTTCACAGGGTGCCCCTCAATTTTTGTTATTTTGTGATGTGAGTGCATTTTGACGAGCGATTGTAGAAAAACTACTCAATCGATTTTCATAAATGATATGTCGTTGAATAGGTATTAGAACAAAGTTTTTATAAATGTACACTGTTAATTTTTTGAAATAATTTTTAACGGTGTAACATAAGAGAAAAATGGTGTAATTGAAAAAAAGATGGCATAGCCTTTTTTTTTTTTTAAACTAAATTGAAGCTTATTTTATATCTAACCACTTGTGAAAGTTTGGGCGATGCGATATTTTTTGTTTTAGAGATAAAATTCGTTGTGCATATGACTGTCGGGAATCAGTTTTTTTTGTTCTGAAGGAAAATTGTAAAAAGGGCGATTTTTAGATTCAGATTTTTTTTTATGTTAAATATCAAATATTTTATTACTAAATGAACTTTTTAAAAAGCAATTTCAGTCAAGTTCAGCAAAATTTTGCGACATTTTGACTCGACTCTTTTTAATTTGGTTTATTTTTAGTTTATAGACAGCCTTTGATAAATGAAAAATACGGCTTCAAGTAGAATTTTTTTAAATATAGACCAAAATAAACCAAATTTAAAAGGGTCGAGTCAAAATGTCGCAAAATTTTGCTGAACTTGACTGAAATTGCTTTTTAAAATGTTCATTTAATAATAAAATATTTGATATTTAACATAAAAAAAAAATCTGAATGTAAAAATCGCCATTTTTATAATTTTCCTTCAGAACAAAAAAAACTGATTCCCGACAGTCATATGCACAACGAATTTTATCTCTAAAACAAAAAATATCGCATCTCCTAAACTTTCACAAGTAGTTAGATATAAAATAAGCTTCAATTTAGTTAAAAAAAAAAAAGGCTATGCCATCTTTTTTTCAATTACACCATTTTTTTCTTATGTTACACCGTTAAAAATTATTTCAAAAAATTAACAGTGTACATTTTTAAAAACTTTGTTCTAATACCTATTCAACGACATATCATTTATGAAAATCGATTGAGTAGTTTTTCTACAATCGCTCGTCAAAATGCACTCACATCACAAAATAACAAAAATTGAGGGGCACCCTGTGAAGACCCCTGGTCGAAAAAAAAATTCTAAGAGAACTTTTATTTTTTACTTATCAAAGACTATCTATAAACAAAAAATAATCAAAATTAAAAGGGGTCAAGTCAAAACGTTGTTGAATCTTCGTGAAATTGCTCATAATCTATGAATACAATAATTCTATTTAATAAACTTTAGTAATGCAAACATAAGCTTTGAAAATGTTGATGTGTTGTACATCCTGCATCTTTTTTTTAAAGATATAGGATGTAGTAATGAACATACTAATAACCTTAATTATGTTTGATTGTTATGTGCCAATGTAAATGTAACTAACAGGCTGATTCTGAGTTAAGAGGTCATAGCTATGATTATTTTTGTTATGACAATTTTTTTAAGAGGAATATCTTAATTGCGATTCTGTGAACGTTGTCATAAAAAACCTCCTAATAATTCTACAAATATTTTGGAGATCTTTCAAATGGCTATTTTTATAAACAAAATTATTATATAATGTCATATTTTCTTTTTAAATAATTCAAAGACAAATTAAAATACCATATAAATTATTATTAAGAATGATGATAATACATATTATATAATAGTTTGTTATAAAAATCAAGTTTATGTTTTAGAAAATTTTTTGAGATATTAATAATTTTTGTTTGTGAAAATATCAACGGCCATTTTATTGATTGAATATCAATCTTAAAATATATTTTATTAATTTATATACAATTAATATAAAATTATACCATATAATATATTGATTATTATTATTTATTTTACAATAAATTTGTGAAAAAAGAATGATTATGTTTTTTCTTAAATTTTATATAAAATTTGCACAAATTACACAACATGAGACGTCAAACTTTGATAGTGCAAATATGAAATCTTCAATCGCCATTTTATTTAAAATCATTATCAATATATATTTTGTTTAATAATTTTGATACAAACTAAAATACAATAGAGACAATTATTTTAAATTTAATAATAATAACATAAATAATTCATAATTAACATTTTATCATTTACTAATATAATTTTTCACACAAGAATTCAAATAAAAAATATGTAACGTTAAATTATGATGCTTAAGATGATCATGTTTGATGGTCTTAAGTAAGAGGTTATTTTTTGACCTTACAGTTTAGACTACATAGAGAATCGTATTTAAGAGGTTTTAGTCTTAGCTAAGAGAAAAGTTTTTGTTATGACTATTTTTACATCTGTGAGGGTATGTCAGAATCAGCCCGTAAATAAATAAAATAAATAAATTTTGAAATAAAAAAAAAACAAAAAAAACAAAAATTTCAAATTAGAATTTGTTCATCGCAGTTTGCACGACCTCACACTACCACTAGTATACAAAATAACGAACAAAGTAAAGAAGTGACTATTTTTTCGGGTTGGTTTCCCAAACAGAATCAGATGACCTTAATAAAAACGTTGTTAAAATGAAAACAACTTTTTCTACTACCCAACATAAAAAATCTACTTTCGATGTTTGTTTATTGCATCGCAAACTTCTTTTTCGTCACCTGTGATAAAAAAACCTATACGAATTACTTTCGTACCTAGTGACGAAAGTAATTTTTAAAAGCCATCTATTTTCTAATTTCTTAACTAGAATAAAATATGCTACAATACCCGTTAAGTGAATCGATTGATTGAATGAAATGATTTTGTTAGTGTTAATTTGTCTCTGTTTGGAGGATGATGTTAATTTATTTTTGAATTATTTACGGACAATTTACATTAAAATTGTAAATATAATAATACATAGTTAAATATATAATATTCATATATTCTTTTTAAATAGTATGATAAAAAACAGTTGGTGTCAAGATATTTTTAAAAAATATTATTTCACCTATTTATTTAACAAAAATGAAAAAAAATATTTATTTTACGTAAAATAATTTAGGTTGTGTTAAAATATATCAAGAATTTACGTAACGTCGTACCCATTCAAAAACTAAATCAAAACTGATTTTTTTATTTTAGAAATAAGAAATCTGAATTTGATTTTGTTTATGACAAAGTACAAACCGTCTTTAGTTATAAGCCTACTAGACGCGAAATTCAAAAAACAATAAACCTTCAAAGATGTGTTATTTAATGATTTTTAGAAACTTTATAGAGTAAATAGAATAATAATATATGATTTTGTTTTGTAGTGTAAATAGAATAAAAATATAACATCATGAATGTATGGTTATGTAAAAAATTCACGAAAAAAACAATAAGGCTCGTAATTAAAGACAGCTATGTTTATGACATAAAAATTGGATAACTTATTCATATTGAGTCATCTATTTTTTAATAACAGATAGCAGATACACATATACAATTTTAATTTGTAACAACGTATGTTTTAAAATGTGAATTGTATGTAATTATAAGTGAAAATGTTTAATGATTAATAATAATTTTTAAAAAAGTAGTAGAAAAAGTACAGTCTTCTACTCGAAGACCAGTCTTCTACTCGAAGAATCTCGCGACCATTACCAACCTCGGCTGTCGCCTCAGCTGGTAAACTGTTCTCTCGTTTCAAAATATGTTGTTTTCGGCATCGTTGAAGAATATACTATTATGAACCTGTTTCCATTTTTTAGTAATTTTTATTTCTATGAGTTTTATACACTTTTGTACTTTTTCTGTTTATATTTTTGAATTTAAATTTGACGTCTTGAATAATGATGCTGCCAAAAATGATGAATGATGCTCTAGTGCTGTAAGAGAATTATAGAAAAGAGTAAATCTTCAGGGTTATGAGTAATAAAAGAGCAATATATTTTGACGCCAGATGCAACGGAGTTAACTCCGAGTAATATAAGAAAACATTACTTCTTAAATTGAGTTTTATTTCGTTAAATATGTATTTCGAAAGCGAAGCTTTCATCGACAGTGGTATCCAAAAAACTGAACTCAAATTTCAGTTCTTTAGATACTACTGTCGATGAAAGCTTAGCTTTCAAACTACGTATTTAGTGAAATAAAACTCAATTTAACAAGAATAAGGCTTATATTATTTTAGGCGTATATTAAAAATGAAAAAAAATATATTCAAACATTGTAATTTAAATCAAATTTGAATGTCGAGGTACAGGTACAACAATTACTTCCTTATAGTGGCTTGAGTTCAATTGCTTACCAAAATTCGATTTAATATCAAGTATTATTATTACCTATCTCACACTTGTTTTTTATTTCAAATATTTCAATACGTAACATTTTTCAACTTTTTGTATAAAAACACTATTTATATTTTAGTTTTTAGTCATTTAATCTTAAAACCTCTTAAAACAAGATACAAAAAATCCTTACTAACTTATTTTTTTATATGTATGCAATATCTATACGCTGGATAGATAAAAAAGAGAGAAAGAATATAAACAAAAATAGATAAAATAGATAATGTATATTTATATCTTCCGGATGGTCTGCAGTAGCCGCCGAGACATCCCGTCCTCCATCAGCGTATTTCTTTGAAACTACCATTTTAACTAGGAACTATGACCAATTTGTCTTCACAGTAGTGATCCCTTCGTGATCTGAATAGTTGCACTTCGCACCCTTCCATATCGCTCCAATTTTATTTCCTTTACAGCTTAAGCCTGAACTATTTTCATCAGCTAAAATTACAATATCGCCAATGGTTATATTCGGCACCTCTGCAAACTATATGGAACGTCGACTTAGTGTTAAAAGGTATTCTAGTACCCATCTCTTCAAGAACTTGTCGGCAATAATTTGGAGAACTTTCTAATCATTTCTAAGTTACTCGGCCGTGCTTTTCAAAAGATGCCTGGTGATTTTATGGTTGCTTGCGAAGTGATCAAAAAGTGTTTCGGCATTAATATTGCCGGAGTATCGGGATCTACGAGGATGTAGGTAAGAGCACGTGAATTAATTACTCCTTCAATCTAATTTATTGCACTTCTTAATATTTGCTCTGTGGGTTGTTTGTAAAGCAAAATTTCATTACGATTGACTTAACACGCCTAATCAGCCTTTCCCACTAAACACCCATGTTTGCCATTCAATCTGTTGAAAATAAGCTCGAACATCTGTTCGATTAATTTTAGCAATTTCATTTAGGAGTGCAGTATTTGCTTCACGAAGATATACTACGTTATTAGAAATGATCTTATGTAGTACACCTTGTCGCCTTATTTAGTTACGTATCATGAGAATGTATAACTGCTTGTTGTTATAGGTCATCTCCTTGCTCAAGGTGAATGGCCCTCTCAATAAGGTATATATATAGATTACTTCGTAACATTTTTCCACCTTTCTATCGTGAATTATTTCTAGCGGACCAAATTAATCTATACCGAAGAATGTGAATGTTCTACTGTTAAACTCTTATCGGCAATCAGGAAGAGGGTTCATTGCCGAACAACGAGGTTGTGCACGACGAATCTAACAGTGGTTGCAAAGCTTGATCACCCTTTTCATATCTTTTGGATTTTTCCAAAGAAAAATTGGACTTTGGAACCACATCGATCGTAAATTAGTTGTTACTGTCTCTGCCTAGAGTTAAGTTACCAAAACTTCAATGTTTAATCTAAATGGTACCCAATTCCATTGCTGTATGTATATTCGTTGTATCAAGTTACTCACCAATTCGCAGGGCAACAACTTTATTGTACTTGCGAGCATCTGACTATAGCCATTTCTGAACAGTTTGTGAGTTTGTTCGTAAGTGCTGCTTATTGCGTTTAAACTTGTACATCACCTAATGTTTCCATAAACCGGGCAACCAGTCGGCTAATACTACTGCGAGCAGCTACAATCTTGGCACAGAAATCGGTTTGTTCGGTGCCACCTTTAATTTATAACTAATCAGAACACAGTGAAATCACATGCATCCTCTCCTGGTGTCGGAAAAGACGTGTAGTGGAAGACGTGTAGTATCTTTTCGTCCCATTCAAGATGTATTCGCCAAAAACTGCATAAACATTTTGAAATGTACTAAGATGAATCCAACTAGCCCAAGTGGATCAAACACGCTTGATGTTCTCTATCGGTAAGTTCACGAAACTGTGGCGATGGTTCTACCATTTTCAAATAGTTGTAGACGCTACATGTAAATTTGCAATCCAATTTTTCATTACGAGCCCACGACTTTTTGGAACCTTATCAATTTGTTTTATCGTTTTTAGTGCAATAACTTCAATCACCAAACTTTCTAACTACTCGCCCCACATATTGATTGAGAGTGATTATTAACGCTTTGCGTTAGTAACCATTAAATATTCGGGTGTGCATGATAAGTTAGCTGGTGGAGTCAAATGTCAAAAATTGCATGACAAATTTATCAGGTATACGAGTTGAGTCACCAAAGAAATAATTGACACATGTGATCATGATCACTCATGATCACGGAACATTTGCTGCAGATCTCCTGATATCGCTACAGGGTTCTCGATATAAAATTTCAATCAACTGCGTTTTGCATTGTGTTTCAGTCAACAGCATCGAATTTAAGTTTAACCCCACTGAACTTTGCTGCAGAATCGCAAACCATATAAGCTTTATTTGGTTTGTTTGGGTTTTTAATAACAAATCATGGAAGAAACCATGCTCTCTGTTCTACTGGAATTAATTCATGTGGTGACAATTTTCTTATATATATCCCCTTTTCAAATACTCATCATTTTGATCGTGCATTAAATTTTGGAGGACTTCGCCTTTTGCCATCTTACGTTTTAGACAGCTGTTTTTAACTCCATAGCATAGTTGTTCGGTAGAGTCGAAAAATAATTCTTCCATTGGAGGGTAGACTCAACACGGGTTCCAATAGACCACCCTTACTATCAAATTCTTCAATATAATTGTTGGTCCTAGGTGACAGTAAATTTGGTTGATTGTAGCATTGTTACTCTTTGCATTTGGTGAAGATCGTTGAGACAAACTCGCTGATATAAATTCAACAGTACTTCCTATGTGATTTAATTGATGAATATCCCGTATTGAATTATGATCGACGTATCAGATTGATTAGGACCATTGTGTAGTAGTTTGTCGAAGGAACAAGTAAGATTAACCCTCACCAGTTTAAAAACTAAATTTAAGAGAATTTTTTTAAGAAAACTAGAATATTAAGAATAACTAAATTACATTTTTAATCGAAAGAAACATATATTCATTTATATCCTATGTATAACAAATAATTAACAAATATAGTGTTAAACTATTTTATTTTTATTTATGTTTTATTAATAAATTTTTTACTATTAATAATAACAACCGTCGTGTGAAGTACAATACAGTACTTCACACGTCGGTTGTTATTATTAATAATAAAAAATTTATTAATAAAACATAAATAAAAATAAAATAGTTTAACACTATATTTGTTAATTAAATATTGTGAAGTGGGTGAATTTATTCACAAATTAAGAGAGATATTTTTAATATCATTCAACATGAATTTTCATAACAAATAAAATAAAAATAATTAAATAATTCACTAATAAAAATTTTCATAAAAAATAATTAGAATTAGAAATAACGATTTATTTTAAATAAAAATACTACATAAAACAAAAAATGTTAATTGAAAACAAAACGCTTATTTTATTAACATAAGTATTCTTAAAATATAATGTTAATTTTATTATTCGTTATGCATGTATTGCATTTCATATAAAGGAAAAACTATAACTATATTAGTAATTTCAATTTTTATTAAATATATTCTAATAATTAAAAACTATGATTGCCTAAAAATGGTAAAAAGCTAATTAATTTTAATTATCTCAAATTCTTAGAAAATACTAAATAATAATAATCTAATAGATTACTTTTTAATTAAACCATTTTTCCCCATGGGGGGAGTAATGTACTGCAATTTATGCGCAATTAAATATTAAACATTAAAGCAACAAACCACAACTTTTATATCGTAATTGGATTGCTTATACTTTCAAACAAACCAATATTAGGAATGTTCCACATAGTCAATTAACTTTGCTTAACTTTATTCAGACTAGCCTAATTTAAATTCCTCTATTAATATGTTTATTTAAGGGCCGGCGGTTGTACAATTGCAGTTCAGCAAAGGTTTAACCTGAAATTATGCTAAACCTGATATTCTGTTCAGTTGTGCGTTGAACAATTGTGGTTTAGTCGCAGGTATGAGCCTAAGCCAGGGTTCAAGTTGAGCGCCCAATTTTGTTGGTTCAAGTGTGGTTCAAGAAACTAACCTAACTTGTAGCCTAACCTAAGCTCCTATCGGGTTCTACTAAGCTTTAGCTAAACTGCTATTGTACAACCGGCCCTAAATGGCATACTTTTCCTACGTTTTAACAAGTTTTTTTCCTTATATATAAAATACTAAGGGTTTATTTGGTCGGGTTTCTATGATCATGGATTGTTAATTGGAAATAGTAAATTATCTAAAAAAGAAAAAGATTATGTCGCACTTTAAGTGAAAATTAAAGGAGACTTATTTCATTTCCTATTAATATATTTCTTTAAATTACTTGGATTTCTACATTTTGACTAGCGTTTTTACAAAGCCTTTAAAAACTTCGCACATTGGTGTGATATGTATTTTTTTAATTTGTTTCTTTACCTATTCTATCATAGACTGCATATAGTTTTATTTTATTTTTTTATTAGATAAATCTCGTCAATTGCCTGTTGCATTGTATTTCGTGTTTTGTTTGTTATCGTCAAATATTTATTCAGGTGTTTTATATTGTTTTAGTGGAACTATTCTTTCCAAAAACTATTTTTCAGAACGATGTTATTTTATTACATCGTACCGTACTCATAATATGTTTCTCATACGTCCTGTCCTGTAACTGTAAATCTCAGATAAGTCCTGTCCAACGGAAGACAAAATAATTAGTTGATTATTTAAATCTTACAAACGAACTTGACTCTTTATAGCTTAGAAATAATGCCGTAGATTTTACGATATTTTATAAATACATTATGGATGGACATTCTTCTGACGAGATCAAATCTTAGTCGGGTCGCTACCTTTACTCGTTCTACAAGAATATCAGTTATGGCTCAACCATTATTGATTCATATAGCATGGGGTAGACCTGTTGTTTTGAAACGAGAAATTTTTAACAGAGTTTCTCACACAGTTAAAAAAAATTGAATATGTAATGCAAATTGCTACACATATAGGTCCTACGGAAGTTTCCATTACAAAACAATACAAAGCTTGCTATATAGAGTTAAAATAATGCTCTTTGCATCAATATTTAACAGAGTACATACTTGGAGTAAAATATAAAGCTTGTTGTTTAAAAATGTTTGTTATTTGCATTAAATAATATTACGCGCAACATTTTTTTTAGTATGACATTTTAATGCAAATTACATCATAATTTCGAGTTACTTTAACTATTACGCACCTGCCTAAATTAATCAAATTAGCATAAAAAAATTACAACCGAAAAAATTGAAACATACATACCACCTTAATCACTATTGTTATAGACTTTCAGCTGCGAAGCGATAACAAAAACATACATGAAGCGATTTTAAGTTTTAACTATATATTTCTAAAATGGATAATACTCTAGTAAATTTTGAAATTTCATTAAATTTTTAATGTATTAAATTGTAGCAAGGTGTATTAAAACTTCTAGCTGTTCTATAGAAATAAATTATGATGCAAGAGTTTCTTTAAATTTTATAGACATGCATTAAAATTAGGTTTAATGCAACATTTACTTTCCAATTCAATAATAACCTGCAACGCATAGCTCCTATTTCAAGACTTGCTTTAAATATTGCAGTTACTTTTTCAACTGTGCACCATTGGAATGCCTTACCCATGCGGGTTTTCACAGATCATTTCAATGACCAACTGTTTAAAGTTACTATACACAAATTCATTAAACAAACTTAATCCGCTCTCTCAGCCTTCAATTGAATATTTAGGACAATAGTTTATAATTTATTGTATAAATTATAATTAACACTCAACATGCCTATGTTTAAATGTTTAGGAAACTATTGAAATTATAAATGATAACACAAAAACGTAATTTTTAAAATGTGTAGAACAAAACAAAAGTGATAAAAAGACTTAAATCAAGTGAACAGCTGTCGGTTATCATGGTTTACAATAAAATTCATACTATATGTCTATATGGTCTAGCAATTGGTTTAATACCTTTGCTTGAAATTTAGGTCAAAGTAAGATATTAACAGTTAAAACAACGAAACGATGGAATGTGCAACACTTAATTTGTAAGAAAAATTATAACTTAGTTTCAATTTCAAAACAAACCAAATTAGTTTTCTGTTCAGAATATCACATTATAGAGGTTAAATGAACTCATATCTGTGTTTAGATATAAAAGTATAATTTTGAATTAGAAATTTAAAATCGTTCAAATTCTTATTAATTTAATCTTTTCAACAAGATAAACAATTTTATGTTTTTTTCATTCCTTTTTCGTCGGAACTCATATTTACCTATATTTTTCCGTTTGTCGCTTTATTTTTTATCCAGGTATTTTGCTGTGGTTGCTTAGGAAGGCAAATTTCGCAATCAAATATTCTTTCCAAAAATAAAATTTGCAGACATATGAGACGATGTGAAACAGTAGACATTATAAGAAAATAAGATACGTTATAGAGTTTTTTCCTTAAACGTCAACATTTGTGCATGTCAAATCATCAAAATTTATTGATTTTCCTTGCAAATTTGGTTATTTTGATTGTTATTAAAAGTGTTTTGAAAGTGAATTTTTGAAAACAATAATTAATTAAATTAGTAATTGTGTTGTGTTCTTAAGTTTTTAATGCATTAGGGATACTGAAATAATTAAAATCGCATTAAAATATGGAAATTAAATCAACTATCATTTCTTCAGATATGAAGGTTTATTTAATTTCCAAATTTTTATTTCGGTTTATTTACAAAAAACTAACATTATCAAATACTTTAGTTTAGTGTAAAATAATAATAAAAAAAGTTCAGAGACAATATTATATAAAATTCTGAAAAAATAAAGGTTGATTTAATTTCCATATTTTTACGCGATTTTAATTATTTCGCTATCCCTAATGCATAAAAAACTTAAGAGCACAACACATTTAACAATTTAATTAATTATTGTTTTCAAAAATTCTCTTTTGAAACACTTTTAATAACAATCAAAATAACCAAATTTGCAAGGGAAACTAATAAATTTTGATGATTTGACATGCACAAATTAAAACAGCTGGTTTGAGCTGTCAAAATATTTTCGGGAAAAAGCTCTATAAAAATAAAAAAATGTGTTCAAATTTAAAGAAAAACTTGCAGCGCAAGACAACTGTCACGTTAAATTTTTACATACGAAGTTATTTTATATTTTCGAAAAAAATGACAACATAAAAAACGTTTTCATTTATTTATAATCATAAAACCGCTTAATAATGACTCGCGATTTATGTTGTCGCCAATTTCATGCTGATTTTTAGTCAAAATGTAAAATTTGCACATTTCAGAATTAAGCTAGATTTTTGTATAAATATGTAATAATAAAATTGGATTTTTTGTAGAAAATTTTGAACTGATCATAACGGGAAGAAAAAGTTAAGTATGTAATCCAACATTACCTCAATGAAAAAGAAACAGACGTCAGATGTGAAAGAAAGAATATCTGTTAGATATTTTTAATGAAGGTTTAATATCGAAATAGATTATTGTTATTTTGATCGTGAATTTATTTGAATGTGGTTTTATAATGGATATTTTGTATATAATTAAGGTTTTTGGTGAAAAATGCCGAGTGTTTTATAAAATAAACTATGTTGTTTAATATAAATTATAATATGTGTCACAACAACGCATAAAACATTTTAAGTCCTAGGTCTCACAACAATATGGGTAATATGGGTGTTGGGACGAATATTTCTTTTCTTATTCAAAGAATGGATAACAAAACAATAAATCTAACCTCATAATAAAATACAACATAGGCTTATATTGCACGATAAGATGGATAATAGTAGATTCTTGTATGAGCTTAGAATGAAGGCAATTCTTCACGAGGATGAAGTTTCCCGGAACGAGCGTAGTGAGTGGAGAGAATCATCCGAGTGAAGAATTGCCTTCATCCTAAGCGAATACAAGATACTATTTTATCCACGACTACAAATAATTTCATTCAAGTTTTCCTGTAAAGTTTATATCGCCATATTGAAATATTTCTATGAAAAGAAAAACAAAATAAAACATGTTTGTTTATTTTATATGTATTGTTCTCGTTTTATCTTGTTTCTATTACTATACTATACCAACAAATCAAGTTTTTAGTTTGTTAGGGGAATTATGAATAAATAAAGCGGAATGAAATAAATAAAAAAGAATTTGATATATAGAAAGGAATGAATACAATTACAATGAAAGATATACGCATGGAAAGTATATATTCTTTAGTAGTCGTGGATAAAATAAAATAAGAGGTAAAAACTAATAAGCAAAATTAAAAAAAAAATTTCAGGAACAAAACTAAAATTGGTTGCCAATAATCCAGCTAGTGGCATATTCCTTGGTTAAATGATGCATTGCACTATCTTCCTCAATGAGTAAAGCAGATTATTAAGATTGAAACTGTTTTAGTTGACTGAATAGAGTTATGGATCTATCGAGATCTGCTGATTATTTTAAAAATTTTACTGGGAAATGTAAAATTGTTGGACATATTTAACGACAAGCGTTTCCAAGTTATTGACGATTGAAGTTAAATAGCTGCTCCAAGTTTTTGCGCTTACTACTAATAATACTAAACACGAAATTTAAATGTTTGAAATTTTGAACAACTTTTAACAGTGTTTAGAGTTTGTAAAACATATTTGTCTGCCACCGGCAAACCATGGTTTGTGGTTTTTAAATTAAGGAACTACGAATTTTATGGAGAAGTAATAAAATCGAATACATTCTTACTTTCAAGCAGAAAGCTGTTGTTCTTACTACCACTTCAACGTCTTATATTGGAATAAAAATTTAACAAGTTGTTCTTAACTACAAGGATCAATATTCAAAGGCCTCTGTAGTAGCACAACGTGACTTATGTGGATAGTTTTTTATCGTCTTCTGAATATTTCAAAGATAAGATTGCAATCGAAAAAGACCTTAATAACATGTTTTCTTTAGACAGTCCAATTGCGGAGATTGTGCTTTAATGACGCTGGGGTTCTCGGTTAAATAACAATACAGAATCAAGAAATCCTTAAATCATATGACGCCGTTCCTTATGTCAAGTGTTTAAAATCTTTAAGTACTTTATTATTTTTGATGTTCGCAATTAAAACTGAAGTATTGGCAACGACAAAACTGTCACAATTGCTCAACGTTATTCAATGTGCTAGACTTACAGGCACCAGTTATAACTACAACAAAAATACTTTCACTATAGTCATGGAAATTAAAAACCAATTTGAATGAAACTGGTTCCACGCAGTATTCTATCAACTTGGAAAATGTATCATTTTTCTCTATCTGCACTTAACGAATCAATATTAAACGCCAATTTTTTGTAACAGGTCCAAAATAGTAGACCTGTTTGGGGTTTTAGACTCTTTTGGACAAGCATAAGGTCTTTTTATGCTCGTAGTGTTAATATGCATGGTAATACACAAGTGCGATTAATTTGTAGGAAATCTAGAGTAGAGTATCTTTACCAAAACACAATAGTTGACTTTTCATTTAAAAAAAAAAAGTCCAAGCGGCACGTATATCCGCTAGAAATAGGTAGATTTCGAGATCAGACAGTTTTGAGTGCAAGTAGAATCTGATGTATCAGATTAGTTTAAACAACACAAACTAGTTTCAAACAGATATCGAACAAATTTTAAAAAGAAGATTAGCTACATATAAGCAAAACTATATCTATCCAATTTTGCAACAAACAAATATCAAATCTACCACAGAATATGTGTGTGACTATTTATGACATAAACCTACGCTATATCATATGTCGTCCAATTACTGCAAAATATCAAAATAGTTTATTCCTAAGAAAAAAAATTAATTTCTTCTATTCAAACCTTTTTATTTTTTTTTTCATTGACTGTTATAAGGTTTTTGGAAATTGTAGTTATGGATTGTTGCAAACTTTTTTGTTGAAGCCAACAAGTCAAAAACCTCTAACTGCAGAGGTTTATATTTATAATAAACGGATTAAAATATTTCCACAGATTCTAAATTTATGAAGTTTTTAAAAATATTAGTATCCAAACGGGCGTTATAACGGATTAAAAAAACAAATTTTTTTTTCTAGTATAAAGCCGCTAGTTTCTTAACCATGTGTCGGATTTGACTGATTTGCGAACTTGTCCAAGATATTAATAAAACGCACATTTTTAGAAAAGGTTTTTTGATCTGGCTTTACAAATGCGACCGTGAGAGTGCCGGTAGTTTAAAAAAAGTTTTTTTTGCAAACTCTTTTGTTGGAGCCGCTCACTCAGGAACCTCTAACTGCAGAGGTCTATTTTTAAAACAAATTGATAAAAACGATTCCAAAAATTCTACATTTGTTAACTTTTTAAAAATATTAGTATCCAAACGGCCGTTATAACGGTTTTAAAAACTCAATTTTTTTTAGAAAAACGGCTCTAGTTCCTTTAACCACGTGTCGGATTTTGCCGATTCATGAGCTCGTCCGAGATATTAGTAGAACACATATGTACAGAAAATTTTTTTGATCTACCTCAACAAATGCGACTGTGAGAGTGCCGGTCGTTTTCGTTATATCTCATCGTTTATATATATATATATATATATATATATATATATATATATATATATATATATATATATATATATATATATATATATACATATATATATATATATATATATATATATATATATATATATATATATATATATATATATATATATATATATATATATATATATATATATATATATATATATAAATATATATATATATATACTAGGTCATTCAATAAGTCCGTAGGATGACACATAGATGGCGTTACTAGAATTTTTTCCATATGATTTTTATTTAGTACTAACCTTCAAACGATACGTGTATAAATTTGACAGCAATCTGACTATTTATTCGTGAGTTATAGCATTTTGTGTGAAGCAACTTTTGTTTTTGAAAAAAAATGGAAAAAAAGTGAATTTCGAATTTTAATAAAGCATTGCTTTTTGATGAAAAAAAATACAGTGGAAACCAAACAATGGCTTGATAAACATTATCCAAACTCTGCTCCATCGAGACAAATGGTAGAGAAGTGGATGGCTGAATTTAAATGTGGTCGTACCAGCACAAAAGATGCAGAGCGCAGTGGACGCCCAAATGAGGCTGTTATTCCAGAAAACATAAAAAAAACTCCACAAATTGGTTATGAACGATCGCAAATTGAAGGTGCACGAAATAGCTGACATTGTAAAGGTAGCAGATGGTAGTGTTTTTACCATTTTACATGAACATTTGGGTATGCGAAAGCTCTGTGCAAATTGGGTGCCGCGTGAGCTCACAGTCGACCAAAAACAACAACGAATCGATGCTTCGGAGGAGTCTTTGGCACTATTAAACCGCAATAAAAGGGAATTCTATCGTAGATATGTGACAATGGATGAGACATGGCTTCACAATTACACACCAGAATCCAAAAGACAGTCAGCTGAGTGGACAGCAGTCGACGAACCGAATCCAAAGCGAGCAAAGACGCAACAGTCGGCCGGTAAGGTGATGGCGTCTGTATTTTGGGATACGAACGGAATAATATTCATCGACTATCTCCAAAAAGCAACCACCATCAACAGCGAGTATTACTGTGAACTTTTGGATCGATTGAAGGCTGAAATCGCAAAGAAACGGCCACATTTGCAAAAGAAAAAAGTGTTGTTTCACCAAGATAATGCACCGTGTCACAGATCGATGAAAACGATGGCAAAATTGAATGAATTGGGCTTTGAATTGCTTACCCACCCACCATATTCTCCAGATTTAGCCACCAGCGACTTTTTCCTGTTTTCAGATCTCACGAGAATGCTTGCTGGAAAGAAATTTAAGTCCAATGATGAAGTAATCGCTGAAACTGAGGCCTATTTTGACGAGAAAGAGAAATCGTACTATAAAAGTGGTATAGAAAAGTTGGAAAATCGCTATACTCGTTGTATCGCCCTCGAAGGCAACTATGTTGAATAAAAAAATCGAGTTTTGTCAAAATGTTGTTTTTTTCTTACTTATCCTACGGACTTATTGAACGACCTGTTATATATATATATATATATATATATATATATATATATATATATATATATATATATATATATATATATATATATATATATAATATATATATATATATATATATATATATATATATATATATATATATGTATATATATTATATTGTATTACCATAAGAAAATCAAAACTTGATGTTCCGCTGGAACACAAATTCTTCCACCACGACGTAAACTTTGTCTAAAATAAATAGTATTTTTGAATTTATTTGTAAGGAAATCTGCAGTTCTTCGCGAAAGTCTCAAATTAGACCGAAACTAAAAATTGAATATTTAATTTAATATTGAATAAAAATTGATAATTTAATAAACGCATAAATTGCAATGGAATTAATTAAATTACTTCATCTTCTGAATAATAATTGATAACATAATCAATAAAGTTTGAAATCCGATGCTTTTCCGATGCTTTGTTTCGTCGAAATGAATGTTGCAACTTTTTAAAAGCTCGCACATTAAATGAAGCGCTAACCCGACTAGCAATTTGTTCAGGTATGCCCTATTATGATCCGGGCCGGATCAGGGTATAATAAGGTAAATTCTAATAGGGCATTTGCATCCGGCCCCTATTAGAAATCATACTTGATTTCACTATTAGGGCGTGCCGTCCCGACTAGCAATTTGTTCAGGTATGCCCTATTATGATCCGGGCCGGATCAGGGTATAATAAGGTAAATTCTAATAGGGCATTTGCATCCGGCCCCTATTAGAAATCATACTTGATTTCACTATTAGGGCGTGCCGTATTTGTCCTGATCCGGCCCGGATTTCGAAAACCTATCTCATCCCTACTAGTAAATGCCGGACCAGCGCCGGATCAGAATCATATCTGATTTCCAATTAAGGTTTGCCCTATTTGTCCTGATCTGAGCCCTATTTCATTTTAATAAATTTCATTTGGTTAAAATTCACTAGAGTATTATCCATTTTATATATACATAGTTTGCGAAATTTCACATATACTTCAGTTATCGCTTCTCTGCGTTGTGAATACATATAGGTAAGTATAAAGTTTGAATATTTTTATAAACATTTTTGTCTAATGTATGTAGCAGTAAATTGTCTAATTTTTCTAATGTATGTTAAAGAAAATTCCCTATTTTAAATGATCCGGTCCTCGTCCGTTTCTAGAAGGGCTGCCTGATCCGGTATGGATAGTTTGAGGCGTTACATTACTGATCAGGACCTGTTCAGTGTGCCTGATACGGTCCCTATCAGTAGTAGGGAAATCCGTATCCGGTCCAGATCTGAGCCCTTATATAATGCTAGTCGGGGTATTTGTCCTGATCCGGCCCGGATTTCGAAAACCTATCTCATCCCTACTAGTAAATGCCGGACCAGCGCCGGATCAGAATCATATCTGATTTCCAATTAAGGTTTGCCCTATTTGTCCTGATCTGAGCCCTATTTCATTTTAATAAATTTCATTTGGTTAAAATTCACTAGAGTATTATCCATTTTATATATACATAGTTTGCGAAATTTCACATATACTTCAGTTATCGCTTCTCTGCGTTGTGAATACATATAGGTAAGTATAAAGTTTGAATATTTTTATAAACATTTTTGTCTAATGTATGTAGCAGTAAATTGTCTAATTTTTCTAATGTATGTTAAAGAAAATTCCCTATTTTAAATGATCCGGTCCTCGTCCGTTTCTAGAAGGGCTGCCTGATCCGGTATGGATAGTTTGAGGCGTTACATTACTGATCAGGACCTGTTCAGTGTGCCTGATACGGTCCCTATCAGTAGTAGGGAAATCCGTATCCGGTCCAGGTCTGAGCCCTTATATAATGCTAGTCGGGAAACTCAGGATAATCTGATAAAGATGAAGACGAAGGCAACGACGACGAAGGCAAAGATGACGAAGAAGATGAAGAGCTTAACAATTCTTTCGATAATAAACTTTCTTCTTCAGTGAAGCATCTGGAAACATCTTCTATAGACGAGTCCTGCATATCATTCCGTTCCACATTTCGTTCCATTATATTCTGACACCAAAAAACTTTAAAAAAAATTAAAAGTCTTAAATGAATAATATTTCACTAATTTTGTACTTACCTTCTAAATTCTTTAAAACCTTTTATGGCTGATTTCACTTTAATTTTTTTGTTTTAAAAACACTTTTATTTAATTTTAGAATTAATACAAATAATCTGTGTATTAAATTAATTGAAATAATTTTAAGATTTGCAGTTTATAAAAAACATAAAATTGACAGATGTCAAATTTCACTTTAATTGGTATTAGTGAAGAAGACTTGATCTGAGGGGTGAATCTAGCTAAAATCTCAGATTTGAAAAACAGATTTTGGATCAAAAATACATAATTTTTTTTTATCTGACGTACCACTACCAATGAAACGAAAATTTGCTGTCCGATCAAAAAAAAATCAATTTTTTTTATCTGACATGCGAATCGAAAATTTCATAAATATTCAAATTTATTTTGACACATATTAATCCAAAGCCTACTACAATTTGTAAATTGATAGCATTTAATTTATAATTAGTAATAAAATAGGTTATTTCTTTATGTAAGTATTTACGTTTCTGGACTATAAAAAGTCGTAGAAAAAGTACAAAAAAAAAAGCTGCAATGCATTTTGTAAAATGTTATTTGTAATATAATACATATTGTAATATAATACACATACATACTATTACGGACGATTATTTTACGGGCGGCAAGGTAGCATGTAGCAAGTAGTGCCAAACACTGACATACGACCAAGCACTTGCCCATTAACGATTAACAGCACTTGGCTATTGTTATTGGGCCAGTACTAGAACCATTCATCGGAAGTTCTATGGTTAACAGAAAAGAGCCAGTATATAGTTACCTTTGAACGGCCATGAAATTGGCCCATGAAAGGTAAACAGTACTTGGCAATTGTTATTGGTCCATTACTGGAACCATGAATCGGCCGATCTATAGTTTATAGAAAATAGCCAGTATATTAGGCTAACCAGTAAAATTGTAAACATTAATTGCCTATTGTACTGCAGCCATGAATTTGCCGATCTATGTCATTTTTTTTAATTTTCACTAGAGTATTACTGTTATCCGTTTAAGAAATATATATGTAGTTTGAAAAATTTCACATATAGTTTAGTTGTGGCTTCTCGGCTGAAAGACTATGATAATATTGAAAAAGTTGGTATATGTTTTTTTATTCCTATTTATTTTAATTATTTTGTAAATAAGTTATTTAAATTTAATTATATCTGTTATTTAATTATTATCTGGCATTTGTTTATTTAATTATTGTATGGTTATAAAAATTTTTTGTAAATTACTGTATACGATTATTTGTTTTTGTTTGAAATAAAGATTATTATTATTATTTTTACATTTAAAAATATTATTTTTATTATTTTGTTTTTTATCCCCAGGGAAAATAGACTTATCGGTGCAATAATTATGGCTATTAGTAAAAAATCATTAAATTATTTACTTATTTGCTTTATTATGTTAAATAATAGTACATTATAGAACAAGGTTGAGAAGTAAGCTATTATTGACCGAGAACTTTTAGATCCTGAGGCGCGTAGCGCCGAGGGATATAATGTTCGAGGTCTATATTAGTCTTCTCAACCGAGGTATATATAGAATTTTTTTAACTACTAACACTAATTATCATATTTGCTTTGATTAGATTTTGATATTAGTCATTTTCCATTTCATTTTTTAAATATCTTAAAATATCAAGTAGCCTGGATGTTTAGTTTCATACAAATAAAACGAAACAAAGCAATGCAATTATTATTTGTTTGTGTTTTTTTGTTCATTTCAATCAAAAATAAAAGAAAATTTGTCATTGTTAACCTAGGTAATTGTTTGTTATTATTATTGACCTAGCTTGAGAAAAACTACTTCTCATTGGGGCAATCAAGTAAGTAATGACGATTTCTCAAGTTAGTAGTTAAAAAACAAATTTTATGTTTGTTTTTGTTTGTTTTTAACACAAAATTTGTTTATTTAACATAATAAAGCAAATAAGTAAATAATTTAATGATTTTTTACTAGAAGTCATTAATATTGGACCGATAAGCCTATTTTTCCTTGTGATAAAAACCAAAAGAATAATAAACGATCATATTAACAGGTCGTTCAATAAGTCCGTAGGATAAGTAAGAAAAAAACAACATTTTGACAAAACTCGATTTTTTTATTCAACATAGTTGCCTTCGAGGGCGATACAACGAGTATAGCGATTTTCCTACTTTTCTATGCCACTTTTATAGTACGATTTCTCTTTCTCGTCAAAATAGGCCTCTGTTTCAGCGCTTACTTCATCATTGGACTTAAATTTCTTTCCAGCAAGCATTCTCTTGAGATCTGAAAACAGGAAAAAGTCGCTGGGGGCTAAATCTGGAGAATATGGTGGGTGGGTAAGCAATTCAAAGCCCAATTCATTCAATTTTGCCATCGTTTTCATCGATCTGTGACACGGTGCATTATCTTGGTGAAACAACACTTTTTTCTTTTGCAAATGTGGCCGTTTCTTTGCGATTTCAGCCTTCAATCGATCCAAAAGTTCACAGTAATACTCGCTGTTGATGGTGGTTCCTTTTTGGAGATAGTCGATGAATATTATTCCGTTCGTATCCCAAAATACAGACGCCATCACCTTACCGGCTGACTGTTGCGTCTTTGCTCGCTTTGGATTCGGTTCGTCGACTGCTGTCCACTCAGCTGACTGTCTTTTGGATTATGGTGTGTAATTGTGAAGCCATGTCTCATCCATTGTCACATATCTACGATAGAATTCCCTTTTATTGCGGTTTAACAGTGCCAAAGACTCCTCCGAAGCATCGATTCGTTGTTGTTTTTGGTCGACTGTGAGCTCACGCGGCACCCAATTTGCACAGAGCTTTTGCATACCCAAATGTGTAATGGATAGCCTGGAAGAATGCTTGAACACGGTGTATTATAGCCTCTGATTCTTTAGTGTCATTTGTGATTACCATAAGTAGCTTGTAATAGTTTTTTTATCCATCATTAACAGACACATTTTTCGTATAGTCTCAGATTCATTAGTTGTCAATTTTTTTTATTAACATGTACAGCTCGTAATGGTTTCCCATCCATTTACCTTCAATAGTCATATTTCTATAGTCCCCGAAACCCATAGTTTCCTTATTTGTCCTGAAACTTACTTAAATTTTCAATAGCTGGACAAACGTTCGATATATTTATAGGAATAAATCAAAATCTAAGCTCAAACCCATAACGGTGGAATTCAATTCGAAATATATAAAACAACAGGTTTTACAAGCAGCTAGTTTGAATAAGTCCTTCCAAAGTAATTTAATTGGTTTTAATGACGACACAAAAATATTTGTAACGGCGTTTCTACCTCCTCATAAAAAAAGCTTATTACATAAAACAAAAACACTACTTCAACAGCAAGGTAACTCAATCACATTCAAATACGTATGGGCTAATTATGGAAATATTTACTGCAAGAAGAGTGATAACGATGCTGTCATAAAGATTTCTTCATCATTAGATTTGGACAACTTATTAACAACTTAATTTATGTTTTCAGTTTAACGTTATTTTTTTACAATACTTTTATCGCAAATAATAATTACGTTATTTTTTTCATCTGATTTTGTTATCATTCTGATTTTAGAAGGAACGGAGTTTAAGTATAAATGATTTTCCTTAATTTGTACTATCATAACTCAAGAGGCTTGAAAACGAAATTTAAAAACTTTAAATTAGCTGTGGAAGAAAATAATTTTGATTTAATATGTTTAACCGAAACTTGACTTTAGAATAAATTTATTCCAACCAATACTTAGATGATTGACATGTGGTAATAAGGAAAGATAGAAACCAGCAGTTGAGTGTTTTGCTAATGTGAGCGCGTCTGATTTGACTGAGGCAACTGAAAAAACAACAACAAGTGCATACAATTTTTTAGCTGCTCCAGTCGGGTTGAACACGGCTTATATTTGCGGATATTTTCGTTTTTCTGTTTTTAAGTCTCCTGATGATAGTTGATGAAATGAAACAATAATTTTTTTTTTCTTTAATTTTATACTTTTGGATTGTATACTTTTAGATTTAATGTTTTTGGTAATTATTATTTCTCAAACTATATGAATTAATCTAGACACTTTATTAATGGTTATCTTGTTGTTAATATTAACTTGAATTTATATAAAATCAACTTTATACTTAAAAATGTAAATATTTGATTTAACTTGTACAAATCAAAAAATCCACTTGTAACTTTATTTTGTAATATTGAAGCAGCATATAACTGGGCAACTGTTTGCTGCTCTTGCCAAATAAATAAATAAATAAATAAATAAATAAAAACGTATTTGAGAGAAAATTGAACAAATTACACTAGTTTTATATGTTAATTAATATAATATAATATTAATTAATTTGAACTAATTAAACATTTTTCCTTAAATATTATCTATATAAATAATAAAATTTAATCTTACAACCCCCTAAAATTGACGCGCGCTACGTTTCCATTCGATTATTTTCAATATACTACTTGAATTTGAATTTTCTAAACACCAACCGTAATTAACCAATGAAGTTTTCAAACCTCATAACAGCTGTGCGTATTTTTTCCAATCGTCAACATACAAAGAATTACTATCTTGCTTTGTTAAAATATCCGATTTATCTTTGTATGAATGTAATATTTTGCTTCAAACAATCTTTCCGTTATTGAACTGAACTTCACTGTACTGATATAGTAGATTGTATTTTCGTAATACCTAAACATCATAACCTCGATCGAACTTGCATTTAATTTATTTTAAATTCAATGATAAATGTTATTGATGTATCGGAAATGCTTGTATCACAAAATTATTTTTTTTTGGGCAATAATATCAAATAACAAACAGTTTTGTGTAACTATAAAAAATTCCAAACTTGATGTAAATTAATTGTCCTACATCTAAAACCCTGTTTTTTTTCGATACTGAAAATTTTGGCTATATAATAAGCCACTGTAAAAATATTTGATCTCTTCTCATGAATGACAAAATTATTGGAAAAATTTTGCATTCATGCATTTTTTCTTAATATTAAGTAGTCCAAATTTTATTTAAATTAAATTTAATATTAAATTATTTCAATTAGTGCAATTTTTTTAAATGTTCCGTCCGGTTAGAAAAATTTAGTCCAAATTTATTTGTTTTGTGAAAATTACAAAAAAAAATCATATATGTTTAAATCAAAAAGAAGTAAAAAAAAAAAATCTATATGTTTGTGCCGTAAAAATAAATTAGCAAAAAAAATATATATGATTGTGACGCAAAAACCCTAACAGTAAACGCGCTCTCTTAGGGCCAGTTTTTTTTATGTTTGTGAATTACAAACATACTCTTGTGCAACTGATTATCTTTGATGAATGTCAAAATCGAATTTTGCATTCATGCATTCTCATCCTAAATTTAAGTTATATTTAAGTAGTGAAAATTTTTGTAATTAAATTAAATTCTGTTAAATTAGTTCAATTGGTGCAATTTTTTTTGTAAATGTTATGCCCAACTAGTTAAAAATTTAGAAAAAAAATTTAATTGTTTTGTGTTGTGCAAAAAAATATATGAAAAGAATAAATCATACATGTTTGTGTTGTTTAACACCAAAGTTAAACCAAAGAAAAAAATTATATGTTTTGTGCCGTTTACCGTGCGTCTGAATTATACAAAAAAAATTAATTTACAAAAGTGTTAAACAAAACCAACATATCATATATGTTTGTGTTGGACAAAATAACTAAAGGTAACAAGATTTAAAATATTCCTTGTCAAATTTTAAATAGAAATTATGAATGTTGTTAATTGTTTATAATACTGATAGTTTTAGTATGGAAAATAAAGCATAAATTGTCTTATAAATTGTTAAATAAATTGTTAACTAAAATAACAGTAACTAGTGTTGGTACAATTTATTACATATTTTTTTTTTTGGATTTCAACGCATACGTCAACAATTACCTTTTACCGTGTTGCTTCACCATCATTGATACAAAATTATTCCAGTTCTACTTCTACGAATGATTTAACTGGTATTGGTACAATTTATTACCTTTTTTGGACTTCAACGCATACGGCAACAATTACCTTTCAACGTATTGCTCCACAATCATTGATACGAATTATTACCGTTCGATTTCAACAAATAATTTGACTAGTATTGGTACAATTTATTACATTTTGTTTGATTTCAACGCATCCTGCCACCATTACATGTCAACGTATTCGGCTGTAATTGCTATAATTGTTACCATACTCACCTGTGATTATAAATGGATTCGGCGCTTATGTTCGCAACCAGATACAACGTTTCTACTTATCATTTTGATTCAACAACATTATCATTTAACGTTTCTACTTAACGTTTTATTCAACAAAATTATCCAACGATTGCAAGTTTGATTAACGTTTCTACTTATCATTGTATTCAACGTTTATAAATACAAAATTATTCAACGCTGTTGATTGCAAGTTTATTGGACATTTCGCCCACGTTGGGCGCCAATTTGTAATGAAGTGCTTTCTCAATGGCGAACCAATGAGAATGGCATTGCAGGAAGCATACCTAGTGAGATTTATTTTCTTGCCCCAAGCTAGCTTCAGCCCATGGGAACGATAAAGAAACCCTGCTACTTCAGCACAAATACAGAAATGTACACTATTTACGAGAATTCGCAGAAATGGAAAGAAATACAAGTGGAAAAATGGAGACTCTGGCGACCCCAAGTGCGAAAGACCCACGATCAACACGCCCAACCCCTACATTCACTCTCAGACGCCCACACACTCACGCGCCACACCCCTTTATCATTAGGATAAAAGTAAGAAATCAAATTTACTCACCCCATGATTAAATCCCGACCTCCCATCCTGATTGTATCAGCCTTCCATCAGCACGTTGGTCAAGTTGGATAATTCACGAAGATATTTGAATAGCAAAAAGGTTGTATAAAGTTGTACGTATAAACGTTGTATAAAATGTTAAGTAGAATCGTTCAATAAACTGGCAATCAACAGCGCTGAATAATTTGGTATTTATAAACGTTGAATACAATGATAAGTAAAAACGTTAATTAAACTTGCAATCGTTGGATAATTTTGTTGAATAAACCGTTAAGTAGAAACGTTAAATGATAATGTCGTTATAAACGTTGAAAAAAAATGAGAAGTAGAAATGTCCAATAAACTTGCAATCAACAGCGTTGAATAATTTTGTATTTATAAACGTTGAATACAATGATAAGTAGAAACGTTAATCAAACTTGCAATCGTTGGATAATTTTGTTGAATAAAACGTTAAGTAGAAACGTCAAATGATAATGTTGTTGAATCAAAATGATAAGTAGAAACGTTGTATCTGGTTGCGAACATAAGCGCCGAATCCATTTATAATCACAGGTGAGTATGGTAACAATTATAGCAATTACAGCCGAATACGTTGACATGTAATGGTGGCAGGATGCGTTGAAATCAAACAAAATGTAATAAATTGTACCAATACTAGTCAAATTATTTGTTGAAATCGAACGGTAATAATTCGTATCAATGATTGTGGAGCAATACGTTGGAAGGTAATCGTTGCCGTATGCGTGGAAATCCAACAATGGTAATAAATTGTACCAATACCAGTTAAATTATTCGTAGACGTAGAACTGTAATAATTTTGTATCAAGGATGGTGAAGCAATACGTGAAAAGGTAATTGTCGACGTATGCGTTGAAATCCAAAAAAAAATATGTAATAAATTGTACCAATATTAGTTAAATTCTTCGTTGAAATAGAACGGTAATAATTCGTATCAATGATTGTGGAGCAATACGTTGAAAGGTAATTGTTGCCGTATGCGTTGAAGTCCAAAAAAGGTAATAAATTGTACCAATACCAGTTAAATCATTCGTAGAAGTAGAACTGGAATAATTTTGTATCAATGATGGTGAAGCAACACGGTAAAAGGTAATTGTTGACGTATGCGTTGAAATCCAAAAAAAAAAATATGTAATAAATTGTACCAACACTAGTTACTGTTATTTTAGTTAACAATTTATTTAACAATTTATAAGACAATTTAGGCTTTATTTTCCATACTAAAACTATCAGTATTATAAACAATTAACAACATTCATAATTTCTATTTAAAATTTGACAAGGAATATTTTGAAATCTTGTTACCTTTAGTTATTTTGTCCAACACAATAGTAGATTGTATTACTAGTGCGAATGCGTTTTCCAAACAAGAGTTAGTTTGCCGCACGATCGCAGGGAGTGCGGCAAATAACTCGCGTTTGGAAAACGCATTCGCACTAGTAATACACACTATTTTTTGTAACAAGTGCGTAAAATTTATAAATATTTATTTAATTGTTCATTTAATCATTTATTTAACGAAGTTATAAACAAATTTAAGTTTTTTAAATAATTTAAGTGCGCCATCTTCGTTGTAATATTTGTAAATTATTTGAGCTCAAAAATATAAACCTAAGATTCCAACTAAAACAACATATAGTAGCTCAATTTTAGAACTAAAGTAAAAAACTTTAGAACTAATCTGTCAAAATTATAAACTTTCAAAAGCTTAAATATATTGTTTTTTCTTACAATTCAAATGATGCAATGTGTTTAAGTTGTTTTTACTATATAATAAGTTATTTAAATTCTTATTTTGATATTTTAGTGCTATAAAAATATTAAATACAGATAGATATATGGATAGATTTAACTACAAATCTCACATGCAGGCGGCGATACGGTCCAGGCATACAAAATATTTTGTAGTCATGTGTGGCGAAAAGTAGTTTTTTCTTGTATTCTATTCTAGTACAAAATTGAATATTTTGTACGCATGTGTTACAAAAACATATATGATATGTTGGTTTTGTTTAACACTTTTGTAAATTAATTTTTTTTGTATAATTCAGACGCACGGTAAACGGCACAAAACATATAATTTTTTTCTTTGGTTTAACTTTGGTGTTAAACAACACAAACATGTATGATTTATTCTTTTCATATATTTTTTTGCACAACACAAAACAATTAAATTTTTTTTCTAAATTTTTAACTAGTTGGGCATAACATTTACAAAAAAAATTGCACCAATTGAACTAATTTAACAGAATTTAATTTAATTACAAAAATTTTCACTACTTAAATATAACTTAAATTTAGGATGAGAATGCATGAATGCAAAATTCGATTTTGACATTCATCAAAGATAATCAGTTGCACAAGAGTATGTTTGTAATTCACAAACATAAAAAAAACTGGGCCTAAGAGAGCGCGTTTCTTTGATGGGGTTTTGCGTCCCCACGCCTCTAGCTACCATTCTCTTTTTTTTATTTTTCTATATAACGCAAGGGTGAGAATAGTTCTTCGGAATTATTCTCAATGGGGTTTACAATCCCACGTACCCTAGTAGCGAATGGGTTTCTTGCTGGCACGGGGAATGCCAGGGGTGACCAGGTGCCAGACTTAGATTCTTTGTAGAATGGTGTATACGCCTACTACATCCAGTCTGGTCATCTGGTCATGCTCTGGGTTCGTTGTGGCATCAGGACTCTCATCCGAGCTAACGTCTCCTTAACGTTAGAGGCCCCTCCCAGGAGCGTTAGCACCCTATGATCCGAGTTGTCCAGTTCTCACGAATGATACTGGGGAACATCTTCCAAGGCAGTCTGATATCAACTGCTGAGGGAAGAGTTCGCCCAGCCTTCATGTCGTGAGTTAATTGGATTAACTCGGATCATAGCACCTCCCCGTATGTGTCGTCGGTTTGGATCGCGGTTGAGGGGTGTCGTTAGATTGAATGATGGTGCAGAGGGTATACCCTCTGGCCATCCCAGCGACACTTGTCATCCGGGTGACATGCCGACAGCACATACCCCACCTTATTCCTTTCCCACCCTATCAATTCCCTTCCTTATCCATCCCTTCTTGCTCCCTTTCCCTTACCTTGTTCCCATCCTTTAAAGTAGCATAGCTTAATTTTTCTTTGGTCCCAAAACAAAATAAGAAAATAAAAACTATAAACAACAAAACATATGATGAAAGACCGGCGATCACCACTTCCAACCCCAGTGTGGTGAACTCCCCCCCTTGATTGGTCCGTCCATCCGTCGTCCATAAAAAAAAGAAAAATAAACAAATAAATAAATATTTATATACAAAAACATAGATAGATAAATATTTATACAAAACAAAATAAATAAATAAATATTCATAAAAAAAAAAATAAATAAATAAATATATATTTATTGAATACAAATTTATATAGCTGATAATATTAGGTACTAATCTTTTGTTGTTTCAAAATTTTTAGGTCCAATAAATAATCAATAATTACATATATCCACAATAAATAATTTCATATATCCACAATAAATCAAGAACAAATAAACACATATATAAAAAAGAAATAAATCCATTTATCAAGAATAAAAGATCACATTTATCAAGGATAAGTAATTACATAAATTCAAGAAGTCAACTATCAAGAGGACATCAATTACACATTAACTTCAGGAGTTCCACCACGATAACGATAAGGTAAATTGGGAAAGGGACCAACTTGAACTGAAAATTGTTTTCGTGTCGCCGAAGTCTCGTAGTGTTTAATTATTAGAACAGAAATTTTTTTTTAACACGAACCTTTTTGTAGTTGATCCGTTCCTCAATTAACGATATTATTCATAAAGTTTTTAAGATTGTATAACAGATATAGTTTTTTTTGTCGAAACATTTATAAATTTTCCACGTATTGCCATACTGTTCGTGTGTTGCGGTAGTATAACTGTTCTGCTTGATATCGTTCGATCATTTTCGCGTTTCGGGAACCGTCAGACCTGCCCGCAATTGGGTCTGAAAAGTTTTACAATTGCCATCTCCTGCCATAGTCGTAGTATACCTATTTAATCTCAAATTACAAGTTTTTACCACTGTTTGTTCACACAGTAGTAATAGATATTTTTATTCTTGATTCACGCTCGGCGATAGCCCGTTTAACAAGTTCCCTAATCAATACATCTGACGAATTGGTCAGATATCGCGCAGCTGTTTAAGGTTGGAATAACTGAATTTCTATACAACTCTTTAAATTCTGCTCTAAAATATTTAAAGTAATGAAATGTTGTAATAAAATAAATTTTTTCTGGTAATAATTAAATTGTTTATTTGATTTCAACGTTCGCAATAGATATTGTAACAATTGTCTCTTCCCCCTCCATATTCTTGTTTGGTTTTGATTAAGTAAAGTGCGGCTGTTTGTGTTCTTGAAGATTCATAATGTCTGCCGCTGATAAGATTGACGTTCTGGACAGGTCCAGCTCTTGTGCTGTTTGTCAACACGAAATAGTGCCGGCCGACGTAAAACTCCTCACTCGGTGTAACCACCTCTTTCACGACATCTGCCTCAACGACTGGTTGTTGCAGAATAGTACCTGCCCAATTTGTCGAGCCGCTTGTGAGCGTGCAGACTTACAGAGGTTACCTCGAGGGATGGATAAGAATAATTATACAATAGTGCCACCCCACCGCGACCTGTGACTCGCTCTATTACCGCAGGTTGGCAACATCGTTCCAGTACCGGAAATCAGCCCTCGTCCACTCCCTTGGCAGTCCGTCTCCCACCATCTAGACTCGCCGATGAAGTGCAAGGGAATATAGCTCAAAGATCTCCCATATATGATGCCGCTGCAGCGGAAGATCATGGTTTTCAGGAAGCTGTAAATGCTCACATCGATCAGGAAATTTCAAGGATTAATCATTCAATGATGCAATCACGTGCTCCGGCACCTGAAGTGTTGCTACCTCTAGCACCAATTGCAGTATCACCCACCACCCCGCGTCATCAATCGGTTCACTCCAGAAATTATACGCCAGTAAATGCGTTTGTGCAAAATAATGTACCAGTACCACCACTGTTTGCTGAACCTCATCCTGCTCCTGCTCCAGCTAGAATACGAACACATCTCGAACAGCACTCTACAACAATTAGAAATTGGAATGTAAGGTTCTCAGGTAGACCCGATGGTCTAGATGTTGAAGCGTTCATCTTCAGAATAGAGCGGCTGACAGAGATGTGTTTAAATAGCGATTTTACTATTGTCACCCGCTGTCTGTACTTGTTATTCACCGATCGAGCAGCTGATTGGTTCTGGAGATATTTTCGCCAGAACCGACAGCTTATTTGGACTGACTTGTGTCATGCTCTGCGAATAGAATTTCAGGACAGGCAGACGGACGAAGAGGTAAAGGAGCGGATGAGGGCCAGGAAACAGCGGCCCACGGAATTGTTTGATGAATTCTTACAATCAATTTATCGACTGGCAGATAAACTACGAGTCCCGATGTCGGATGTGGAATTGTTCTCCTTGATTCGGAACAACTTGCGATTGGAAATCAGAAGGGAGCTGCTATATGTCACCATTTATGGACTGGAACATCTGCGCCAGCTCTGCCGTGACCGCGAAAAATTATGGGCCGAGTCAATAACCAAACCGCGCGATTAGAACATTAGACCATCTAGACCGGTGTCTGAGGTGGATTTAGATCGTGAATTTTCACAAATTCAAATTAGCGAATTGCCACCTGAATCGTTACCAATTACATCCAACGAACTTGCGGCAATACAGCCTGCACCGAATATGCTACGAATAACCAGTTCAACTATTTGTTGGAACTGTAAACAACCAGGTCATCGGTGGCACGATTGTCGTGAATCACAGCAATTGTTTTGTTGGGGATGTGGAAAGGACGATGTATTATGTCCAAACTGTGAAAATTGTCGGGGAAACCGAAGGGGGGGCCAGAATCCCAACACCTTTTCTCGCTCCCAGGACCTGTCTTAGATTCATCTGAGACCACATTTAATTTGTCTCCTGATCCTTCGGATATTTCATCTACCAATCCCAATAACCTACTAGTACACGATGCACGGTTGAACCGAGCTTCAACATCCACTTTTATAGAACACCCGTGGATTACTGCTTCTGATACCCTGGTACCCACTCATGATACTAATGTGAAATTATTGAAACATACGCCCAATCATACTGAACCAAGTTCATTGTTTACTAAAATCAAATCGTTCCAACAACGATTGAATGAGTACTTGAAAATACGCTCAAACATATTTGTCGATTCATTGTCCTACTTGAAACCTACAACACGCTCTGCTCTCCGTTCTCGTATCTATTGGCAACAACGACGAATGTTTAAATCCAAAACCATTTCCTCTATTGTGAAATTGGCCAACGATGTGAGATCTTATGCCACGGTTTCAATATTGGGTAAACAGCTTACTGGACTGTTGGATAGTGGAGCGTCTTTGACTGTAATTGGTGGTGATTTTGCTAAAGAGATCGTGCAAACTCCAGACCTTCTGACTTACTCATCTGCAGTAGTTCGTACTGCCGATGGCCAAAGACAGAAGATTTTGGGGTTTGTAAAAACACAGATTTCATTTATGAACCAAGTCAGAATCCTGGACGTCTTTATTATCCCGTCTTTAACCCAAAATCTATATCTAGGTATAGATTTCTTTAACGTTTTTGGTTTGTTTAACCCAATATTTAGCTTACCTGCATTTCCGACTACAGAGTCAGTAATTTCAGAATTGTCTATGGACAAACAGGAACGCTTACAAAACACTATCCAACTTCTACCTTCATTTTCAAAAATGGGTCTGGGTCGAACACATTTGATATAACATGTGATTGATGTGGGGACGGCCGCTCCCATCAAACAACGTCACTACCCGATTTCGCCCGCCATTGAGAAACTGATGGGAGAAGAACTGGATAGAATGTTATCTCTGGGTATTATAGAGGTCTCAAACAGTCCATGGTCGAGTCCTGTGGTTTTAATTCGCAAACCTGGAAAGAATCGTCTTTGTTTGGATAATAGAAAAGTCAATACAGTTACTAAAAAGGATGCGTACCCCCTTCCACAGATAGATGGAATCTTGAGTCGTCTGCCCCAGAGTAATTTCATTTCCAGTTTGGACCTGAAAGACGCTTTTTGGCAGATACCTCTAGAAAAACACTCCCGAGAGAAAACTGCTTTTACGGTCCCTGGGCGGCCATTGTATCAGTTCGTAAGGATGCCTTTCGGACTGTGCAATGCGCCGCAAACGATGACTAAATTAATGGACCAAGTAATTCCTCCACATCTCAAGTCGTGCGTCTTCGTATACTTGGATGATCTTTTAATAGTTACAGATACCTTTGAGGCCCATCTGAAACTGTTAGAAGATATCTCCCAGTGTCTTAGACGTGCGAACTTGACGATAAACGTGGAAAAAAGTAAGTTTCTCTTGCCGGATGTCAAATATTTAGGTTACGTCGTGGGAGGTGGTAAGCTAAAAATTGATCCTGATAAAACTCAGGCGATTTCCGAATTTCCTACACCGCGTACGTCCAAACAGATTCGACGATTCCTGGGCATGGCGGGTTATTACCGCCGTTTTATATCTGATTTCTCTGCTATGTGCTCTCCAATATCAGATTTGTTGAAGAAAAATTCTAATAAATTCGTATGGACACCAGAAGCTGAAATAGCATTTATAAATCTCAAAAATGCTCTCATATCAGCACCAGTCCACATAAACCCCGACTATACTAAACCCTTTACTCTCCAGTGCGACGCTAGCAACGACGGTATAGGTTGTGTACTACTTCAGTGTGACATGGACGGTATGGAACACCCCATAGCATACATGTCCAAAAAACTAAATTCTGCGCAGCGCAATTACTCCACTAGTGAGAAAGAGTGTCTAGCCGCCGTACTGGGAGTAAAGAAATTTAGAGCGTATGTCGAGGGTCAGGCCTTTAAGATCATAACTGACCATGCTTCATTAAAATGGTTAATGCAACAAAAAGACCTTTCTGGTCGATTGGCTCGTTGGAGCTTGAAATTGCAGGGTTATGTCTTTGATATTGAGTACCGAAAAGGAAATTTAAACATAGTTCCAGACACTCTATCAAGACGTGACTCTGTTGACGTCATTTCTGAATTATGTCCAGTGCCTGAATTAGATCTTAATTCCCCTTTCTTCAACACTTCTCGATATTTGGAGTTGGTAAATCTGGTTACCGAAGCAGACGGTACATTGCCTGATCTGAAAGTAATTTCTGGTCGGGTTTATAAACGATTGGCTTGTCTAGATCTTGATATTCCTTCAGAGGGTGAGGTTTGGGAATTGTGGTTACTTGAGGAATACACTGACGAGTGTATTGCAAGGGCCCACAATCCTCCTACCTCATCTCATGGAGGTCTAGCAAAAACCCTGTATAATATTCGTAAATTTTACTATTGGCCTCGTATGTATACCCAGGTTAAATCATACATAGGAAATTGTAAGACCTGCAAAGAGATCAAAGCGACTAATGTTCCACTTCGTGCTCCCATGGTGTCTCAGATGAAAACAGAACGAATTGGTCAGCGATTATATATCGATATTCTTGGCCCTTATCCTCGTTCAAAGGCCGGGAATATCGCTATTCTTGTAGTATTAGATCATGTTACTAAATATCCATTTTTATTTCCTTTACGGAAATTAACTGCTGAACCAATTTGTCAACTATTGGCTACCAATGTCTTTCATGTTGTTGGTTGTCCAGAGGTAATCGTGTCCGATAACGGGACCCAATTCAAATCTAAATTGTTTGAAGATTTCTTGGCGAAGCACGGAGTGAAACACACCTTATTGGCCTTATATTCACCTCAAGCTAATGCTTCTGAACGGGTAAATAGAAGTGTTTTATCGGGTATTCGAGCCTATTTAAGGAGGAGCATTCTAAATGGGATCTGCACTTGAGCAAGATCGCTTGTGCACTACGTTGTTCCCTGCACCAAACACTTAAATGTTCTCCATATTTCGCAATGTTTGGAATACCTATGGTGACTCATGGTTCGTCATATGAATTGCTGAGACGATTGAATAGTCTTCATGAACCAGGTGAAACGATTCTGCGACCTGATTATCTTAACAAGATTCGAATTCGAATACTTGATTTAACTGCCGAAGCATTTGTCAAAAGTGCTGAAAGATATAATCTGCGAGCTCGAGTAACATTGTTTAAACCAGGTGACACGGTGTTCCGAAGGAACTTTATTTTGAGTGACGCCGGTAAGAAATTATCTGCTAAACTTGCACAGAAGTTTGTTGAAACCAGGGTAATAAGGTTGGTAGGTAGTGCTGCTTACGAACTGGAAGACCTGGTTTCCAAACGTAGAGGTGTTTATCATTCCAAGGACATTCGCGCCTAACATCGGTAATAATTTTTTTTGTCAGTATGATAATATATTTCGCTTGGGTTTCACCGCCATTGTAGGTCAAGAATATCGACGACCATAAAGTATGAAGGTGGTTTCGTTTTTGAATTAACAGTTCCGCGAGTGTGTACTAACTTTGGTGTTCATGTCTTGTTTCAGATTTGTTTTTTTTTCTGACTATTTGCAAGTGAAAGTTCCGAGATTGTACGTATTGAATGTGGTTCAATTAGTTACTTTGAAACTATTTGTACAACCTTCAGAATCACTTGGTCGGATGCGTACAACAGTGTAGCCCGGCTAGCGTAGTCGGAGAAGCATGAGACTCTTGTTAGTTCAGGTGTGGGGTTTGAGCCTGCATAACGTAGGACGGAATTGTGTCGGGTATCTCATTAAAGGAGTCGGTCCATTGATTTTTTCACTTTTCGATCTTGTAGCAGATTGAATATTTTTTTTTGTGACTTTAGAGTCTCGGGAACCCCCAGATCTGTCCGAAATTGGGTCTGGATTGTTATATTTATCCATCGCTTACCATAGAGTAGAATACCGTTTTTATCGTTACCCCTCCAAAATGTTTTTTTTGTATAATCATAGATACTTTGTTTCTGCTAAGACTGGGCTATGAAATACTGATCGGTTTGATTACTAATTTGTAGAACATTGAAGTGCCTCACCGTACTAATATGGATGTACAAGGTCTATTGGCGACCAGTCTATGCCTTTTTCAACTTCTTTTTGGACGGGGGCTCTCTTCCAAAAAAGTACTTGTTCTGTAATGGATAGCCTGGAAGAATGCTTGAACACGGTGTATTATAGCCTCTGATTCTTTAGTGTCATTTGTGATTACCATAAGTAGCTTGTAATAGTTTTTTTATCCATCATTAACAGACACATTTTTCGTATAGTCTCAGATTCATTAGTTGTCAATTTTTTTTATTAACATGTACAGCTCGTAATGGTTTCCCATCCATTTACCTTCAATAGTCATATTTCTATAGTCCCCGAAACCCATAGTTTCCTTATTTGTCCTGAAACTTACTTAAATTTTCAATAGCTGGACAAACGTATTTGAGAGAAAATTGAACAAATTACACTAGTTTTATATGCTAATTAATATAATATAATATTAATTAATTTGAACTAATTAAACATTTTTCCTTAAATATTATCTATATAAATAATAAAATTTAATCTTACAACCCCCTAAAATTGACGCGCGCTACGTTTCCATTCGATTATTTTCAATATACTACTTGAATTTGAATTTTCTAAACACCAACCGTAATTAACCAATGAAGTTTTCAAACGTCATAACAGCTGTGCGTATTTTTTCCAATCGTCAACATACAAAGAATTACTATCTTGCTTTGTTAAAATATCCGATTTATCTTTGTATGAATGTAATATTTTGCTTCAAACAATCTTTCCGTTATTGAACTGAACTTCACTGTACTGATATAGTAGATTGTATTTTCGTAATACCTAAACATCATAACCTCGATCGAACTTGCATTTAATTCATTTTAAATTCAATGATAAATGTTATTGATGTATCGGAAATGCTTGTATCACAAAATTATTTTTTTTTGGGCAATAATATCAAATAACAAACAGTTTTGTGTAACTAAAAAAAATTCCCAACTTGATGTAAATTAATTGTCCTACATCTAAAACCCTGTTTTTTTTCGATACTGAAAATTTTGGCTATATAATAAGCCACTGTAAAAATATTTGATCTCTTCTCATGAATGACAAAATTATTGGAAAAATTTTGCATTCATGCATTTTTTCTTAATATTAAGTAGTCCAAATTTTATTTAAATTAAATTTAATATTAAATTATTTCAATTAGTGCAATTTTTTTAAATGTTCCGTCCGGTTAGAAAAATTTAGTCCAAATTTATTTGTTTTGTGAAAATTACAAAAAAAAATCATATATGTTTAAATCAAAAAGAAGTAAAAAAAAAAATCTATATGTTTGTGCCGTAAAAATAAATTAGCAAAAAAAATATATATGATTGTGACGCAAAAACCCTAACAGTAAACGCGCTCTCTTAGGGCCAGTTTTTTTATGTTTGTGAATTACAAACATACTCTTGTGCAACTGATTATCTTTGATGAATGTCAAAATCGAATTTTGCATTCATGCATTATCATCCTAAATTTAAGTTATATTTAAGTAGTGAAAATTTTTGTAATTAAATTAAATTCTGTTAAATTAGTTCAATTGGTGCAATTTTTTTTGTAAATGTTATGCCCAACTAGTTAAAAATTTAGAAAAAAAATTTAATTGTTTTGTGTTGTGCAAAAAAATATATGAAAAGAATAAATCATACATGTTTGTGTTGTTTAACACCAAAGTTAAACCAAAGAAAAATATTGCGACGCTGATGCATAGGCTGACTTCACCACAGCTCTGGAAACATAGTGTTCTGGATATATAATGAGCTAATATCCATAAAATACTTTAATTAAAAGTTAACCAATATTATGGACTTCGTAGTTCTAATAATAAAAATATTAAAGCAGGCAGTAGTATCCCAACAAACATAAATTCTGTTGTACGAGAAAAAGTAAAAAAATTTTTATCGGAAGTGAAAAAGCAGAAGTAAGGATGCAGAACTATTGTAAACCGTACTAAATGTGTATGTACCAAATTTCATCCAACTTGATTATCAGGTACAGAAGTTATTGAGCTTCCAAAATAATAGGTGCTTGGAGGACCCCCTACCACTTTGTTCACTATCGCTAAAAAAACTAATCAGTTCCTTGCTATACATATTTGCATCTTTTTGCAAAGTGTAATCAAAATAACTTAACGAACGAATGTTGTATGCTTCCAACAAACATTGAAACAATAAACAGGTGCTCGGGAGGACCCCACCACTTATCCCAATATTGTCCAAAAACTAGTCAATTCTTTGTCAATAAAGTCTTTATCTTTTTCAAAGTGCCATTAAAATTGATTAATGAATGAAATCTGTATGCTCCCAACAAACTTTAAAAACAAAGTGTGATAAGTCAACAGTTGTATGATAGATCCCCCGCCACTTTGATCAATGTGTCCTAAGAGATGATAATTATCTTCTTACACTAATTGAAACCTTTCCATAAGTTTTATCATAATCACTTCAGTATTGTAGGCTGTAGTGTGCATAAAGATACTGAAAAAACTGCCAACAATTAAAGAAAAAATTTTTTTACCGGAAGTAAAAAACCGGAAGTTGGGATGCAGAATTTTTGTAAACCATACTAAATGCTTATGCACAAAATTTCATCCAATTCGTTTATCAGGTACAAATGTTATTGAGCTTTAAAAAAAAACAGGTGTATGGGACACCCCCCACCACTTTGTTCACTATCGCTCAAAAACTAATCAGTTCTTTGCCATACATGTTTGCATTTTTTTCCCAAGTGTCATCAAAATTGGTTCACGAACGAATGCTGTGTGCTCCCAAAAAACATTGAAAAAATGATGACACAGTAAACAGGTGTTCGGGAGACCCCGTACCACTTATCCCAATATTATCCAAAAAATAATCAGTTCCTTGTCATTTAAGTTCCCATCTTTTTCCAAAGTGTCATTAGAATTGATTAATGAACGAAGTCTGTATGCTCCCAACAAACTTTAAAAACAAAGTGTGAAAAGTCAGCAGTTGTATGGTAGACCCCCGCCACTTTGATCAATGTGTCCTAAAAGATGATAATTATCTTCTTACACTAATTGGAACCCTATTCCATAAGTTTCATCATAATCACTTCATTATTGTAGGCTGTAGTGTGCATAAAGACACTGAAAAAACTTCAAAAAAGTACAAAAAAAATTTTTTTAACGCAAGTAAAAAACCGGAAGTTGGGATGCAGAACTATTTTAAACCGTACTACATGCTCAGGTACCAAGTTTCATCCAATTCGCTTATCAGGTACAGAAGCTATAGATCTTTCAAAAAAACAGGTGCTCCAGGGACCTCCCACCACTTTGTTCAATATCGCTCAAAAACTAATCAGTTCTTTGCCATACATGTTTGCATCTTTTTCCAAAGTGTCATCAAAATTCGATAACGAACGAATGCTGTGTGCTCCCAACAAACATTGAAAAAAGTGTGACACATTAAACAGGTGTTCGGGAGGACCCCCACCACTTATTCCAATATTATCCAAAAACTAATCAGTTCTTTGTTACTTAAGTCTCCATCTTTTTCCAAAGTGTCATTAAAATAAATTAATGAACGAAGTCTGTATGCTCCCAACAAACTTAAAAAACAAAGTGTGAAAAGTCAGCATTTGTATGGTAGACCCCCCACCACTTTGATCAATGTGTCCCAAAACATGATAATTATCTTTTTACACTTATTGGAACCCTATTCCATAAGTTTCATCATAATCACTTCATTATTGTAGGCTGTAGTGTGCATAAAGACACTGAAAAAACTTCAAAAAAGTACAAAAAAATTTTTTTTACCGGAAGTGAAAAACCGGAAGTTGGGATGCAGAACTATTGTAATCCGTAATACATACCCATGTACCAAGTTTCATCCAATTCGCTCATCAGGTACAGAAGTTATAGAGCTTTCAAAAAAACGGGTGCTCCAGGGACCTCCCACCACTTTGTTCACTATCGCTCAAAAACTAATCAGTTCTTTGCCATACATGTTTGCAACTTTTTCCAAAGTGTCATCAAAATTCGATAACGAACGAATGCTGTGTGCTCCCAACAAACATTGAAAAAAGTGTGACACCTTAAACAGGTGTTCGGGAGGACCCCCACCACTTATTCCAATATTATCCAAAAACTAATCAGTTCTTTGTTACTTAAGTCTCCATCTTTTTCTAAAGTTTCATTAAAATAAATTAATGAATGAAGTCTGTATGCTCCCAACAAGTTTTAAAAACAAAGTGTGAAAAGTCAGCATTTGTATGGTAGACCCCCCACCACTTTGATCAATGTGTCCCAAAACATGATAATTATCTTTTCACACTAATTGGAGCCCTATTCCATAAGTTTCATCATAATCACTTCATTATTGTGGGCTGTAGTGTGCATAAAGACACTGAAAAAACTTCAAAAAAGTACAAAAAAATTTTTTTTACCGGAAGTGAAAAACCGGAAGTTGGGATGCAGAACTATTGTAAACCGTACTACATACTCATGTACCAAGTTTCATTCAATTCGCTTATCAGGTACAGAAGTTATAGAGCTTTCAAAAAAACAGGTGCTCCAGGGACCCCCCACCACTTTGTTCACTATCGCTCAAAAACTAATCAGTTCTTTGCCATACATGTTTGCATCTTTTTCCAAAGTGTCATCAAAATTCATTCACGAATGAATGTTTTATGCTCCCAACAAACTTAAAAACTTTGTGGAAAAAACCACCTGTTGTATGGTGGACCCCCCAACCCTTTATCCAATGTGCTCCAAAAGCTTATAAAATCTTTATCATATTATTTTAAAGCTTTTCGCAACGTTTCATGAAAATCGATCGGTAATTGTAGGCTACAGTAGGGATAAACACTTGAAAAAAAAACTTTTTAACCGGAAGTGACAAACCGGAAGTTGGTATGCAGAAATATTGGAAACAGTACTAAAACCTTATATACTAAGTTTCAATAAGATCATAACCCGGGATCAGAAGTTATTCAAGATTTAAACTTAGAGGTGTTCGGGAGACCCCCCGCCATTTTGTCCAAATTTGAAATGAATCCAGATCTTCCATTTTCAAGTGAACCTGTATCATTTGCCAAAGTTTCATCAAGATCCTATGCAGAAAGTGTTTTAGTATGGAAAATAAAGCATAAATTGTCTTATAAATTGTTAAATAAATTGTTAACTAAAATAACAGTAACTAGTGTTGGTACAATTTATTACATATTTTTTTTTTTGGATTTCAACGCATACGTCAACAATTACCTTTTACCGTGTTGCTTCACCATCATTGATACAAAATTATTCCAGTTCTACTTCTACGAATGATTTAACTGGTATTGGTACAATTTATTACCTTTTTTGGACTTCAACGCATACGGCAACAATTACCTTTCAACGTATTGCTCCACAATCATTGATACGAATTATTACCGTTCTATTTCAACGAAGAATTTAACTAATATTGGTACAATTTATTACATATTTTTTTTTGGATTTCAACGCATACGTCAACAATTACCTTTTACCGTGTTGCTTCACCATCATTGATACAAAATTATTCCAGTTCTACTTCTACGAATGATTTAACTGGTATTGGTACAATTTATTACCATTGTTGGATTTCCACGCATACGGCAACGATTACCTTCCAACGTATTGCTCCACAATCATTGATACGAATTATTACCGTTCGATTTCAACAAATAATTTGACTAGTATTGGTACAATTTATTACATTTTGTTTGATTTCAACGCATCCTGCCACCATTACATGTCAACGTATTCGGCTGTAATTGCTATAATTGTTACCATACTCACCTGTGATTATAAATGGATTCGGCGCTTATGTTCGCAACCAGATACAACGTTTCTACTTATCATTTTGATTCAACAACATTATCATTTAACGTTTCTACTTAACGTTTTATTCAACAAAATTATCCAACGATTGCAAGTTTGATTAACGTTTCTACTTATCATTGTATTCAACGTTTATAAATACAAAATTATTCAACGCTGTTGATTGCAAGTTTATTGGACATTTCTACTTCTCATTTTTTTTCAACGTTTATAACGACATTATCATTTAACGTTTCTACTTAACGGTTTATTCAACAAAATTATCCAACGATTGCAAGTTTAATTAACGTTTTTACTTATCATTGTATTCAACGTTTATAAATACCAAATTATTTAGCGCTGTTGATTGCCAGTTTATTGAACGATTCTACTTAACATTTTATACAACGTTTATACGTACAACTTTATACAACCTTTTTGCTATTCAAATATCTTCGTGAATTATCCAACTTGACCAACGTGCTGATACAATCGGGATGGGAGGTCGGGATTTAATCATGGGGTGAGTAAATTTGATTTCTTACTTTTATCCTAATGATAAAGGGGTGTGGCGCGTGAGTGTGTGGGCGTCTGAGAGTGAATGTAGGGGTTGGGCGTGTTGATCGTGGTCTTTCGCACTTGGGGTCGCCAGAGTCTCCATTTTTCCACTTGTATTTCTTTCCATTTCTGCAAATTCTCGTAAATAGTGTACATTTCTGTATTTGTGCTGAAGTAGCAGGGTTTCTTTATCGTTCCCATGGGCTGAAGCTAGCTTGGGGCAAGAAAATAAATCTCGCTAGGTACGCTTCCTGCAATGCCATTCTCATTGGTTCGCCATTGAGAAAGCACTTCATTACAAATGTTCATGTAAAATGGTAAAAACACTACCATCTGCTACCTTTACAATGTCAGCTATTTCGTGCACCTTCAATTTCCGATCGTTCATAACCAATTTGTGGATTTTTTTTATGTTTTCTGGAATAACAGCCTCATTTGGGCGTCCACTGCGCTCTGCATCTTTTGTGCTGGTACGACCACATTTAAATTCAGCCATCCACTTCTCTACCATTTGTCTCGATGGAGCAGAGTTTGGATAATGTTTATCAAGCCATTGTTTGGTTTCCACTGTATTTTTTTTCATCAAAAAGCAATGCTTTATTAAAATTCGAAATTCACTTTTTTTCCATTTTTTTTCAAAAACAAAAGTTGCTTCACACAAAATGCTATAACTCACGAATAAATAGTCAGATTGCTGTTAAATTTATACACGTATCGTTTGAAGGTTAGTACTAAATAAAAATCATATGGAAAAAATTCTAGTAACGCCATCTATGTGTCATCCTACGGACTTATTGAATGACCTCGTATACCCAAATTATTTTTTATATTTTTTCAATGACCGAAAACTGGCAGTCATGGTTGCCAGTACTCGACCATTGTTGCATTACTGGTCGCCAGTAAGGTGGATCATTACTGAACCACCCAACTAGCAAATTTACTTCTCAATTTTGAGTTATACAAGTTTAAGCTTTAATAAAGCTTCGCTAAAGCTTCTAAATGGAAGCTAGTTATATTTCATTTCTATAAGGTTTCGATACAACATCCACAGAGAAGTTCTCCCCACCATCGAAATGAAAGCTTCTAAAATACTTCTATATTTAATATTAGAAGCTTTACCGAAACTTATCTACACAACACTAAATAAAGCTTCCGAAAAAAGGTTATAGAAGTTATAGCTGTCATTAGGATTGTAGTTTTGGTTGTAACTGTTTACAGATCGTATAGAAACACAGCTGTCATAGTCTAAAAATTGCTTCAATATCTAAAACGAAATATGTCAAGCTGACGGAAGCTATTGCTTCTATTATTTCAACTAAATTTAGATGTAGAAAATATAGTTTAATTCAGGGGCTTACTTTTTATGGAAAAAGATATGTGACATGTAAATAGAATGGGTTTATATGAAATTGAAGCTTATACGAAATTGAAATCGTTTCGTTTTTGTCAAAAAAGTATTGTGCATAAGGTGGTTTTTGTTTTTAATCTATTATTTAGACTTATTTTGCACAATATAAAATATTCTTTATTTAGAGTCTTCAAATAGACAACAAAATGAATCAAAATCATAATCAATTAGATTAGAGAATCAGAATCAAAAACCAACTAGAGTGGAATAGAGAAAATTTAAAGTTTTATAAATAATGGTATATGAATTTTCTTTACATTTCTGAGAGCTAAACTAGTCAGGAAGAACTGAGGCGACACAGAGTTTCATAATTTAGTCACTCTATTAAAATATGTTACAGCAAATGGATGGATGCGGTATATCGTTGCTCCTTTTGTTATTGTTTTATATTTATATAACATTTTTAAAAATTAACTACGTTCATCAGCACCTTAGTACGCATGTTGTTGTGACACCTATTAAAAATCCAATTACAAAACTTTTTATTTAAAAAAAAAATGTTCAAATAAAGGTGTAAGTACGCTAAAAGTTAATGATTGAAAAAATATAACCCCTTAATATAATAGTCTGGGAGCCCGCCGACATAAACAGCAACTCATAAATACTCTTCTATAATTTTTTGTGTGGCTTAATTACGCCTAGTCTACCACTTTTTTTTCTCTATCATAATTTTCTTAGTCGCGGCTTTTTCTCCCCAGTAATTTTTAAACTTGTCAATACCGTATTAAGCTAAAAATTTATAGATACTCTATTTTTAAAAAATTTAATACCAAGAGAAATTCATGAATCGCGAGAGAAAAAACTTGTCCGACAAAAATTTCGGTACGTTAAGAGTGTCTGCCGAGTGAAACATGTAAAAATAACAATTTCGAAAAATTTATGGATAACCACCTGATTATTACGAAAAATGCTTCAAAAAGGTACGTAAAATCACGTCCTTACATCGTCCGACAAGACAGATTTACCAATTTTAAAGTCCGACAAGCGGACATTGACATTTTCACGGCGATCTAAAATTTATTCATAACCGTCGGACAAAAAGAAATTAACATATTATAGAGCAGAACTTACCGTGTAGTACAAGTGGCGGACAAATATTTCGTGCCAAATCAATAGTCCGAAAAAAAAAACATCGATCGACAACATCATTTCAATACTTTCTTTTTTCCAAGTTAATAAATAATTTTAGTTTCATTAATTACAATAATAAATGAATGGTAAGGAATGTGTATAGTTAAAAACATGTATTAAACTAATAATAGGAACTTTTATTAACAATTTCATTAAAAAAATAAAAAAATATATATATGAAGAAACGTGAAAAAAAATTTTTTTTTACTCTTCATCAGTCGAACGTCGTTCAGTCGAACTTCATCAGTCGAACGTCGACTTCATCAGTCGTTTTAGTCATCATCAGTTCAACTCTCTTCATCTGTGCTACTGTTATCGTTTGCCTCATCATCCTCGTTATCATCATTGAAATCTGGATAATTAATGATTTTTAAAAGCTATAGTAAATGAAACATTAAATAGTGAAACGCAATTTAACTCTTATCGACCAAATCTATCCGTTTTTGTCCGTTAACTTTAAGCAAAGACAACTTTGTTACTGATGCTTGGAAATATTTAATAATCCGTAGGAGGGTATTTTCAAGAGGGCTCTTTCAGAATCTGACCAACAAATTTCGAAAAAACCACCTACCCTATTTTCTAATCTAAAAATTAAAAAGGTGATTTTTTGAGGTAATTTTCTCGATAAGAAATGAATTTTTAAGAAATTGAGAAAATCTGTGAGAAACTATGAAAAAAACGAAAATGAACAGGAAAAACTGAAAAATTATGAAAAAATGTGAAAATCTATGGAAAACTGTGGCGTAAAAATGAACAGATTGATCAATAAGGGCTTACTGAAATTTATAATTTTCATACCTGTTAAATTTGAAGATATATCTTCAAATGAAGGACTTTGGGGACCATCAAACCAATAATAATAATACTTATTGTTAATCAACGTCCATCCACTTTACGTCCTTGCATCATAATGTACTATAATAGCAATTATAAAATATAAAAAAAAAAGATCAAAAAAGAATTTCATCAAAAAATTTGAAGCTTCATAAATCTATAATTTGCATGCGTCGGACTGGAAAATCGGAGAATAGATCGTGTCCGACAATTAAATAATTGGATTGTACATACCTTTTTTTAGTAATCCTGTAAAAAACAGCCGGTAATGTGGAATGTATGCTGTATTTACGCTCACAAACGCAAATACTGTAAACCTTCGCGGATTTTCAATTGAAAAATAACAATTTGTTCGATTTTTATGAAAATGGTAATATTTTACTGTCGGACAACTTATTCACCTCCTTGTAGGCTTTATTTAACAGCCAAAAATCGAAAGCGGAAATTGTTATGAATAAATTTTAAGTCACCGTGAAAATGTCAATGCCACTTGTCGGACTTTAAAATTGGTAAATCTGTCATGTCGGACGATGTAAGGACGTGATTTTACATACCTTTTTGAAGCATTTTGCATAAAAATCAGGTGGTTATCCATAAATTTTTCGAAATTGCTATTATTACATGTTTCACTCGGTAGACACCCTTAACGTACCGAAATTTTTGTCGGACAAGTTTTTTCTCTCGCGATTCATGAATTTCTCTTGGTATTAAATCTTTTAAAAATAGAGTATCTATAAATTTTTAGCTTAATACGGTATTGACAAGTTTAAAAATTACTGGAGAGAAAAAGCCGCGACTAAGAAAATTATGATAGAGAAAAAAAAGTGGTAGACTAGGCGTAATTAAGCCACACAAAAAATTATAGAAGAGTATTTATGAGTTGCTGTTTATGTCGGCGGCTCCTAGACTATAATACCATAAATCTTTGAACTAATAAAACAAATGGAAAATAGATTTTTCAATATTCTTTTACGTCTATCAAAAAGAAACAAAATCTTTTAAGAACGTAAACCTCAGATTATGATTTCATCGTTAAAAAACCCATTGAAGTTACATGTCACATACCTTTTTCCATGAAAAATGAGCTCCTGAATTATATACTATATTTTCTACATCTAAATTAAAAACAAAATTCTATGAAAGTCTTATGGAAGTCTTAAAGAAGCTATTGTTATTGTAACTACTATCAAAGATATTTATTGTTTCTTTACATTTAAATCAGCCGATTGGATAGCGTGCAGGACAAACGATCGAAGGACCAGGGTTCGAAACTTGATGCGACCGTAAACAAAAACTTAAATTTAGACACTATATAAATAACACTATATAAATAACACAACAATAATTGCGTTAAAAAAGTGTAGACATATAAAAAACATTGTAATATTTTTTAATAGCTTCTATAAAACTTCTAAAGATTGCTTAAAACAAGCTATTAGAAGTACTTTACCGAAGCTATAACTTGTCAAACCATAAATTCTATTCAGCTTGCATAACTGCTTACAAAAGACCTTACCGAAGCTATTTCCCAAGTCTTTTACAAATCATAGCTTCGTTAAAGGCGGGGAAAGTTCTCCAAATGGCCTTTATCGAAACTGTTTAGAAATTTTAAAGAAACTATGAAGCTGAGGAAGTTAGTTTCGGTAAGACTGTTTAGTGTTTTAAAAGAAGTTAAAATGCTAGTTGGGCAGTTGTATGGAAAGTTTTGAATTCTTTTCCGTCATTTTTATTTTATTTAAATTATTTTGTATTTAATTTATTTAAATTTACATATTTTATATTTTTGTAATGGCACAGTCATGGTTGCCAGAACTTGGCCATTACTATAATACTATAATAATACTTGGTCCGTTACTAGGCCAACTGTACAACCTTGAATGGGCCATTGCTGTTGTTTTTTCTCTGGCCCTTGAATGGCAGCCATTTATTGTCCGAAGTTATCATCCAGTAAATTTATGTTAATGGCCCAGTCGTGGTTGCCAGTACTCGCCCATTGCTGCATTACTGACTGCCAGTAATGGACCATCACTGGACCAGTTGTACAACCTTGTATGGGATATGGCAACGGGTTTTTGTTTTACGGCCGTAGAATCAAATTTGGCCTTACGATAACTAGGATGTAAAATGTGTTTTACAATTTAGTTGTGCGTAGTCGTTATTATGGCGATTTTCTTTTGAAACATGAAATTCATTTTCGAATACTTTACGGTCCTTTTGCGGTGTTTTGTTTTGCTGATCGGTCAAAATTTATACATTACTAGGAACCTTGGGGCAAATAAATTTTATGATAATGACGAAAAACAAGTCTTGTGAAATGTAGGTCTACTAGCAACAAAATCTGATATGTTAACCTCGGACGGTATACATTCTGCATTTTAGGAGATTTCATATAAAAATCTACCTATTGCAATGGGCTTCATCTCGGAATTTCGGAAAAATGTTTGTGCCAAACGACTATATATGATAAGCGGAGACGAAAAAAAAAAAAAAAAAATTTATATATATATATATATATATATATATATATATATATATATATATATATATATATATATATATATATATATATATATATATATATATATATATATATATATATATATATTTATATATATATATATATATATATATATATATATATATATATATATATATATATATATATATATATATATATATATATATATACAGTAAACCCTCGATATAACGGACCAATGCGGGCGAGGGGTTGTCCGATAGAGCCGAATGTCCGTTATATAAAAATAAATTTAATAAATAAGCTATTTATTTACTATCAAAAAGAAATACATATATATTATAAACAAAAGTGTATTATATATAACAAAATTCTAATTGTACTTTATTCGTTTTCAGATGATATGCCAATATACGCCCGTATAGGAGAGTCGTTAATGTTTTTTTTGGCTTTCTGGTTTTGGCGACACTACTTTGAAAAATGTATCAATGTTTGTTGAATTTTCGAAATTTATTGTTTTTTAATTATCAACTCTCTAAAACTGCGAAAGTGTGTGCAATATAATTGCAGTTCGTCAACTGCCGAATCATCGATAAATGATATTACATCGTCAAGATGCGATCTGATCATTGATAATTTTATTTTAGGGATAATTTGTTCCTCTTCGCTATATTTGCTTTCATTTTCATTGTCATTCATCAACACTTCATCAGCTTTTTCATTTTCAGTCATAATCTGATATCCAGGATCATTTTCATCTGTTTCCAACCATTCAAACACATCTTCTTCGGCTACTTCTTGTGTAGCACTATTTTCAAGAATTCTGCATTTAAATTATAATCTTTTAAACTTTGTAAGCTACGTTGGCCTCTTCTGTCTTCTTCATCTTCTTCAGCCTCCTTCAGCCCTTTGACATCGACTCTCGTTATGTCTGGCATAGATGTGAGTTAGAGATCTAAAAGAAAACTTTTATCACTGCCATAACGAGGAGCGAAAGTTGAGCTGTTAATCTTTTGAAATAGGACATGTGATGCAGTAAAAATTTCTCCCAGCTTGCCAGCCATTGCTATCGTCGTCGGTTGTCTTCAAAAATTCTAACCACAACGTTGTTGTGGACGATGAAATAACTGGTAACGCTACCCTCACAATAAAAAAATTTGGCTCTAATTTTGTCCACAATATCAGCCCAGGCTTAAAAAATTTATGTTATGTTATGTTTGTTTGCGATACAGTATAAAAGTTCGAGGTAGACAAAACTTAAAATCAGGGAAGCGTTTAAATCGTCCATTCTGATGAATATATATGCTTATACACCTTGATGAAGTTTAAAAGCCTGTATTTGGTATTTGATTTAGTGCAACGTCTGGAGATAGCTTTCAGAATATTTTCTGCAAGAAAAAGAATTTGCGTTTTATTATGCTCGAGATGATGTTGCACGGCGGCACGGTTGGTGTTCAATTCACAAATATTTTTGATTTGAAGGTTGAACTTTGAATCAAATATAATATATGCAATGTTTTTTTGTCATAGTGATCAGAATTTTTTTCATAAAATGAATGACCAAACAAAAACTTTTATCATATATTAAAATATGACATATGCCAATATTTTATAATTTGATGTAAAAAATAAAAATAGAACTGGTGAAAACTTAGCTTTTAAAAAACATAAAAACATGGGTTGAAGATCTTGGGTGGAAATCTTTTGTCAGATTCCGTGCATTGGCAAATCACTCTTTTGAATTTCCATTAGGCGCAGGTTAGTTGATGTTTTCGATACAACTCTTCAGGTGCAAGCGTTTCTTTTTCCGTAGAGGTATTGCTGAGGCTTTCTGGCGCATAGATAATCAGTTTGGGAGCTTCTGGTGTTCCTTGTTAACCATTTTCCTCGCAGTTTTTGTTTGTGCTTAACGCTTCCGCGGCAATCGTCATCAAACTATTCGTTACTTGATTTCGGTGGTCGTTTTTCGGTTGTAGTTTGAGCTGCGGAGATAATGGTTGATTGAAGCGTTTTCCATTCTTCTTGTATGTTTAATGGCATCTTATATGGGATGTCATGCTCTTCTATGCTTTGCATTTCAATTTCCTGAAATCTGTTCACCGTTTCCGGGTGTTTAAATGCGTCGACATTCCAATGCGTGTTCTTTTTTGCTTGTCTATTAAATGTAGATGACAACTTGCACTTGTACTTGATGACAAGCATAAGATCTTTGTAAATATCAGAATCTCTGTATGATCGCACGTCAGTTACACTTGTAGAGTGTCTCTTAGAAATCATGACATGATCGATCGAGTTTTCAGTTCTTCCATTGTTTGATTTCCACGCTGCTTTGTGGATTTTCTTATGAGTAAAGAAAGTGTTGGAAATTACTAGATCATACATCGTAGCCAGTTCAGCTGCGCGAAAGCCGTTATTGTTACTGGTATTATGCAAGCTGTTAAGGCTTTAACTGTGTTTTAAGTTCATGAACTTCTACCAATAGGCCAATAGAATAACGGAAAAAGATATGGCTTACGTGTTGTTGCTCGTAACAGGTCAGAAATTTTTTAATCTCTGGGGTAGGGTACTCACATAATGGACATGCCGAGTCCACTCGCCCGGCACCTGGGGACTGGAGTTATTCAACTAAGTGTGCTGGCAATTTTTTTTTTGCTTCCTTGTAAGCGATATAACTCGTAAATGGTGCACTTTAGGATACTGGTGCATGGAACTTTTTTGTTCCTTAAATGTTTTTCTATAACTTAAAATAAAACAAAAAAACAAAAATAATTTGTTTTGTTGCAAATTTTTGCGAAAAAATCTCTTTAAAACGATATTTTTCAATTGAATTTAGTTATTTGCAAATAATTGTTTATAACATAATTGATCCCTCTATCTTGAAGCTGGAACCTCAACGAAAAAAATAAGTTTCAGAACGTTTCATTCGGCTTGATAGTTTTTGCACAATTCCATTTTGCACTTAATGCCTGAAAAAAAGTTGTTAACTTTGGGCAGGCCGCAAGGTCTGAGTTTTCATCCGATCGCAATCTACTTGACAGGAATCGAAAGGGTGTAGTGTTAGCTTTAAGTAACAATTATGCCCATACCCATATTCAATATTAACAACCATTACAGTGGTTTGAAAAAACCGCGAAAATTCTTTAGTTGCAAAATTAAATTTCTCAACGAATTTTCCACTTAACGAGATGCGGTTTTAAAAATTGCAAATTCCTTAGAAAACCGAAGATTTAACAAAAAACCTCTCCAACATGATTTGGACCGAGTTATGGCCCATTTCGTTTTTGAAACCGCGATTGTGACATTGGTTTTGTATGCCATATATCGAAAGGAACTGAGAATTTCCCTCAAAAATGATACTGTTGTGCTCACAAGATGCTGGGTCTGTGCCTACCCAACACGCGATTGATTATTCTGACTCCTGCTTGTAACGTACTCTATAAAAAAAACGTGCTGTATAGCATACGTAAAACGTACGTAGCAACACGATGTATAATTGGGTATTATTGTAATGACAAATAAATTTAATGAAAAAGTGATGAACTACTTATGTGTAATCATGTCCCAAATCATGTTAGAGAGGTCTATTTTCTAAGATCTGAGGTTTTCTAAGCACTTTGTAAATTTTAAAACCACATCTCGTTAAGTTGAAAATTCGTTGAGAAATTTAATTTTTCAACTAAGGAATTTTCGTAGTTTTTTTTGAACCACTGTAATTGTTGTTAATATTGAAATAGGTATAGGTAACACAAATGCTATTTAAAGCCGACACTACACCCTTTCAATTCCCGTCAAGCAGATTGCGATCGGATGAAAACTCAGACCTTGCGGCCTGCCCAAAGTTAACAATTTTTTTTCAGGCATTAAGTGCAAAATGGAATTATGCAAAAACTATCAGGCCGAATGAAACGTTCTGAAACTTATTTTTTTTGTTGAGGTTTTAGCTACAAGATAGAGGGGTCAATTACGCTATAAATAATTATTTGCAAATAACTAAATTCAATTGAAAAATATCGATTTTTAGACATTTTTTCGCAAAAATTTGCAACAAAACAAATTATTTTTGTTTTTTGTTTTATTTTAAGTTATAGAAAAACATTTAAGGAACGAAAAAGTTCCATGCACCAGCATCCTAAAGTGCACCATTTACGAGTTATATCGCTTACAAGGAAGCAAAAAAAATTTTCCAGCACACTTAGTTGAATAACTCCAGTCCCCATGTGCCGGGCGAGTGGACTCGGCATGTCCATTATGTGAGTACCCTACCCCAGAGATTAAAATAATTTCTGACCTGCTACCGACAACAACACGAACAATCCGTAATTCTATTGGCCTACAATTTGAGTATTGAAGTCACCTACCACGATTTTTATATCGTGCCGCCGGATGTGATTGATGACTTCTTCGAGTTCAAGGAAGAACAGGTCTTTAATGTCATCTGCTTTGTCTTCAGTAGGTGCATGAACATTAATGATCGTTACATTAAATTTTTGCGTGCGGATTTTCATGGTGCATATCTGCATAAAAATTGAGCAGAAGTCAATAACATGTTGATTCACGCAACGATGTATGAGAAAGTCAACTCCGAGAGTGTAGCCTTTTGCTGTTTCATGAATTCCACTCCCTGGCCTTGTAATGCCTCTATATCTCCTGTGTAGCTATCGATTTGGTTAGTAAGTTTTAGTAAATCTCCTGTTCTTCGAAGGCTTAGCGCGTTTCAGGTTCCCATTTTTAAATCGTAGTCCGGGTACAGTTTCCAAGGTCGTTCTTGAAATGAGTCCGAGATAATCTGTGGCCAGTGTACAGAATTCATATTAAATTTTTTTTTACGGAAATGGGGGTCAGCACTTCGACCAACCTAAATTTTCGTACCAGAAACAACCTATTTACATGTTTATATAGCGATCTGCTTGATCTAAAATAGACATCCGCTCCAATCCATCCCTAACATGGAGAACAGACGCTTTGGTTCATTGGTTTTATGGTGCCAATGACTCGCGCTGGTGGAGAATCATTGAGTATAAGCAGTATTTACTCTGCTCCTTTCAACTACTAAAAGGGCAAACCTGGCGAGAATTTCAGTCAATATGACTGTTAATTGGAATGCCACTCTAAGAGCTGATCACCCACATAGATAATAATCGATTAGCCTAAATCTTCAAGGGATACTCAACTAGAAAATGGAATGAATTATTCAAATTTAAGCAGTCTAGTGACACTTGACGACATCCTATGGAACATCAACAACACAAAATAATTATATAGTGTCAAATATTTACACTAAGCATGTCTTTTTCAAAAAAAAGATTCGATTATATTCTGTCCGCTATATCCGAAGTCCGTTATATCGGGGTCCGTTATATCGAGGGGTTACTGTATATATATATATATATATATATATATATATATATATATATATATATATATATATATATATATATATATCTATATATATATATATATATATATATATATATATATATATATATATATATATATATATATATATATATATATATATATATATATATATATATATATATCTATATATATATATATATATATATATATATATATATATATATATATATATATATATATATATATATATATATATAAATTTTTTTTTTTTTGTTTTTTCGTCTCCGTTTATCATATATAGTCGTTTGGCACAAACATTTTTCCGAAATTCCGAGATAAAGCCCATTGCAATAGGTAGATTTTTATATGAAATCTACCTAAAATGCAGAATGTATACCGTTCGAGGTTAACATATCAGATTTTGTTGCTAGTAGACCTACATTTCACAAGACTTGTTTTTCATCATTATCATAAAATTTATTTGCCCCAAGGTTCCTAGTAATGTATAAATTTTGACCGATCAGCAAAACAAAACACCGCAAAAGGACCGTAAAGTATTCGAAAATGAATTTCATGTTTCAAAAGAAAATCGCCATAATAACGACTACGCACAACTAAATTGTAAAACACATTTTACATCCTAGTTATCGTAAGGCCAAATTTGATTCTACGGCCGTAAAACAAAAACCCGTTGCCATATCCCATACAAGGTTGTACAACTGGTCCAGTGATGTTCCATTACTGGCAGTCAGTAATGCAGCAATGGGCGAGTACTGGCAACCACGACTGGGCCATTGACATAAATTTACTGGATGATAACTTCGGACAATAAATGGCTGCCATTCAAGGGCCAGAGAAAAAACAACAGCAATGGCCCATTCAAGGTTGTACAGTTGGCCTAGTAACGGACCAAGTATTATTATAGTATTATAGTAATGGCCAAGTTCTGGCAACCATGACTGTGCCATTACAAAAATATAAAATATGTAAATTTAAATAAATTAAATACAAAATAATTTAAATAAAATAAAAATGACGGAAAAGAATTCAAAACTTTCCATACAACTGCCCAACTAGCATTTTAACTTCTTTTAAAACACTAAACAGTCTTACCGAAACTAACTTCCTCAGCTTCATAGTTTCTTTAAAATTTCTAAACAGTTTCGATAAAGGCCATTTGGAGAACTTTCCCCGCCTTTAACGAAGCTATGATTTGTAAAAGACTTGGGAAATAGCTTCGGTAAGGTCTTTTGTAAGCAGTTATGCAAGCTGAATAGAATTTATGGTTTGACAAGTTATAGCTTCGGTAAAGTACTTCTAATAGCTTGTTTTAAGCAATCTTTAGAAGTTTTATAGAAGCTATTAAAAAATATTACAATGTTTTTTATATGTCTACACTTTTTTAACGCAATTATTGTTGTGTTATTTATATAGTGTTATTTATATAGTGTCTAAATTTAAGTTTTTGTTTACGGTCGCATCAAGTTTCGAACCCTGGTCCTTCGATCGTTTGTCCTGCACGCTATCCAATCGGCTGATTTAAATGTAAAGAAACAATAAATATCTTTGATAGTAGTTACAATAACAATAGCTTCTTTAAGACTTCCATTAAGACTTCACTTTCAAAGAATTTTGTTTTTAATTTAGATGTAGAAAATATAGTATATAATTCAGGAGCTCATTTTTCATGGAAAAAGGTATGTGACATGTAACTTCAATGGGTTTTTTAACGATGAAATCATAATCTGAGGTTTACGTTCTTAAAAGATTTTGTTTCTTTTTGATAGACGTAAAAGAATATTGAAAAATCTATTTTCCATTTGTTTTATTAGTTCAAAGATTTATGGTATTATATTAACGGGTTATATTTTTTCAATCATTAACTTTTAGCGTACTTACACCTTTATTTGAACATTTTTTTTTTAAATAAAAAGTTTTGTAATTGGATTTTTAATAGGTGTCACAACAACATGCGTACTAAGGTGCTGATGAACGCAGTTAATTTTTAAAAATATTATATAAATATAAAACAATAACAAAAGGAGCAACGATATACCGCATCCATCCATTTGCTGTAACATATTTTAATAGAGTGACTAAATTATGAAACTCTGTGTCGCCTCAGTTCTTCCTGACTAGTTTAGCTCTCAGAAATGTAAAGAAAATTCATATACCATTATTTATAAAACTTTAAATTTTCTCTATTCCACTCTAGTTGATTTTTGATTCTGATTCTCTAATCTAATTGATTATGATTTTGATTCATTTTGTTGTCTATTTGAAGACTCTAAATAAAGAATATTTTATATTGTGCAAAATAAGTCTAAATAATAGATTAAAAACAAAAACCACCTTATGCACAATACTTTTTTGACAAAAACGAAACGATTTCAATTTCGTATAAGCTTCAATTTCATATAAACCCATTCTAATTACATGTCACATATCTTTTTCCATAAAAAGTAAGCCCCTGAATTAAACTATATTTTCTACATCTAAATTTAGTTGAAATAAAAGAAGCAATAGCTTCCGTCAGCTTGACATATTTCGTTTTAGATATTGAAGCAATTTTTAGACTATGACAGCTGTGCTTCTATACGATCTGTAAACAGTTACAACCGAAACAACTACAATCCTAATGACAGCTATAACTTCTATAACCTTTTTTCGGAAGCTTTATTTAGTGTTGTGTAGATAAGTTTCGGTAAAGCTTCTAATATTAAATAAAGAAGTATTTTAGAAGCTTTCATTTCGATGGTGGGGAGAACTTCTCTGTGGATGTTGTATCGAAACTTTATAGAAATGAAATATAACTAGCTTCCACTTAGAAGCTTTAGCGAAGCTTTATTGAAGCTTAAACTTGTATAACTCAAAATTGAGAAGTAAGTTTGCTAGTTGGGTGGTTCAGTAATGATCCACCTTACTGGCGATCAGTAATGCAATAATGGTCGAGTACTGGCAACCATGACTGCCAGTATTCGGCCATTGAAAAAATATAAAAAATAATTTGGGTATAATATGATCGTTTATTATTCTTTTGGTTTTTATCACAAGGAAAAATAGGCTTATCGGTCCAATATTAATGACTTCTAGTAAAAAATCATTAAATTATATACTTATTTGCTTTATTATGTTAAATAAACAAATTTTGTGTTAAAAACAAACAAAAACAAACATAAAATTTGTTTATTTAACATAATAAAGCAAATAAGTAAATAATTTAATGATTTTTTACTAATAGTCATAATTATTGCACCGATAAGTCTATTTTCCCTGGGGATAAAAAACAAAATAATAAAAATAATATTTTTAAATGTAAATAATAATAATAATAATCTTTATTTCAAACAAAAACAAATAATCGTATACAGTAATTTACAAAAAAATTTTATAATCATACAATAATTAAATAAACAAATGCCAGATAATAATTAAATAACAGATATAATTAAATTTAAATAACTTATTTACAAAATAATTAAAATAAATAGGAATAAAAAAACATATACCAACTTTTTCAATATTATCATAGTCTTTCAGCCGAGAAGCCACAACTAAACTATATGTGAAATTTTTCAAACTACATATATATTTCTTAAACGGATAACAGTAATACTCTAGTGAAAATTAAAAAAAATGACATAGATCGGCAAATTCATGGCTGCAGTACAATAGGCAATTAATGTTTACAATTTTACTGGTTAGCCTAATATACTGGCTATTTTCTATAAACTATAGATCGGCCGATTCATGGTTCCAGTAATGGACCAATAACAATTTTCGTTTCATTGGTAGTGGTACGTCAGATAAAAAAAAATTATGTATTTTTGATCCAAAATCTGTTTTTCAAATCTGAGATTTTAGCTAGATTCACCCCTCAGATCAAGTCTTCTTCACTAATACCAATTAAAGTGAAATTTGACATCTGTCAATTTTATGTTTTTTATAAACTGCAAATCTTAAAATTATTTCAATTAATTTAATGCACAGATTATTTGTATTAATTCTAAAATTAAATAAAAGTGTTTTTAAAACAAAAAAATTAAAGTGAAATCAGCCATAAAAGGTTTTAAAGAATTTAGAAGGTAAGTACAAAATTAGTGAAATATTATTCATTGAATTCTTTTAATTTTTTTTAAAGTTTTTTGGTGTCAGAATATAATGGAACGAAATGTGGAACGGAATGATATGCAGGACTCGTCTATAGAAGATGTTTGCAGATGCTTCACTGAAGAAGAAAGTTTATTATCGAAAGAATTGTTAAGCTCTTCATCTTCTTCGTCATCTTTGCCTTCGTCGTCGTTGCCTTCGTCTTCATCTTTATCAGATTATCCTGAGTTTAGCGCTTCATTTAATGTGCGAGCTTTTAAAAAGTTGCAACATTCATTTCGACAAAACAAAAAGCATGGGATTTCAAACTTTATTGATTATGTTATCAATTATTATTCAGAAGATGAAGTAATTTAATTAATTCCATTGCAATTTATGCGTTTATTAAATTATGATTCAATTTTTAGTTTCGGTCTAATTTGAGACTTTCGCGAAGAACTGCAGATTTCCTTACAAATAAATTCAAAAATACTATTTATTTTAGACAAAATTTACGTCGTGGTGGAAGAATTTGTGTTCCAGCGGAACATCAATTTTTGATTTTCTTATGGTAATACACAAAGTCTGAAGTATATTCTTATAACATTTGTTAAAAAAATTATTTTAAGGTTTGCGGGCAATAAGATTACATACAGGGAAGTTTCCAATTTATTTGATATATCTATTTCAACCACATCGAGGATAATAACAAATGTATGCGAATTTCTATTCGACATTTCAACTTAATTTATAAAATTCCCATCAACAGAGGCAGAAAAAATCGAAACATCTCGAGCGTTTCGAGCAAACAAACGTAATTTAAAGAAATTTCATAAATAGTATTTTTAATTTTTAGCTAAGTGGATTTCCTGGCGTAACAGGATGTGTATATGGTTGTTACATATACATACGAAAACCAATACACAAAACAAGATCAACTTATGTCAATCGGCATGGCTTAATATCCATCATGCTCGAGGGAATATGTGACGCGAATAAAAATTTTTTGGATGTTTTTATTGGATCACCTAGCAAAATCCATGATTCGCGAATATTTAAACTATCACATATATATCCAAAATTACAAACCATTTGTGGAACACGGTTTAATATTTTAGGGGATGCTGCATACCCAATAAGGGAATATTGGCTAACGCCATACAAAAATTACGGCGATTTAAATCCTACAAAGAAAATATAACAAAAAACGTAGTCAGATAAGAGTTAAAATTGAAAATACATTTGGTTTGCTGAAGCAAAGATTTTGGCAACTAAGATTTTTAGATTTTTAGATTAGATTTTTTTAAGGTTGACCGAATGTCTAATTTTGTATTGGCTTGATGCGTCTTACATAATTTATGTATTGAGAAGGGCGATTTATGGGACGAAGATGATCTAGCAGAACAAAACCAAGAAGCAGACGAAGAAATAAGCAATGAAAGTGTGAGAGAATGCATCAACAATTATAAATCATAATCTTATACATCCACAAATTATATATGCACTATCAATCCCTCCTTATTTATATATACTGTATTAATTATATAAACATGAAATATTTTAATAAACAAATCAGTTTTTATCAAACTCGCAATCGGGTGTTTTATTTATACGAAAAACATAACATACCACATGGCGCAGTTGGTAAATTAAAAAAAATAAAGTTACATATATAAAATAGTGTGAAAAAAGTTTTAATTTAGTGCCAAAATATATATAATTCTACTATACATATATAAATATAGTATAAAGTTTTAAGTGATAAAAATAAAACTCAATCTATAATTGTTTTATCACAAATCTTTTTTATTGTCATTAAAAACGTGGCTAGGACAAACATATTTACCTCTAATATTACCTCTACGTATACAAAAATGGATATATTCGTGAAAAAATTGAAAGCTTGAATTTAGATGGTAATATTAGTGAAAACTGGAGGAAATTCAAGATAAATTATGAAATCTTTGAAAAGAAAGATGACGATAAACAAAAAATCGCCATCTTACTGAACTCCATTGGTCCAGATGGAGTTGATTTGTATCAAACCTTTGATTTGTCATCAGCCGACAAAGGTTCATATAAAGCTATCATGAAAGCTTTCGAAAGTTATTGCATACCAAAAAAGAACGTAGTATTTGAACGCTTCAATTTTTATACTCGAAATCAGCGTGACCATGAAAATTTTGAAAATTTTTTATTGGATTTAACAAGACTGATTAAAACTTGTGAATTTGGAAATCAAAAAAATTCATTATTAAGGGATGGAATTGTGCTTGGAATACACAACAAACGGTTACAAGAACGATTATTACAAGAAGACAGTTTACCATGTGAGAAGGCCATCGATATGTGTAAATCAGCTGAAATGTTAAAAGATCACACAGTAGTAATGTTGTAATTGTAATGTTTTTTTGCACAAGTACATATATATAGGTACAGTTGTATTCAACTTGTTGTACCAACAGTGTTTGTGGTTCCTTACCTGTGGATGGTTCTCAATAATTATTGATTAAAACACTTTAGATTCACTTAGTTAACTATAAATAACATTAACTATTAATATTAGTTTTATTATTAATTTTATAGAAAAAGTTACAACTTAAACAACTTAAGGATTTATTCGAATTAATTGAATCACTGATTAGATTTCGGACAACTTAAATTTACACTTTTAAAACTAAACTAACTGTACTTCTTCGAAAACAAAAACTCAACTCCCCTAAAAAAACTAAAAACCAATTATTTATAATATTTTATTTACCCAAAATCAGCAAAAACTCAACAAAAATTGATGTATGCAATTTTTGCATAATTAACAATTTAACGAATTTAATTATTTATACAATTTTGTTGATTTTGGATAATTTAAATTTTTAAGTAATTTCTTAACCTATATTGTTACTGCTAACTTAACTTAACCTATATTGTTAATTTTGTTGATTTTGGATAATTTAAATTTTTAAGTAATTTCTTAACCTATATTGTTACTGCTAACTTAACTTAACCTATATTGTTAATTTTATAGTATAAACCAAAGGAGATTTATACAACATTCCTCCGCCCTCCGAAAGAACCTATCAACAATTCTTTATGTTTACATAATAACTTATAATGTGAACATAAAGTGAACAACCTTGCGAGGGTTGTTTTTAAAATTAAATTTTCATTAAAACTATCTATTTTATACTTTTATTTTGATTATAACTATCTGATTACTTTCCTTCACAAAATTAATTAAATATATTTATACTTGTATAAATTTCTTAAAATTTACCATCGACTGGTTATATTATTTTAATTTTAAAATATACGTTTAAAATGAATTAAGCAATACAATATATATGTATAATTATATTAATAATTAAAATTTAATTTTAGCTTTATTTTGTTCTATATGTATTTGTAAAATAGCTAGCATAGCAAAATTAATAGCAAAACTATAATCAATATAGTTCATTTTATTATTATTACTTTTATTTTTATCGTAAATAAAATGTAATATATTATAAAAACTTTAAATTTTTGATTAAACATAATTATGCAAGATACTTTATTAAATATTCACTATTTAAGATACTTTCATAATTAAAATTTTATTTTCGGTGTAACTTAATCATAAAATTTTATATATAAATTGAATTTATTGAGATAAAAAATTTATATTTTTTTTTTTTTTTTTTTTTTTTTTTTTTTTTTTTTTTTTAGTTTGTTCATTATGTTAACATACAAACAAACAAACAAACGGAACAAACTAAATCAGATGCATCAATCAACGTTATTCATAGTAAGTTGCAAAATAATTCAAATGTACAAAATAAATTTAATAAAAATAATAATAAACATATACAAATAAATAAAAATTATAAAAGATTTACTGCAAATACATCATTGTGTAGTAAATGTCATACACGTCATGAATATATAATTGTTCCGCTTACGGAACACGGTGTGCTAAATGTAATATATATAATCATTTTGCTGTATGTTGTAAAACGAAAAACATAAAATCCGTTTTTATTAATGAAAATATTTTTTCTGATAATAGTGACGATGTATGTAATGATGTATTTGTAGATTCTATCGATGATAATTCAAATAATGAAATAAATAGAAATGAAAATTTAATTAAATATGAGTGTCAAACAAAAATTAAACAATGGACCGTTATATTACTTGTTGAAAATATTAACGTAGAATTCAAGTTAGATTCGGGTTCGGAAGTAGATATACTTCCTTTAAATATTTTTCGGAAATTATGTTGCCAAAATAAATTAAAATCAACACAAATGATGCTACAAGCGTATGGAGGTCAAAAAATGTTTCCTGTTGGTAAATGCGACCTACTTGTTATGTATAAAAATGACATACAAGCTTTTGAATTTGTTATAGTAGATGGTAATTTAACACCAATTTTAGGTATAGATACATCTAATAAATTAAAATTAATTAAAAAATGTGATCTCGTAGATGCTAACATAAATAAGAATAAAGATGAGTTCGTGAGAGAAAATCTTGAAATTTTTAGTGGAATAGACAAATTTCCACAAAAATATAGGTACGAACGGGTACCGATAAAAATTTGGGATAAACTAAAAAATAATTTAGATGATTTACTGAAAAACGGAATAATAAGTCACGTTAGTGAAGCGCGTGAGTGGGTACATCCACTAGTTATTGTTCAAAATAAAGATGGGAAATTACGGAAAATTTAAATAATTATATGGTTAAAGAACATTATATAATTCCTACTTTTGAGGAAATTACTAGCAAATTAAATGGTTCCAAATATTTTACGGTCCTCTACCTCAAAGATGGATTTTGGCAGGTAGAATTGGAAGACGAATCCAAAAAACTCTGTACTTTCTCGACTCCTCATGGAAATTTTCAATTTAATAGAATGCCGTTTGGGGTAACGACAGCTCCGGAAGTATTTCAAAAATTTAATTCGGAAAACTTTGGTGATTTAAAACGGGTCGCAATTTATATTGACGATATTTTAGTTTCAGGTAAGACGTTGCAAGAACATAATATAAACTGAAAAGTGTTATAGATCGGGCAAAATTTCTAAATATTAAATTTAATGTAAAAAAGTTGCAATATTGTCAACAAAAAGTAAATTTTCTTGGTCATATTATTTCGGCTAACGGAATTCAACCGTCATTAGACAGAGCAAAAGCAATACAAGAAATGCCAGAACCGACTACTAAAAAGGTTTACAACAATTTTTGGGGGTAGTTAATTGCCTACGAAATTTTATGCCTAATATGGCTGAAATAACAGCTCCATTACGAGAACTGTTAAAAAATCCTCTGAGGTTCAGTGAATGCCCCTTCATTCGAGAACTATTGAAGAATTAAAACAAATAATTCTGCAAACACCAAAATTACAACCATTTGATCCAAATGGTGAGATTATAATACAAGCCGATGCATCACAGCATGGTTTAGGGTGCTGTTTATTGCAAAACAATAAACCGGTTGAATACGCTTCACGAAGCTTAATAGAAGTAGAATCCAGATATGCTCAAATCAAAAAATAGCGGTTATCTATAATATTTGCGTGTAAAAAATTCCACTTCTACATATATGGAAGACGAATCATCATTCACGATGACCATAAACCTTTATTTTCCTTACTTGACAAAGAGTTACATAAAATTTCTTCCACTAAGTTACAGAGAATGAGATTGCGACTAATGAATTATGATATAAAAATGTTTTATATTCCTGGTAAAGATTTAATTATAGCAGATTATTTATTTCGTCATTTTTTGCAAGAAAATGATGACCAAACTGAAGACAAGTTTGACGAGCTTGTCTTTACATTAAATATTAGTGATGAAAAAATACAACTGTTTCAAGATGAAACTCAGAAGGACCAAATACTGGTAAAACTTATCGATTTATATTATAGTGGGTGGCCTTCTGATAAAAATAAATTTTCAGATAATATTAAATTTTATGTCAAAATTCGAAATAACATCTATGTAGATAATGGTCTGGTATTTTTAGAAAATCGTTTGTTTGTACCGGATTCCCTAAGAAAAAATATGTTATCTATATTGCATGAACCACATTTAGGAATAACAAAGACTAAACTTCGTGCCAAAGAAATTTTTTACTGGCCAAGAATAAATCAGGACATAGAGAATTTGATTTCAACCTGTGAAATCTGTCAAAGATATATGGTTAATAATAGAAGGGAACCAATGATTCCACATGATATTCCCATGCTTCCATTTCCATACAGCAAAGTAGGTTGCGATATATTTGATTTTGCTAACCATAGTTATCTAATCGTTGTTGACTATTTTTCGAAATGGATCGAAGTAAAAAAGATACGAAATAAATCATCATCTGAAATTATATCTAAATGGATAGAAATTTTTACTAGTTTTGGAATACCTAAAATAATAATTGCTGATAATGTTCCATTTAATTCTATACAATGCAAAGAATTTGCACATAACTTTAACATACAAATTATTACTAGCAGTCCTTACTACTCTAGATCAAATGGCTTAGCAGAAAGAGCTGTTGTCGTTCTTTCATTTCTAGTTTTTGTTGATGTCTTTGCTCTTTTAAAGTTTCAGTTTCTTTATGACGCTTTTGCTTATTTATTTCATGTTCAATGAACAATTTGTTGTTACTTTTCAAAAATCGATCCCAAGCTTTATCTTGTTCAGTTTTCCTTTTGCGTGAAGTGCCCGGTAATGGTGATGCAGGTGGTTGTGACGCAGCTGACGCTGGGGATCCATCTGAACGTGATGACTCCGCTGATGGTAATAGTGACCCAACAGATGCTGTGGATCCAGCTGATCGTGATTACTCAGCATAGGTGGTGACGCAGCTGATGCTGGTGATTCAGCTGATGGAAGTGACACAGCTGGTGATGTTGTTTGTGTCAAATATTTGTAACATGTTGAATCGTTCGTTTTAACTTTCCTCTGTCTTATGCCGGGGGATACCAAAAAATCGGGTAAAACCAATCATCCAACCCAACTATTTTTTCAATTTCTGTTTGGTATAAACCTTCTTGATATACCGCACCACTAGAATTATTATTTTCAGCCAATTTTTTCCACACGTTTAAAAACGCATTTCTAACGTGTTTAAACTTGCATATTAGTGTAAGTTTTATTGAAATGTTAATTAATTTTACGGGCCAAAAAACTCCAAAAATCTTTTTTTTTTAAATTTTTTAAAAGGCCCCACTGTGTCAAAATATGTTGCATATTCCGCTAATAAAAATTGCGTTTCTACCTCAGACCATTTTGTCTGTAATAAATTATTTGAATCTGAAATAAAAATTATATTAAATAAATTAAATTTATGTTTTTAATGTTTTATACTGTTAGTCTCCATTCCCGGGTAAGAAAAAGCTAAGGGATCAAGCCTGGGCCAAGACCGCGCCATAGCTTTTGGAGGTTGGGCCAGGCTTATCATTTTCAAACGGCCCAAGCTTGGGCCAAGCTTGGATTGATGTCCTGGGGCCAAGTCTGGCAAACCAGGCTTGGGTCAAGTCTGGCAAATAAGGCTTGAGCCAGGTCTACCAAACCAATATTTTTTCGAGACCTCCTTCAAATGTATGGAAAGAGGTTGTGGAAAGAGTAACATTTATGAAAATAAAAGTAAACATAATATGGCCTGCACATGTTTACAATGCATTAGACTGGTTAATAACGCGTAATATAATAAACTGAGCTTTGGTTCAGTCTAGGCATTTACAACTGGCCCAGACCTGGCACAAAACTAACCAGCCAAGGCTTGGTTCACCAATACTGGCCCGAGATTGGTCCGTTGTTTAACATTGGCAGCTCCTAGCTCCTACCCGGATTAAAATTGCTTCAATCAAAAGCTGCCGTTCGGGCTCAGACCGTGTATCTACCTCTTGTAATGCATTGCTTGCAATATCATCTATAATAAATAAATTTATTAATATGTTTATTAAAAATATTCGTTATTATTATAATTATTGATACCATTCCCAATAGTCTTTAAATTAAAGAATTCGGTTACATCGGCAAGCATGATTTTTACTACAAATCCCATTTTTAAAATTTATTAATTTTAATGATAATTTTTAATCAACAATTATTTTTATCACAAATCAATTCAGTCACCATATACTGTTTTCAACAATTTGAGTACAGTTTGAGTACAAGAAACATCTTAATGCAAAATCAAAAAAATTGTTCGTTGTCGAGATTCTAAATAAAAGCATGAGTAGGTTGATTTTGATTGCATTAAGGAAAATTGCTAACATAGAAGAAATGAATTGGAATAATCAAATTCGTCAAGGTGCAATAATGACTATTATTTTTTTTTAAATACATAAAACAAACGTTAACTTAACTTATGTGCAGTACTAATAAGATTTCCATTAAAACTAAAGACATTAAAACTAAAATATAAGTTTTATAAATTTCTATTGTGGAAAGAGTAACATTTATGAAAATAAAAGTAAACATAATATGGCCTGCACATGTTTACAATGCATTAGACTGGTTAATAACGCGTAATATAATAAACTGAGCCTTGGTTCAGTCTAGGCATTTACAACTGGCCCAGACCTGGCACAAAACTAACCAGCCAAGGCTTGGTTCACCAATACTGGCCCGAGATTGGTCCGTTGTTTAACATTGGCAGCTCCTAGCTCCTACCCGGATTAAAATTGCTTCAATCAAAAGCTGCCGTTCGGGCTCAGACCGTGTATCTACCTCTTGTAATGCATTGCTTGCAATATCATCTATAATAAATAAATTTATTAATATGTTTATTAAAAATATTCGTTATTATTATAATTATTGATACCATTCCCAATAGTCTTTAAATTAAAGAATTCGGTTACATCGGCAAGCATGATTTTTACTACAAATCCCATTTTTAAAATTTATTAATTTTAATGATAATTTTTAATCAACAATTATTTTTATCACAAATCAATTCAGTCACCATATACTGTTTTCAACAATTTGAGTACAGTTTGAGTACAAGAAACATCTTAATGCAAAATCAAAAAAATTGTTCGTTGTCGAGATTCTAAATAAAAGCATGAGTAGGTTGATTTTGATTGCATTAAGGAAAATTGCTAACATAGAAGAAATGAATTGGCATAATCAAATTCGTCAAGGTGCAATAATGACTATTATTTTTTTTTAAATACATAAAATAAACGTTAACTTAACTTATGTGCAGTACTAATAAGATTTCCATTAAAACTAAAGACATTAAAACTAAAATATAAGTTTTATAAATTTCTATAACATTGAAATTAGTACATATTTGAAAAAAAGACCTAAATATTATATTCATGAGCCAAAAGTTAAATGCTTACCCCCCTTTTTTGGCATTTCTCGACGTTTTAGGACCTACTGATTCTAAAAAAGCAAAAAAAATATATGTCTGTCTGCCGACCGTCACAACCGACGAAATCTAGAAAACGGCTGAAGGAATTTTAAAAATGTTAGTTTCTAAAAATAGGTACACTCGAAGGTAACAGGCGAAAGGACGATGTGTTCGATAACTGTTCCGGAAGTGTGTCAAAAAATCATCAGATGTGTCAAAACAAGGAAATACGCATATTTTTTGCTTACAAAACGTTCATTTCAAGTGATAATGAGTAGGAACAAAGAATGTGGAGAAATCTGGATGGTCGGGATTGGTATGTGAGAGCAAAAACTAGATTATTGCATTATAAGTTTGTCAAAAAATGTTGTCAAGTGGGTCAAAAGAAAGATTTTTATTTATTATTTTACCCAAGTTTTTGGAAAAAAATAAAATTAATTATTTGTATGACATGAAATTTTATTATTATTATTGAGAATTATGGCATTATAAGTTTGTCAAAAAAATGTTGTGAAGTGTGTCAAAAGAATGATTTTTATTTATTTTTTTACCCAAATTTTTGGAAAAAAATAAAATTAATTATTTGTATGACATGAAATTTTATTATTATTATAGAGAATTCTCTTATATTACGGTATTATAAGTTTGTCAAAAAAATAATGTTAATATTTGTGTCAAAAGAATGATTTTCATTTATTTTTTTAGATAAAAATAAAATCAGTTATTTGTATGAACTCAAATGTATAATAAACATAAAATTGTTATTATTGAGAATTTAATTGCATTATAAGTTTGTCAAAAAAATATTGTCAAGTGTGTCAAAAAAATGATTTCATTTACTTTTTTAGATAATTTTTTGGAAAAAAAATTTAGCTGTTGGTTGACGTAAATATAATTGAACATCAAATTGGACATGGAAAATTTTTAATTTGTTATAGTTTTTGAAATATTTTTGGAATTTTGAAAAAAGTTTGTAATTTTGATTTTGTATGAATTTTTGCAATAATTTTAGAATTTCGGAAAAAGTTTTAATTTTTGATTTTGTTATAATTTTTGCAATATTTTTAGAATTTTGGAAATAAAATAGAATTTGTGATTTTTCAAGATTTTATTAACAGTTTTAGCAATGAATCTAACCATTATGTAGTTTAGAATTCTAAGACACTAGAAATGAATGTATTCAATTGCATAGAATGAAAAATTGCTTTGAAAAGTGAAAGATCCGTAACAAAAGTTTTATCTCAATTCCGGTCGGTTCGGGAATCGAACCGGCGTCCTTCTGATCAAAGTTTATATGGTTAACCATTTAACCAACTCGACCAGGGACGAGATAAAAATTTGTTTTTGGACGATCGACTTAGCATCACAATTATTTTTAATTCATTTTTAGTGTCAATCTTTCGTCTTATTTATTTATTCTACGAACACGTAAAGAACGGTAAAACGTGTTCGTAGAATAAATAAATAAGACAAAAAATTGACACTAAAAATGAATTAAAAATAATTGTGATGCTAAGTCGATCGTCCAAAAACAAATTTTTATCTCGTCGCTGGTCGAGTTGGTTAAATGGTTAACCATATAAACTTTGATCAGTGGGACGCCGGTTCGATTCCCGAACCAACCGGAATTGTGATTTTTTTTTATATATTTTTAAATTTTGAAAAAAGTTTCAACTTTTGATTTTGTAAGAATTTTTGGAATATTTTTAGAATTTTGAAAAATTTAAAATTTTTGATTTTATTATAATATTTATAATTTTGGAAAAAGTTTCGATTTTTGATATTGTTATAATTTTTGCAATATTTTTAGAATTTTGGAACAGTTTGAATTTTTGTAATATTATTAGAATTTAGAAAAAGCTTATATATTTGATTTTATTCTAATTATTGGAATATTTTTGGAATTTTGAAAAAGTTACAATTTTTGATTTTGTTATAGTTCTTGCAATATTTTTAGAATTTTTGAAAAAAGTTTTAATCTTTGATTTTGTAATAATTTTTGAAATATTTTTAGAATTTTGTTTGAAAAGTTTGAATTTTTAATTTAATTTAATTTTTACAATATTTTTGGAATTTTGAAAGAAATATGAATTTGTGATTTTGTAATATTTTCTCGAAACGCTAAATGGAGAGGTTTTTGAGTAGTTTACTGATTGCATAATCTTTTCACTAAATTATGTTAATTTATAATCTGTTATAATTTTCCGACAACGTATTGATGTTTCGTGTTAGTTTTGTAATACATATCTAAACAGAGATAAAAAATACATGTACTTTAACAAAAAGTTACGTTTGAATACATCACTGCCCAAAACTAAAAACCATATCCTCATAAAAGTTTTTTGCCGAAAACTATACCAAAATTCTTAACCCAGACCGAAGTCTTGATATCTCAGAGTCTTGAGATTTCATCCTCTCCATATTTTTGTGTTTATGTTGTCAACTATATTAGTACGGGAGGTAGCGCTACATTTCACAGAGTCGTTTCATACCGACTGAAAATCACAAGAACTATAGTTTCCCCCTACTACATAAGATTTCTTGACGTCAGCTATTCAAGTAGCGGTGGAGCTAACGGTGACAGCATGCGAAAGTCGACATAAAAAATTTTGGACCGAGCTTTTAGGTAGATTTCATATAAACATCTACCTATTGCAACGTGCTTCATCTCGGAACTTCGGAAAAATTTTGGTGCCAATCGACTATAAATGATAAGCGGAGACGGAAAATCAAAATGAAAAAAAATGTATATATATATATATATGTTGTAATAAAAAATTTTATTCGGTTTTTTAGCTCTATTATATTTAGTTTTTATATATGTTTTACAAAAACATTGTTGGCGCTACGCGTTTCATTACGTCTCCCGTAACATCTTCAGGCGAAATTCTTAAAATAATATAAACAATATAAAACTATAAAAACTATAAAATACAACTTGTCATAAATTATTCTATCATACAAAATCATTAGAAAACAAACAAAAACATTTAAAAAAACAACAGCACAATAAAACTTACATATAAATTAAATAAAATGGTCCATTGTGTTAAAAACTATTAATTAAACAAAAAAATAAATTAAAATACATTAAAAGTTTAAAAATCCGAGCACTATCACAATAATTATTTGTTATATTTTTACTAAAAATTAAAATATTTTTTGATAAGGAAAATAAATTATGTAAAACAAAGGAAACGGCAAAAACAAGAATATCCCATTGAAAATTCAGAGCAAAAATTTTTTTTGACTTCTCTCGTCATACTGTATATGAATCACTTGAAATACAATTAAAAGCAATTGTTATCAAAACACATACACACTACAATATGGATAAAATTGATTTTTTCTATTTCTTGTACAATGCCAATCATTCCTAGCATAAACAACGAGGTCATATTTCGATTAATAGAAAAGCGTTACGTTATAATGTTGTTGTAAAATTGTAGAAATTCTGAATCCGTTTGTTTGTTTAGAGTGGCTTTTCGTTCTTTGATCAATAACGACTCTAGTAGTTGTCTTTTTTTAAAATTGGATTCCTTTTCTAAAATTTTTACGTTATCCATCGTGATTGTATGATTATGATCTTTAAGGTGTTTGGAAAGGGAACTATTATCAGGAGGAGAGTCATGGGTATGTTGGTATAGTCTCTTTTCCATGTACTGTTTAGTTTGACCCACATACGTTTCTTTACAAGAGCATTCTATCTCGTATATTAACAATGACTGCTTGCCTTTTGGATCAATGTCTTTAGTTTTGGTGAAAACAGATTGGCCCAAACAAACACAAGATCTGCCAACTGCTTTAATGTTATAACGTTTTAACAATAGTTTTATGTTTTCAAACATATGTTTTACGTACGGTAAGGATATATATTTGGTATTCTCTACCTTGGTTACGGGAACATGCTCAGCTGACAACCTATGTTTGTAATTTGCCGTCTTGATACCATTTTTAATCATTTTTATCGGATAGTTATTAAGTTTTAGTGTTTTTTCTAAAAGCTCTAGGTTTTCTGCGTGAAATTTTTTATCCGAAATTTCTAAAATTTTATTTGCAAGCAACGAAATTGTGTTCTTTTTATAACTCAAAGGCAACCAAGAATTATAATCTAGATATCGTCCTGACCAAGTTGGTTTGTGGTACCAGTTCATATCAATACTGCCATCGTTATTATGAACTATTAAGGTGTCTAAAAACGAAATTGTTCCATTCTTTTCGATTTCGAGGGTGAATTGAATACTTTTTTCGAACTCATTAAAGGTTTTTAATAGAATCTCAACTTTGTCTTTCGGTATTGCTGTGATTATGTCATCTACATATCGGAAATAGAAAGCTGGTGTAAAGTCAAGAGATGCTAAAACATTTGATTCTACGTACTCCATAACCAGATTCGCTAATAAAGGACTAATAGGCGATCCCATAGGGGATCCGAATATCTGTTTGTAAACTTTGCCATCAAAGGAGAAAACACAATTATTAAGAACTACGTCCATAATTTCTAAAAATTGAGCTTTCAACAGTTTACATTTCGCTCTTCTCTTTATTTGCTGCCAATCTTTAGTTACCAGGTCAACCACTAATTTCGAATCAATGCACGTAAATAACGACACCACATCTAAAGATATTATAACATAGTCCGGAGGAAGACTTATATCTTTAATTTTATTTTTAAAGTCTACTGAGTTTAAGATGTGACTATTGCTATTTCCTACACTAGGTTTTATAATCTCACACAAAAACGAAGACAAATTGTATGTTGGACTTCCAATTGAACTAACTATAGGCCTGTAAGGCGCATTTTCTTTGTGTACCTTACATAACCCATAAAGTTTGGAAATGACGCTATTGTATCTTCTTAGATTCACAGCTTTATGGTTCGAGATCTTTCCTGTGGTTTCTAAAGTTGTTATTAAACTATTAACGTTTTTTTGTACTTGCTGTGTGGGGTCTTTTTTAAGTTCTATATAAGTAGTCTCGTCATTAAGCAAATTCAACATGTTACGCTTATACTCATCTCTCGTTGTGACAATAGTTATATTGCCCTTATCAGCTTGGGTCACAAGCAAATCTGGATGAAGTTTGAGAAATTTTTTAGTCTTATTATGAAGTTTGATTATTTGTTTATCTTCATTAGTTAATTTCATATGAGAGCCCATGCTTTGTTTGAAATTTGTTAAAATATTTGTGAGACTACTACGTATTTCTATTGCCTGTTCACCATCTTCGAGATCCATTAACACACTTTCTACATCAGCAATTATTTTAGAGTACGGAATATCTTTACCATTCATTGGGATAGAAAATTTATTTCCTAAAGCAAGGATTTGTTTTATGTCTGGAGGAATATCAGTGTTGGTTAAATTTATGAGCCACTTTTCTAATTCATCAATAACATGAACTCTATTGTCCATGCTTGGAATTAAATTGTCAAACTTACGGATATGTTTGGTCTTAATACTATCAAAACTTTTTTGAAACGATTCTTGTATTCTAAGATTGAATTCTGTTAAAATTTCTGGTGGTACTACTTCAGATATTTGTTGTATATATGTAGTTATACTTCCACTTGTTAGATTGATAAGTTTAATTACCTCAGTAATTTCTTGGTTCATCACTCCGAATATAATTCTCCTTTGTAACTGTTGAAAGCTCAATTTTTAGAAATTATGGACGTAGTTCTTAATAATTGTGTTTTCTCCTTTGATGGCAAAGTTTACAAACAGATATTCGGATCCCCTATGGGATCGCCTATTAGTCCTTTATTAGCGAATCTGGTTATGGAGTACGTAGAATCAAATGTTTTAGCATCTCTTGACTTTACACCAGCTTTCTATTTCCGATATGTAGATGACATAATCACAGCAATACCGAAAGACAAAGTTGAGATTCTATTAAAAACCTTTAATGAGTTCGAAAAAAGTATTCAATTCACCCTCGAAATCGAAAAGAATGGAACAATTTCGTTTTTAGACACTTTAATAGTTCATAATAACGATGGCAGTATTGATATGAACTGGTACCACAAACCAACTTGGTCAGGACGATATCTAGATTATAATTCTTGGTTGCCTTTGAGTTATAAAAAGAACACAATTTCGTTGCTTGCAAATAAAATTTTAGAAATTTCGGATAAAAAATTTCACGCAGAAAACCTAGAGCTTTTAGAAAAAACACTAAAACTTAATAACTATCCGATAAAAATGATTAAAAATGGTATCAAGACGGCAAATTACAAACATAGGTTGTCAGCTGAGCATGTTCCCGTAACCAAGGTAGAGATCTCTACCTTGGTTACGGGAACATGCTCAGCTGACAACCTATGTTTGTAATTTGCCGTCTTGATACCATTTTTAATCATTTTTATCGGATAGTTATTAAGTTTTAGTGTTTTTTCTAAAAGCTCTAGGTTTTCTGCGTGAAATTTTTTATCCGAAATTTCTAAAATTTTATTTGCAAGCAACGAAATTGTGTTCTTTTTATAACTCAAAGGCAACCAAGAATTATAATCTAGATATCGTCCTGACCAAGTTGGTTTGTGGTACCAGTTCATATCAATACTGCCATCGTTATTATGAACTATTAAAGTGTCTAAAAACGAAATTGTTCCATTCTTTTCGATTTCGAGGGTGAATTGAATACTTTTTTCGAACTCATTAAAGGTTTTTAATAGAATCTCAACTTTGTCTTTCGGTATTGCTGTGATTATGTCATCTACATATCGGAAATAGAAAGCTGGTGTAAAGTCAAGAGATGCTAAAACATTTGATTCTACGTACTCCATAACCAGATTCGCTAATAAAGGACTAATAGGCGATCCCATAGGGGATCCGAATATCTGTTTGTAAACTTTGCCATCAAAGGAGAAAACACAATTATTAAGAACTACGTCCATAATTTCTAAAAATTGAGCTTTCAACAGTTACAAAGGAGAATTATATTCGGAGTGATGAACCAAGAAATTACTGAGGTAATTAAACTTATCAATCTAACAAGTGGAAGTATAACTACATATATACAACAAATATCTGAAGTAGTACCACCAGAAATTTTAACAGAATTCAATCTTAGAATACAAGAATCGTTTCAAAAAAGTTTTGATAGTATTAAGACCAAACATATCCGTAAGTTTGACAATTTAATTCCAAGCATGGACAATAGAGTTCATGTTATTGATGAATTAGAAAAGTGGCTCATAAATTTAACCAACACTGATATTCCTCCAGACATAAAACAAATCCTTGCTTTAGGAAATAAATTTTCTATCCCAATGAATGGTAAAGATATTCCGTACTCTAAAATAATTGCTGATGTAGAAAGTGTGTTAATGGATCTCGAAGATGGTGAACAGGCAATAGAAATACGTAGTAGTCTCACAAATATTTTAACAAATTTCAAACAAAGCATGGGCTCTCATATGAAATTAACTAATGAAGATAAACAAATAATCAAACTTCATAATAAGACTAAAAAATTTCTCAAACTTCATCCAGATTTGCTTGTGACCCAAGCTGATAAGGGCAATATAACTATTGTCACAACGAGAGATGAGTATAAGCGTAACATGTTGAATTTGCTTAATGACGAGACTACTTATATAGAACTTAAAAAAGACCCCACACAGCAAGTACAAAAAAACGTTAATAGTTTAATAACAACTTTAGAAACCACAGGAAAGATCTCGAACCATAAAGCTGTGAATCTAAGAAGATACAATAGCGTCATTTCCAAACATTATGGGTTATGTAAGGTACACAAAGAAAATGCGCCTTACAGGCCTATAGTTAGTTCAATTGGAAGTCCAACATACAATTTGTCTTCGTTTTTGTGTGAGATTATAAAACCTAGTGTAGGAAATAGCAATAGTCACATCTTAAACTCAGTAGACTTTAAAAATAAAATTAAAGATATAAGTCTTCCTCCGGACTATGTTATAATATCTTTAGATGTGGTGTCGTTATTTACGTGCATTGATTCGAAATTAGTGGTTGACCTGGTAACTAAAGATTGGCAGCAAATAAAGAGAAGAGCGAAATGTAAACTGTTGAAAGCTCAATTTTTAGAAATTATGGACGTAGTTCTTAATAATTGTGTTTTCTCCTTTGATGGCAAAGTTTACAAACAGATATTCGGATCCCCTATGGGATCGCCTATTAGTCCTTTATTAGCGAATCTGGTTATGGAGTACGTAGAATCAAATGTTTTAGCATCTCTTGACTTTACACCAGCTTTCTATTTCCGATATGTAGATGACATAATCACAGCAATACCGAAAGACAAAGTTGAGATTCTATTAAAAACCTTTAATGAGTTCGAAAAAAGTATTCAATTCACCCTCGAAATCGAAAAGAATGGAACAATTTCGTTTTTAGACACCTTAATAGTTCATAATAACGATGGCAGTATTGATATGAACTGGTACCACAAACCAACTTGGTCAGGACGATATCTAGATTATAATTCTTGGTTGCCTTTGAGTTATAAAAAGAACACAATTTCGTTGCTTGCAAATAAAATTTTAGAAATTTCGGATAAAAAATTTCACGCAGAAAACCTAGAGCTTTTAGAAAAAACACTAAAACTTAATAACTATCCGATAAAAATGATTAAAAATGGTATCAAGACGGCAAATTACAAACATAGGTTGTCAGCTGAGCATGTTCCCGTAACCAAGGTAGAGAATACCAAATATATATCCTTACCGTACGTAAAACATATGTTTGAAAACATAAAACTATTGTTAAAACGTTATAACATTAAAGCAGTTGGCAGATCTTGTGTTTGTTTGGGCCAATCTGTTTTCACCAAAACTAAAGACATTGATCCAAAAGGCAAGCAGTCATTGTTAATATACGAGATAGAATGCTCTTGTAAAGAAACGTATGTGGGTCAAACTAAACAGTACATGGAAAAGAGACTATACCAACATACCCATGACTCTCCTCCTGATAATAGTTCCCTTTCCAAACACCTTAAAGATCATAATCATACAATCACGATGGATAACGTAAAAATTTTAGAAAAGGAATCCAATTTTAGAAAAAGACAACTACTAGAGTCGTTATTGATCAAAGAACGAAAAGCCACTCTAAACAAACAAACGGATTCAGAATTTCTACAATTTTACAACAACATTATAACGTAACGCTTTTCTATTAATCGAAATATGACCTCGTTGTTTATGCTAGGAATGATTGGCATTGTACAAGAAATAGAAAAAATCAATTTTATCCATATTGTAGTGTGTATGTGTTTTGATAACAATTGCTTTTAATTGTATTTCAAGTGATTCATATACAGTATGACGAGAGAAGTCAAAAAAATTTTTGCTCTCAATTTTCAATGGGATATTCTTGTTTTTGCCGTTTCCTTTGTTTTACATAATTTATTTTCCTTATCAAAAAATATTTTAATTTTTAGTAAAAATATAACAAATAATTATTGTGATAGTGCTCGGATTTTTAAACTTTTAATGTATTTTAATTTATTTTTTTGTTTAATTAATAGTTTTTAACACAATGGACCATTTTATTTAATTTATATGTAAGTTTTATTGTGCTGTTGTTTTTTTAAATGTTTTTGTTTGTTTTCTAATGATTTTGTATGATAGAATAATTTATGACAAGTTGTATTTTATAGTTTTTATAGTTTTATATTGTTTATATTATTTTAAGAATTTCGCCTGAAGATGTTACGGGAGACGTAATGAAACGCGTAGCGCCAACAATGTTTTTGTAAAACATATATAAAAACTAAATATAATAGAGCTAAAAAACCGAATAAAATTTTTTATTACAAAATATAATCAAGCTCAATAACTCTTTAAAAAAAAAAATATATATATATATATATATATATATATATATATATATATATATATATATATATATATATATATATATATATATATATATATATATATATATATATATATATATATATATATATATATATATTATATATATATATATATATATATATATATGTATATATATATATATATATATATATATATATATATATATATATATACATATAACGTTATGAGGTATAATGGAATTATCCGGCACTCTCACGGTCGCAATTTTCGACCTACACCAATAATATTTTCTGTGTATGTCGCGGCAAACAATATCTTGGACAAGATTGCGAACTGGCCATATCGGGGTACCTTTTAAGCGGCTAGAGTCTTAAAAGTCGAATAATCTAAGGCGTTATAACTTCCGTTTGAAACATAAAGTTTAAATAAAATTGATAAATATTAAATATTTGAACCTTGTTTTATGATTTTTTGTCAGATGACAACCTTGGCATTTAGGGTCCCTGAAAAATCAGCTGTTTTAAAAATTTACTAAACTTTGTTGTGCTTGATCTAGATGAAAATGACCAAGCTTAAAAATGAAAACTTTTGCACACGTGGATACCAACTTATATCTATCCAAAACTTAAAAAACAAATTGTTTAAGTTCAGAGGTTGAGACCCTGGAGCTATTAAATCGAAAACAAACGCAAACGGCCATGCTTTCATCATTTTGGAGTCTATTTTATTTAAACTAATACTAGCTTTCAATTCAACTTTTCAACTATAGCATCAAACATTTTCAGCTTTCTAACCCTAGAAGTTCCAATGCAATTAACATTATACTAACTCAATGCAAGCCAGTAAAACGCTATATAATTACAAACAAATCCCAAAGAACATATCCCATAGAAATATTAAAAAAATTTTCTTTTGTTTTTTTTTTGTTTTTATTATTTTTTTTCGCAAAAAGCTAAAAAGTTTTGTTTTGAATGTTTGTTGTTGTTGTTTTGAAGATTTATTATTGTTTTGAATTAGGGAATAGTTTCTTTGGAATATTGGAAGTGGTTTAGTTGAAATAAATATATGTATATTGATTACAATTGATAGATGTTTGTATTATATTTGAGATGCAAAAGTTGTTTGATATTGTTGTTGATTAGAAATTATAGTATGGCAGTTGTGATGTAGTTAGAACGTTAATCTATCAAAGGATTTAATTTGTTATTAAGGAGTTTTAACCAAATTAAACAAAACTATTCGAAATTGCATTGACAAAGTAGTTTCCGTTTATGTATTTAGTTTGGTTGGTTTGATAAATTTTTTGGATTATTCTGTTTCTAGTTAAATTTTTTATTTAAACTAATCTGACATATTCAATTCTATTTGTACACAAAGCTGTCTGGTCCCGAAATCTACCTATTTCTAGCGGATATACATGCCGCTTGGACTTTTTTTTATACCGTTTCAAAATTTGTGAGATCTGAAATATGATCATTTTAAACAAAAATTTAATCGTCAGCTACATTGAAGAGGGTGGGTTATACGTCAGTCACGTATATGAACCATTCTGAAAACATGTATATATAAATTCATTTCATACCTTACGAAATTCATGCAGCTGAATTCTTTCATCCTTTCTGAGCTTTTCATCCTTTTTAATAATTCAGAAAACCGTCAGCTGTATTTTGAATGGGGAAAAGACCATCAGTCAGTGTCATAAATGTTGCGCGTTCAGTGCATCTCAGCTCAACATACTCTCTTTGGAAATTAAACTGACGATTTTTCCACTTGTACCTGAATATAATTATGAAAATAAAAACTAAATCTAATCATTTAGAGAGAACGAAAATTATAAATTTTAATGTTCATGCCGACGCCGACTATGCGTTTTTTATACAAATTTGCTTGAATTTATCGTAAAAAATTTCTGTTAACATGAAAACTTTCATTGTTGTCATGGTTTGTTATTTTTACTCCCTAGGGAGTAAAAGATGCAATCCGCTGCCGTAAATGAATGCAATCCGCTCTCGCGGAATTGAACTTTTTATAGAAGAAAAACGTGTTCTAGACCGAGTTGTGAAAACTTGACCATTTTTGATTTTCCTGAAACGTGGCATATAAGTAGTATGCACAAAATAAAAATACTACTTATTTTACAATTGTTTTAAAGTGCATAGTTTGAGCATAGGGGGCACTCCAACATGCATGAAAAATGAAAATTCTGCCAACCCGATGTAACTTTGCAATTAAATTGCTCAAAAACGGCTATACTGATTTCAGCAAACTTTTTTTGTTTGATAGATGATTAGTTAGTCGTTTGAAAAAAATTAATTAACTGTTTTTGTAGTTAATTTTAAATGAAAATATTAAAAAACTTTTTTAAAGATGGCGCTAAGGTCGAAGATCATTTGGAATTAAATTAATTTTTTTTTTCTGAAAATAGTTCTATCCTTACTCTAAAATATTCCAAATTTGCAAAGAAACTTTAATTCGTGTTCTTGAGATATTTAATTTTAAAGATTTTAGTACGACTAAAAATTCTACCTTTTAAAAGTAATAATTCAATGATTATTCATAATTCAAAAGTGACAAAAGCACACAAACAGTGAATAATATGGAAAACCATAATAACACATAATATGGAAAGCCATAATAACAAAATTAGAATTATAATTTTTCATAATTTTTTCAAACAACTTCCATTAACAAAAAATTTGAAATTCATTTAAATTTTAACGTTTTTTTAAAATGTAGTTCTATCCTTACTTTAAAATATATCAAATTTATAAAGAGGCTTTAATTCGTGTTCTTGAGATATTTAATTTCAAAGATTTTTAGTCTGTCTAAAATTCTACTTGTTCATTATTTTTTCGAACTATTTTTATCAACAAAAACCATTGAAGTTCGAAAAAATGATGAAAAATTCGAATTTTAGTAGGACCAAAAATCTTTAAAATTAAATATCTCAAGAACACGAATTAACACCTCTTTGTAAATTTGAAATATTTTAAAGTAAGGATAGAACTACATTAAAAAAAAAAGTTAAAATTTAATTGAATTTAAAATTTTTTCTTAATGGAAGTTGTTTGAAAAAATTATGAAAAATTATAATTTTTAGTCGTACTAAAATCTTTAAAATTAAATATCTCAAGAACACGAATTATCACCTCTTAATATATATATTATATTATAGAATAGAATATTTCAAATTTACAAATCAAATTTCAAATCTCGATTTTTTCACCTGCGTAGATCACGTTTTTCATCTATACAACTCGTGTAAAATATTACTTTTTATACACTGAAAAAAAAATTGAAGTTCATGACAACCATCTCGAAGTTGGCAGTTTATTATTCATGCAAAGCAAAATTATTTGCAATCAATTTCACTGTGATTGGGACAACTACACGATAACATTTTCCTAACAACAGAATGAGATTTATTTAAAATATAAAGTGTTATATCCAATATAACAGTAGTTGAATAAAGATAATAATTATTTCCCTGAAAAAAATTTTCTTTGGTCTTATATCATGAATTTTTCATTTTAAAGTTTAAGTATTTGAGATTAATTGAACTATATTTTATTTTCACACAAATATTTCGTGTGATTGTCTCAACTTCATCGATTTATAATTGTAGAGTTGTTGAAGCAATTTTGTAGTTTGATTCGCCATATGTGACCGCACGGTGAGGTTGAGACAATTGCATTTCGATTGGAAATAGGGCATGTTTTTTTCAGTGTACCAATTTCAATCAGTAATATATTAATTTAATATATACGGAATACTAATACGAAGAATCTGTGTGCAGAATATATGGTCGCTAAGATATATGGTCGGTAGAAAAAAAGATAAATTAATGCTAAAAAATACAATTGAAGAATTTGAAATTCTGTTGACATGAAAACTTTCATTGTTGTCATGGTTTGTTATTTTTACTCCCTGGGGAGTAACTGAATGCAAATGAATGCAATCCGCTCTCGCGGAATTGAACTTTATATACTCGTGTAAAAAATTACTTTTTATATCAATTTCAATCAGTAATATATTAATACAATATATACGGAATACAATGTTACAAGTGTATACAGCTGTGGTCGGGGGTCCAGCGACTGACGCTCACTTTGGTAATATATGAACAGTGAACATTTGTCAAAATGAAGTTCATTCGGTGTGAAATTTCCAGAAAAAATGTAGCGCTACCTCCCGTACTATATTTTTAACTAGCGGGACCCGGCGTGCTTTGCTACGCCTTTAAATAAAGTTTGTGTGTATACATTTTGTTGACGTAGTAGCAATAATTTCAAATAGTAGTAATGAAAAATGATTTTCTATTTTTTTTTTTAAATATGAATGTAAAACGATCAGCACTCTAGTTGATCAGTAAAATATAAAATAATAGTATTATATATAAAACAAAGGATATATAAAAAATACGCGATCAAATAAGTTGTGTAAGGTTTCAGGTGTGTCTCTATATAGAACATTATACGGAACAGAAATGGATTTATAAATTTTCACAGTGCTCATGCGGTTTAATATACGCTTTCTTTACCAGCAGGTTACTAAAAACGTTGCAAACAATTTTGGTCGTTATGTCATTTTATGATCAGCAAGGGCTGTAAGAATAGCGACAATACATTCGATGAAGGTATAGAAGAAGTGATGCAAAAAAGGAATAGAAGAAGTGATGCAAAAAAATCAAAATTCTTCGGAAGTTATTTCGGTCTGAAAGACCTAAGTATTACATTCATGAGCTCAAAGTGAAATTCTTACCCCCACTTTTTTTGGCATTTCTCGACGTTTTAGGACCTACTAATTCTAAAAAAACAAAAAAAAAAATGTATGTCTGTCTGCCGTCCGACCAGTGGACGGATTTCAAAAATTTTTTTTTCTAAAAATAGGTATACTCGAGAGACAGGTCCGAAAGGACGCTGTGTTCGATAACTGTACCGGAAGTGTGCCAAAAAAATCGTCAAGTGTGTCAAAACAAGGAAATTTGCATATTTTTTGCTTAAAAAACGTTCATTTTAAGTGATTACGAGAAAAACTTTCAATTTTTGATATTGTTATAATTTTTGCAATATATTTAGCTTTGGAAAAAGTTTGAATTTTTGAATTTTTAAGAAATGTTGGAATATTATTAGAATTTAGAAAAAGTTTAAATATTTGATTTTATTCCAATTTTTGGAATGTTTTTAGAATTTAAAAAAAAAAAATTTTTAATTTTATATATATTTTTAGAATTTTGAAAAAAGTTTCAATTTTTGAATTTTTAAGAATTTTTGGAATATTATTAGAATTTAGAAAAAGTTTAAATATTTGATTTTATTCTAATTTTTGGAATATTTGGAATTTTGAAAAAAGATTAAATTTTTGATTTTGTATAATTTTTGCAATATTTTCAGAATTTTTGAAAAAAGTATAATACTAATATTTGATTTTGTAATAATTTTTGGAATATTTTTAGGATTTTGGAAAAAGTTTGATTTTATTTATTTTTTACAATATTTTTGGAATTTTGAAAGAAATATGAATTTGTGATTTTGTAATATTTTCTCGAAACACTAAATGGAGAGGTTTTTGAGTAGTTTGCTGAGTGTAACTAAAAACCATGTCCGCATAAAAGTTTTTTGCCGAAAACTATATCAAAATCCTTAACCCCGACCGAAGTCTTGATATCTCAGAGCTGTGAGATTTCAGCCCCTCCATATTTTTTGTATTGGATTTATAGAATGTGAATTCATAGGATGAGAAATATTTCTTTTTAGTGAACATCCTTAGTCATTTTAAAGTCATTATGGATTAATGCAAATAAATGCAAAACTAATATCTTACACACGGTCAATATATTGGCATATATGTTCCATATATAGACAACATTAATGGAATATTAATTTTTGGGCGATTTTGTGAGTAATTATTGCTCAAAGTAATTATTAAAAGTAAAATTCCCAATAATAAGTAATTATTGTCGGGACTGAACTCACACTCATCAGAGACATCATAGTTCAAAGCCATCTTACAGTCTCAGCCTCAGAGGATGAAACAACAATGAAACATATTTTAATTCTCATGTTCAGATAATTTCTAAATTGAAACTTCATTATCTCATATTTTTATTTAAATTGAATTCTCCATCTGTGATTATACAATTGTAAATTGTATTTGTTCCCGACACGAAACACACAAAAACTGTTTTAAAGAAGTTTTTCTGAGAGAAAATAAAAAATGCTTTAAAATTGCAAAATTCATGTGAATTAAAATAATTACTTTAAGCTTAATCACTCAAAAAATCTCTCAAAACTTTATTTATTTTACACCAAATAGTGTAAAACTTTTGTTTATTTAACATTATACCCGTCGCATATTGTCGGTATCTCATAAGAAAGGAAATTCAAGAAAACTCGTTTTGATAACAGCCGTGTCCGATTTGACTGAAGCATTTGAAACAACGAAAAATGTAATACAATTGTTGTTGTTTTTACAGTTTTGTCAGTTACACTAAACGTACCTAACATTCAATTTACATTGTATCATTTTTATTGCAACAATTATTTATTTTAATAAGGAAAAAATTTCAAAATGTCATTTTAATTCTATTTCTTTATTCGTGTGCTTGTGGGCACAAATTATATTTTGTGTTTTTCCGTCTAGATGCGTTCACGAATAAATCAGAAGGTATTCTGACGTTAGATGGCCACATACAGTTGTCCAGATGTGAGAAGTACGGATTCTGCAAATCTACCTAGTCCATATCCTTGCAGCAATTGTCCTTGTGCTTTGTTGATGGTCATTGCAAAAGCGAGTCGCACTGGAAACTAAACGTTTGAATTAAAACGCCATATCTGTTGGGATCATTGAAATGCGTGGGAGCAGTACATCTTCCCCTTTGAATTTTCCATTCAAAATTGTAGCTTCAATGACATTGTTCATCATCTTTTTCACCGAAAATTTAAAAAAAAATTTGTGCTATTTCAAAATATTTGACATATTTTTTTAATAAAATGTGTTGTGTAGTTGGAATAACAATATGTGTCACAACAACACATAAGACCCTTTATGACCTAGGTTCCACAACATCATATTTTTTAAGATGATGAACGAAAATTTCTTATCTTTTTGTTTTTTATATTCTTTTTAAAGAATGGAAAACTAAATAATAAATCCTTTCACATAATAATAAACGACATAGGGCAATATTTCATGATAAAATGGAGGAAATAAAAATAAAATACTTTTTTTTTTTTCAAATTTGTAGGAACAAAGCTAAATTGGGTTACTAGTTAGCCTTATAGTGCTAGAAGCATATACTAAAATCATGAAAAACATGCTTTTTCTCAAGGATTAAACCCGGCATATATAATATTTATACGGAAGCTCATTTCTTCGAGCAAGCGAAAAAGTTCATTCTTTAAAAAAATATACAAAAATAAAAAATTGGCGTCCATCAAGCATGTTGTTGTGGGACCTTATTCTTCAAAGGTTGTTATTTTTTGTTGTTGCACACATTGTAATTCGCACAACCCAACACATTTTATTTTAAAAAAACAATAGCGTGTCATCATCATCATCAAAGAATATTAGTACTATAACTAAGACTAAGGGTGCTATCGTTGATTGAAAAAAGTTCATCCGCCGAAACCCCTAAGATATCACTTTGGCTAGTGATATCTCACTGCTATTGACAGTGGTATACGATATCTCAGCTAACTCATATGCAAATAGCAGGGACCTAAGTACGCGGTGTTGTCACACCCATAGATCAAAAATTTTAAATTTTACAAACCTTCCTGAGGGAGTATCTAATTAATTCGTTAATGAATTCATTAATGAATTGTTACAGTTAGAAAATTACTATTGCATACGTGTTGCCAGCTAAGTCCCACCATTTTTAATTAGTTTGTTCATCATGATTGCCATCCGTGTTTGATCAACTATGCTTCTCTGTATAGTATTTGTGCGGCTCCCATTTCGTAATTTTGAGCTTTAAATCGATTTAATCGATTGTGAAGTCGGTGTTTATGAACTATCTTGTGGTGATTACTATAAAAATATTATACGGGCAGACTCGTAGGGTTTTGAAGAAACGCTTGAAGCCAAATTCTGTATACATTAAAACAGACCAACCAAATAAAACCCCTATAGCAAAACATGTTTTGGAAAATAAAATGATTATTTAAATTTTTCAATAGATAATATGAGGTTAAAGAAAGAGGTGCACGACAGCAATAAATTGGATGCTTTTGAATCCCTTTACATTCATAAGAACATAAACGCAATTAATATCGGCAAAGGCAACATAAATTCAAATTTATTTATTTTATTTACTAACCACACACGACAATTGGACAAAGCAAGCGTAGTGAATTTTCAAAACTTTGACATTAAAAACAACGTTTTAAATACAAATACGGCACCATCTATTGGCTTACCCAAATTTATGAGGCGTATATCACACTATCAAATATATTGGACAATAAAAAAAAGTAGGATCTGCGTCGGACCAGACGGTGGAAGTTATACTTCTTTGTCCATTCGCTCGCACACACGCACACAGACAGACAGATAGGATACATTAAAAAAAAATAACTAAAAAAAAATCAAAATATTATTCAAAAAAAAAATATAAAAAAAAAATATTATTCAAAAAAAAAAATATTTTTCAAAAGAAAAAAATATAATACAAAAAAAAAAATATCGTTCAAAAAAAAAAGCAAAAAAAAAACATATTGTTCAAAAAATAAATAAAAAAAAATATTATTCAAAAAAAAAAATGATTATTCAAAAAGTATAAGAACGTATAATCGTCGATTTTTCTTAGTTTTCTTAGTCAAAAAAATAAAAAAAAATATTCAAAAAAAAAATATTATCCAAAAAGAAAAAAAAATATTATTCAAAAAACTAATAATTATTAATTACTAGAAGGTAATTTCCGGCGATTTCCGTGCTTACCAGATAAAGTTGTTGAAAACTGTTTTTTTTGAGTAAATTCTCCTATAGTTTTTTTTAATGTCATTTAGTGTAGGTACACTGGTTCATTGCTATTGGTTTAGCGTCCTATTTCATGTAGACTTATAATCATTTATCAATCCAGAAATTTGGCTGTTCTGAAGAGGGTCGTATTGCAATTTGCAAATATATTTTATCGATTGTCTGCAATACTCTACTACATTGAGACATACGCCGGCCGGTTAAAGAATACCACCATTTTTAGTGAATATTTTCGTTTAATGGGTTTTATCGCTTTATAGTCATCGTCTTATTTCGACATTCCTTCCCACAACTTAAAACAAAAATTGGAAAAAATAATAATAAGACTAATTTCATTTGTAAATTCAGACTTATATATTATTATTAAAACAGTCAAATCACACCATTTGTTAACATATTTGCATATACAGGTGACCCTTGAATTATGCGGTAGTTTGGGACCGCCAAAACTGCGCACAATTCAAAACCGCATAATTCAAGACTAAGGATACATACAAAATTGGGGGTTTGGTACCAAAGAAAAATATTTATGATCTTGAAAAGGCGTTTTCACCATTTTTTGTAAATAAAACAATTATATTCTATTTTAACTTCGATAGAATAGTACATTATTGAATTAGGAGCTAAAGTGATACTTTTTGTGTTGAGTCTATAGTTTGACGGCCGACCGCAGGGAGGCCGACAATTATAGACGAAAAACAAAAAGTCACTTTAGCTCCGAATTAAATACACTATTTTTTCGGCAAACGTTTAAATTTTTTATAAACATGAAATTAATACATCAAACTTTTTATAAATATGAATTTGTATCGTCATAATTACTTCCAAAAAAGAGAAAAAAACATTTAAATTTGTATGAATAAATTTTTTTTATCAAAGCAGCCTTTTCAAAATTTCATAATATGAGAATCAACTTATTTTTTGTTGTCATGGTTATACAATATGTTTGAAAAAATAACAAACTAACAAATAACAAATGCTACTTTACAGCCTCCGTAATATAAAATAAAAATGGCGTTACTTTTGCTGTCGCTAGACGTTACTTTTGCTGTCAGGCTAAAAAGTAAGACTTTAGCTAGCTCCCTAGCGGCAGTAAAGTTAAACTTTACAGCCGTTTGCCGAAAAAACATTTTATTTTAATAAAACAAAATTATCACAATCATTTAGAAACAAAAATATTATTATTTTGTAAGTTCATTCCATATGAAACTAAAATCAATTCATTTTTGATATAAATATAAAGTCTACTAATACAGACATGTAAAGAAAAATTCGTTAATTTGATTTTTTTTAAGAAATAAAAATTAAAAAAAAAATTCTATGAAATTTGCAATCTTACTATCCTCGCTCTTTTGAAAAAAAATTGGTCATTAGTTTCTGTCTTTTTGTAGGTGTTGTTATGTTTTCTTCACTGTAAAGTTTTCTGTATCCGCAGATATAGTTTCGAGACTTATAAAAGTTGTTATTAGTGATTGCTTTTTAGAGCGATCAGCCTCTTTTTTTAACTCAAAGTAAGGAGCCATAATTTGTTGCAAATTGCGTTGAAATTTTGAACTCCTTTCCATATCTGGATCATGGTCCTCAAAAAAACGTTGGAGTTGATTGGCAATAGTAATTCCTTCTGATAAATTTTTTGATGTGAAAGATGGGATCGATTGGGCTTCTGACGCATCGTCATTATTATCAACTAAATCTTTATTCTCATCAATTAAATTAAGGAGTTCATCTTCATTTAAGTCATGATCATAATTAATTAATTCTTGAATATCAGTGGAAGTTATTTCGTCAAAACCATCTCCTCCAATAGAATGCGCCAAAATGGCTTTGTTCAGCTTGAACAGTTGCTACTGGATGTAATCTATCGACTCCAGCTGGCCATAATTTTTCCAGGAGCCCCTAAGAGTAGATTGCTTTAATTGCACAATAGAATTTGCTATTAACTTCACACAATTTCTTATTGTCAGATGAATCATGTCAGATGAATCATCTAGTTTATCCAGAATGAATTCAAATGTTACTCGCAAAAATATTGCTTTAAAAGTGGCAATAATACCTTGGTCCAACGGCTGCAGCAAAGATGTTGAGTTAGTTGGCAAAAAAATAACTTTAACATTAGGATGGTTTAGATCAGTTGGATGGCAAGGAGCATTATCTATAATAAGCAAAACTTTAAAACTTAAATTCTTTCTTTTTAAATATTGCTCAACTTCTGGAACAAACATTTTATAAAACCACTCCAAAAATAAACTTGACGTCATCCAGGCCTTTTTGTTTGCTCTCCAATATACTGGCAATTTATTCATATCAACATTTTTGAAAACTCTAGGTCGGGACGAGCGATGTATGAGTAATGGTTTTGTTACAAAATCGCCTGCTGCATTACTGCATAATAATAACGAAATGCGATCTTTTGCGGTTTTAAATCCGTGTGCCTTTTTTTCATCCTTTGAAATATACGTGCGATCTGGCATTTTTTTCCAGAATAATCCAGAATAATAATTGTTCGCCAGTATACTGACCTTGTTCAATTATTGTTTGCAGTTTTGGTGGGAATAATTTTGCAGCTTCTTCGTCAGCGGACGCAATTTCTCCAGTAAGTTTCAGATTATGTAATGAAAATCTATTTTTAAAATTTTCAAGCCAGCCTTTGCTCCCACTAAACTTATTCATCTGACTGGACGACGTAGAAGGTGCAGAGTGTCTTAAATGATTATAAATACGTCCGGCTTTGAGACGAATTGTAATGCCATTTATTGGCATGTTATGTTGATTTTTGTGTTCTATCCATAACATTAACATCTTCTCAATTTTCTCAATTAAAAGACTCCTGGCATAAGATGTTTTATTTAAACTAACAGAAGCACCTGCCTCAACCGCATCTCTTATTTTTTTTTCATTATTTTTAATAGCTCGAATGGTAGATTCTCCTAATGAAAAGTCTTTTCCGATTGCTGTTGAACCGTCACCTTGTCGTAATCTATCCAAAATTAAAATTTTGGTGTTTAATGTTACGGTTTTTCTTTTGTTTTTTCTCGACATTTCTAAAATGATTCAGAAATAAAATGATTAGCATCTATATTGCAAATAGATTTCACTTATCAATACCAACAGCAAACAATTTAAAATTTGTAAAAGATGGGGAATCCCATTTTATAGATTTTTTTTTTACTCATATAAAAACAAATTTATTAAAAACATTAAGGTTTTTTAAAAACAATTATAAAATACGCACTTTATACTTACGGTTAATTTGGTAGCAAATTATGATTATTTTTTATATTTATATCACAATAAAACTCCACAATTCGGATGTTAAAAATTATTTTTTCTATTTTGCGTCTAAAATAAAGTCATTTCGATACCCAAATGCGTATCGAAATGGCCTTCATTTCGATACGCAAAGTTTTGTCTTCCAAGGTTGGTCATATTGGTCATACAAACGTCCGTGAACATTAAAACGAATAATGATGTAAATAAAATTAATAAGAATATCTAAATTAGTGTTAAATATTTTAATTAATTAAAATAATTAGTAATAATAACAAAATTTCAAATTGACTATTTTGTAATAAAATACACATTTTTTTTAAATTTCAAGACAAAAAATGCAAAATAGAAAAAATAGTATAAAAAACTCGTTTCATAAGACGTTTTATCGCACTTATCCTCTAGAAAACTCCGGGTCGTTTTCTAAACAGATTGCGTGCGATAAAATCGTCGATTATGAAACTAGTTTCTTAATATACTATTGTGCGCACTGTATTGAATGGTAACATCTTAAAAATAAAAATAATTACTACCGATCCGATGTTAATTTTCTTGCAAGTGTATATGTGCAAAAATAAATTGTTTTGACCATAGAATTGAATAAATGTATAAATGTATATATGTATAACAAAGCGAAAGGATAATTTACAATATGCGTGCATAAAATAAATAAAATCGTTTTAGGTAGGTGAGCTAAAAATTGTACTGAAAAGTTGTATCGCACTAATCCAAATTTTAGCGCATACTTTAAAACAACGACGCAAATGTTGAACCGCATATATCCAAAATCGCATAATTTAAGTGTCGCATAATTCAAGGGATACCTGTATTTTATAGATCCCTTGCAATAACAATAATAGTTTTGAAAGTAATGGAGAAGCATATTTCACTCAATAAGTAAAACACTTTAAACCTGTAGCTTTGATATTGTTCATAATCTTTTTCTTCGGTACTAAGGTTCCAATGGAAATTCTTGGTTAATCAATGTTTCTAAGAAGAGGAAAAGAAACGTCAATTTCCAATTTTTGGAACATGTGAGGGCAGTTCTGCTAATGCAAGCAGGTTTGTTTAATCATATATAAGCAATGCTTAAATGTATCGTATTGGTGCTAATGCATAGAAATATGTACATATTTTAGATAATTGCAAACCATAAGAACATATTTGTTGTAAATTAGAAATATGTATTTGTTAAAAAATAATTTTACATAGTTTTCATATAAATGTACATATTTGTTTGTCACATTATACATTAACTATTCCTTTTAATGATAATTCCGAAAAGTGAAAAAAAAATGGATCAAAGATAACTAAGCGAATAATGTTTTATTATTATAAAATATGATTGATTTAGTAATTTCGTCTTTATTACCATACAGCATAAGGTTGATTTACTAATTTCGTCTTTATTACCATACAGCATAAAGGTTAAAATATAACTTAAACAAGCGTGACGCGGTTTCTCGATTAACACCCCATCAAAATATTTACAACGAGCGCAAAGAAGTATAACTTCAAAAATTTGACATGAAATTGGATAGTTTAAAGCATTGAATAAATATATAAGGAAGAGTAATTACGTGTGGCTACACGAATATTTTTTTAAGTATGTAATTTCTATATATGTGCGTTCTTCATCCATGACATTTGACATATTTCGTTTTGTATTTTAAAATAAAATGATAGCTTTTATCCGAAATTCTACTTTAAGATATTCAAATTAAATAAAATTTATAAAAATTAAAGTTTAAATTAATGTTTTACAAAACAATTATTAGTATTTGTGCAGTAGTTTGTCATAAAATTTAAGTTGCATTAAAATATGTACAAATAATCTTAAACACACTGAAATTTGATCATCGAATTTCATATCCATAATTAGAATATTTTTTCTAATACTACGCATAAAAAGGGCTTAGTATGATATTGTAACAAAAACATAAAGTATTTGCTTACAAAAGCTGTTGTTTTCTAGTTTAATTTTATATTTTATTACTCTACATAAATGTAATTTTTCTTAATCCATCGTTGTCAAACCAAATTAACGCTATCACAGCCGAGTATAAGGTGTTCTTAAAGTAATTCAATATGATTAAAATTTGTGTTGTATGGACAGTTAAAAATATTTATATTTGGAAATATTTTATTCAAACATATTAGGCTTTTAAATTTATATGCAACATTTATTATTTCTTTTATTTGTTTTGAGTATATAAATATGCAAATTGTAAACAGCACCACCCAGCTAGAATGCAAACACTATCAAACTTCACCAATACTAAAAATTAGATGCTTCACTCAAAATGTCTAGTTACTCTTCCTTAGATATTTATTCAATGGTGTAAAGGTTGTAAAATAAATTTCACTAGTTTTCATCCAGTTTTGATGACAATTCAACTCGTTAAATAAAGTTTCAATAAGGTCCAATCAAAACGCTTCATTTATTATTTTTTAGCAAATCAAAACGATTTGTTTCGAATATTTTTTTCTGGTAGGAAGGAACAGCGAATATTTTCGAATATTTTCCGCCTACTTAATATATTAATTTAAAACAAAAATGCACATACAAAATTATGTGAAAATGCAATTTGCAAATAGTAAAAATGTCAGTTTTCATTCATAAATGATTGCATGTTTATGTTTATTTTTCAAAAAAAATTACAAATTTATAACATTTATGCGCCTACTAAGATGAAATAATATTTAATTTTGTTTGACAACAAAGGATTATGTTGTATGAAATAATGTTACTATTTCTGTTCGTTAAATTGTCTGCTAAATACAACTCGTCATCAAATTATTAGTCGATTATTTTTCAACATTACCACTCATGCCATTTGAGGTCAAAAATTTCCCTCGTGCGCTACGCGCACTCGGGACCTCAAATGGCATTCGTAATAATGATTATGAAAAATAATCGACTATTATTTGACGACTCGTGATATTATATATGACAATTCAACTCTCTAAAATAAAGTTTCAATAAGGTCCAATCAAAACGCTTCATTTACTATTTTTTAGCAAATCAAAACGATTTGTTTCGATTATTTTTTTCTGTTAGGAAGGAACAGCGAATATTTTCGAATATTTTCCGCCTACTTAATATATTAATTTAAAACAAAAATGCACATACAAAATTATGTGAAAATGCAATTTGCAAATAGTAAAAATGTCAGTTTTCATTCATAAATGATTGCATGTTTATGTTTATTTTTCAAAAAAAATTACAAATTTATAACATTTATGCGCCTACTAAGATGAAATAATATTTAATTTTGTTTGACAACAAAGGATTATGTTGTATGAAATAATGTTACTATTTCTGTTCGTTAAATTGTCTGCTAAATACAACTCGTCATCAAATTATTAGTCGATTATTTTTCAACATTACCACTCATGCCATTTGAGGTCAAAAATTTGAGGTCAAACCTCAAATGGCATTCGTAATAATGATTATGAAAAATAATCGACTATTATTTGACGACTCGTGATATTATATATGACAATTTTTTTTACCTCTAATCGTTCTATTTTAATAAGCAATACAAATAAGAGTATTTTTCAATTTGATATTGATTTTTGTAAATTAATATTGAAGATCAATGAAAAATTTAAAAAAATAAATTTAAATAATAGTTTTCTTTAATTTTTACTCTTATTTTTATTCAAACTTTCTTAAAACCAATACAATAATTTTTTTACAGGTTTCGATATTTTCTAACACTTCTATAGTTAATATATAACCTCCACAAAATTATTGATAATCTTTGGTAACGTATTTGACTTAGCATAATATGCTTTTCCTTTATTATCAAATAAAACAAAACTTTCTTTACTAAAACATATTTGATAGTCTAATAATGGCCTTATCCAGATGTTGAAGTTTACTATCAATTGACTAAATTGATTTACGCTGCCATCTGAAAGTTGGCATATGAACCATCCATATTTAACATTTAGTTTGTAATTAAAAAAAAATTTAGGCATTTAATCAAGATAATAACTATCCTATCTCTCAAGCTGGACCTGGGACCATCATACACACATTGTACAAAATTTCATAAAAATTGGTTACGTTGTTGCGGAGTTTATCGCGGACAAACATCGTGACACGTGATTTTTATATATATAAGAATAAGATAAGTACGCATGGAGGGATCAGTTTTCATTAATTTATTAATTTTTTTCTATTTTTGATCCACGGGTGTGAGAACCCCGCGTACTCCAGTCCCTGCTATTGGCATATGAGTTAACGTGAGATATCACATACCACTGGCAATAGCAGTGAGATATCCCTAGCCAAGGTGATATCTTAGGGGTGCTGGCGGATGAACTGTATTCAGTCAACGATAGCACTCTCAATCTTAGCTAATGAATATTCCTTGATGCTGGAACGCTGTAGCTTGCTCGAAGAAACGAGCCTTCATATAACTATATATCTGAGCGTTAATCATTGAAAAATATACTGCGTCCCATAATCAAGGATTATGCCATTGGCTGGACTATTGGCAAACCAATTTTAGTTTTGTTCCTGCAAGTTTTTAAAACAAATTTGCTTTTTATCTCTTATTTTATTTTTATTTTCCCTATCCTATCACGAAATATTGGCCTATGTCATATTTTATATGTGATAGGATTTATGGTTTAGTTATCCATTATTTAACAAAAAATATTAAAAAAAACAAAAAAAACAGATTTGCGTCCATTAACATCCTTAGAACGCATGTTGTTGTGGGACCTTGGTCTTAAAAGGTTTTTATGTGTTGTTGTGACACATATTGTAATGCCTACTACACATCACATTTTATTAAAAAAAAAAAAAAACAAAAAGATAAGATAAGATAAGATAAGATAAGATAAGATAAGATAAGATAAGATAAGATAAGATAAGATAAGATAAGATAAGATAAGATAAGATAAGATAAGATAAGATAAGATAAGATAAGATAAGATAAGATAAGATAAGATAAGATAAGATAAGATAAGATAAGATAAGATAAGATAAGATAAGATAAGATAAGATAAGATAAGATAAGATAAGATAAGATAAGATAAGATAAGATAAGATAAGATAAGATAAGATAAGATAAGATAAGATAAGATAAGATAAGATAAGATAAGATAAGATAAGATAAGATAAGATAAGATAAGATAAGATAAGATAAGATAAGATAAGATAAGATAAGATAAGATAAGATAAGATAAGATAAGATAAGATAAGATAAGATAAGATAAGATAAGATAAGATAAGATAAGATAAGATAAGATAAGATAAGATAAGATAAGATAAGATAAGATAAGATAAGATAAGATAAGATAAGAATAAAGAAAATAAAAGTAAATTAAAAAATAAAGAGTAAATTTTGACAAAAATTTGCTGAAACAAAACAAAAATGTAGTTGTCAATAATCCAGCCGGCTTTCCTTGATCCTGTGACGCACCGTCTTTCTTAATTATAATTAAGAATAAAGAAAATAAAAGTAAATTAAAAAATAAAGAGTAAATTTTGACAAAAATTTGCTGAAACAAAACAAAAATGTAGTTGTCAATAATCCAGCCGGCTTTCCTTGATCCTGTGACGCACCGTCTTTCTTAATTTTTTTTTATTTTATTTATTTGAAATTTAGATACAAAAACGGAAAATTGTTTTAGTTTTCCATAAAAACATGTATCACTTTACTATTAAGTTAACATAAAAATAAATATTTCAAGATCCTACACTAACATATGCAAAAATTAATAAACAATTAATAAGTAAAATAAATAAGCAATATAAATTATAAAAATTTTTTTTTTTATTTTTTTTTTTTAGATACAAATTGATAAAATTAAGTATCTTTTTTTTAAAGGAAGTAGAACTATCAGTGAAATATTTTTTTTACTAAATAGTGTATTAACTATAATTTTCTTAGAAATACTAAACTCAGTTTTTTTGCATTTTAATTTGCAAATATCTTTAATGATTAAAGCCCACACATAGTTACATGAAGGCTCGTTTCTTCAAGGAAACAATAGCGTCTCATCGTCAAGGATTATTTCACAGCTTAGATTGAGGGTGCTACCGTTGACTCAATACAGTTCAGCCACCACCCTAAGATGTCACCTTGGCTAGTGACATCTCACTGCTATTGCCAGTAGTATGTGATATCACACGTTAACTCGTATGTCAATAGCAGGGACTGGAGTACGCGGGGCTGTCACACCCGTAGATCAAAAATAAAAAAAAATTTCAGAAGAATAAAAACTGATCCCTCCATGCCCCACTTATTTTGAGAACCCTGACTGTTTGGCCCTGTTTTTATCTATATCATATTGTACAAACTTTACAAGACTTTTTTAAAAACAATAAATTAAAAACAATTCTAAATGTAAAATGCTATAACATATCTAAAGTTTTCTTGATAGTTGTGCTAATTTTTATAAAATGAATGAAAATAATTACGGGAGTAATTTAAATTTTTTGTGTTATTGCCAGCGATTTTATAATAGTGAATGTTTTATAATGGACAAGCAATATTTTCTAACGACACGAATAAATACTTAAGTTATGTAAATATTTTCAAAGTATGTTATGAAAACTTGCTGACAAATTCTTTTCGCTATATGGACTATAATTTTTAATTCATAAAATAGCAAAAATTTTATGTTTGGTTGGTTATAATAAAATCTAAAACGTATCCTAAACGTTAATCTTTGGTAATTTTTTATACAGTCACAGGGATGGAGAAACTATTATTTTTTTGTGGTAGGCTTTTCTTATAGATTTAAAAGAAGCTCGCAATAATTGTACAATTTTGAATCAAGTGAAAAATTTACGCACGTTTATGGGTACTGTAAACTGACCAGACGTCCCACGTTGCGTAGAAATGTCCCACATTTCGTTGCGTTGTCGCACGGAAAAGTTTGTCCCACGAAGCGTCCCACGAAACAAACATTTCCACCACATTTGCCCGTAATGCTTCACCAATCAAACAGCGACATTATTCTGTTTCAACTGCGGTTGAAGCCGAAATTTATGCAGAATTAGATAGAATGATATCCCTAGGAATGATCGAAGAAAACCAAAGCGCTTGGAACTCGCCCATTGCGTTAGAAGGCAAACGGGAAGTCTAGAATTTGTTTAGATGCCCGTAAGCTAAATGAAGTAACTAAGAAGGATGCTTATCCGTTACCATTAATCTATGGATTGTTAAGTCGCTTAGATAAAACCATGTATATAACAAGCCTGGATTTGAAAGACGCCTTCTGGCAAATCCCGCTAGATCCAGAATCCCGTGAAAAAACCGCCTTCGCATTTCCCACCGACCGTTATACCAATTTAAGGTCATGCCATAAGATAAGATAAGATAAGGTAAGATAAGATAAGATAAGATAAGATAAGATAAGATAAGATAAGATAAGATAAGATAAGATAAGATAAGATAAGATAAGATAAGATAAGATAAGATAAGATAAGATAAGATAAGATAAGATAAGATAAGATAAGATAAGATAAGATAAGATAAGATAAGATAAGATAAGATAAGATAAGATAAGATAAGATAAGATAAGATAAGATAAGATAAGATAAGATAAGATAAGATAAGATAAGATAAGATAAGATAAGATAAGATAAGATAAGATAAGATAAGATAAGATAAGATAAGATAAGATAAGATAAGATAAGATAAGATAAGATAAGATAAGATAAGATAAGATAAGATAAGATAAGATAAGATAAGATAAGATAAGATTAATCTTTAATTTAATTCATTTAGATACGTGGTGGTGGGTAAATATTTTTAAGTATACCATAATACTAAATTTCTTTGAACTATAAACTATATCGAAATATAATTATAATTAAAATACATGTATTGGTTTCTTGTTTATTTACGCTGTTTGATTTAATTTGTTTTCTTCCCTTTTAAAATTCTTTGGGGAAAACATATGACTATGTGCTAATTCTCATTTGTCTTGTGTGGTGCGTAGGGAAGGTGGAAGATATTGTCAGGCATTTTTCAGATGCGATGACCAATCCAGGGTAAGTATGTAAGGTATTTCATTGGACCACTGACCATTACTAATCAAATTATTTATTAAATTTTTTTTGTTTTTTTTTCTTCTGTCTATAATTTTTTCCGCTTAGTAAGGTCCACAAGACACAAAACTCACCAGTAATCCTACCTCCCTATACCCTGATTCTTTAGCCGGCATCAATAGCGGCCTGGTATAGTCGAGATTGTGGACAATTAATTCTGATAATGTCTTCAATGGAATACACTCTTCTTTCTTAAGAAGACTGGATGACATTGAGGAACGTTACAATAGGAGATACAGGAAATATATTAGTTTTTAAAATTCTTGATAGAAAAACTAAAATAGATTTATCGTTTATTGTTTCTGGTACCTTTTATAAAGTATATATAAACAATAGATTCAGATCCTTCAAAATGTTAAGGAGGCCGATTTTTCTAAATTTTTTCTAAGATACCGAAAAGGTGAATGAAATGCAGTAGACAAATGAGTGGTATGAATAAAATTGGCAGAACTCCTAAGGAAATCGCCAAATATCGGAAACTGTCAAACTCAGATAAATGTGCTGGTTACTGCTTCAGCGACTATGCTTGTAGTTGCTTGTGGAGATTTGTTACCACTTAAGAGACACAGTGGGTGGCAGTCTTCAACAACGGCGAAAAGTTATCTTGGTAACTCTATGTTATACAAAAAAATTAGGGCCTATAAAATGTTGCAGTCTATTGAGAACCAAGGAAATAACAATTCAGAAAAGTATCGTCGGTATCAAAGTCAAATCTTGTTTCTACGACATCGTGATCAAATCAAATTTCGGTTTCAATACCGTCAGCAATATGATTTTGCTGATAACAATATGGTTTTGCAAAAATCTGGACTGCCTACTGTTATTAAAAATTGTCAAAATTTAACTTTAAATATAAATTCTCTTTCGTAAAAAACAAATTGTCCTAAAATTCGACGGTTTGTATCATTAAATACCTTTTTTGTGTCTTCATTAGCTGGCCTTCTAGAACGTTTTGCAATATAGTTGTGCAATGTACAGTTTTTGAAATAAAGTCAAACAAGTGCGATTTTAATCATTCAATATTCGTTAACAGTATTTGTATAATCAAAAGTTATAAAAAAAAATTCGTTTCCTTTGTTTTAATTTTTACGTTATACAATTAAGTTTTTAAATCTCCAATAGAATTAATTATAATATGATTGACATTGAACTTAAAATAGCTTGACAATTGTGTAAAATGATGTAAAGCTTATTAAAACACTTATCCTTTACAATTTATACAGACATAGAACAATTGACCCGAAACGAAATCATAAGTGATTTTTTAAATTAACATAACCTTAATCTTTGTTTGAATTGAACAATTTGAAATCAAATATAAGTATTGATAATCTCTTAAATAATCTAATCTACGTGATAGTTAATAGCAGATATTTCGACATATTAAGGTTAATAAGCCGCGACAAACAGCTTTATCGACTTACAATTGTGTTAATTTGTCTACGTTTTATTAATTTGTTTCCCCATATTTCTCAAATTAAAGAAGCTTAAGAAACTAACAGTATTACATTAACTTTCGTTTTTTGTTCAACTCCAAGTAAAACCAGTGGGATGGGATTGTGATCTTAGGCCTAGGGGCACGCCAAGTTAAGTTACAAAATAATTACTGCATATATGCATAACGAAATAAATCATTAATCATAATAATTTTCTTAATCTTATATTGGTCAACATATGGTGATCTCAAAATTTAGTCAGCTTATATTAATTTCATACATCCATTGATACTTAGTTAGATGTTTTTAAATTTTAAGGACAACAAAGATTAAAATTAAAATTATTTGATTCCATAAGGTGAAACCCCGAATAATTGTGAGTCTTACAAAAGAGTTTGAAGTTATAAAAGTTTAAAACAACCACTCTTTAGTAATGTAGATCCGTATCACTTTGTTCAGTATACAGAAACAATCTACAAAATGCGCATTCTTTTTGATCTACAACTAAACATAGATTTAAAAGAATAAACTTAAAAAATTGTTATTTTAACATTTATTCATTTTATTATATTTATTAGTAGCAAGAGGTTGTAATCAGAAGTGGACGCTCGGTGAAGTATATTGCTTAATTATGCCACATATATAAAGAATCAATCAATAATCAATAATGTTTGATAGGCAGCCAAAAAAAGGTTTTGTAAGGAAATTGCTGGTAATTTATATTTTTAATGATAGTTTTACTTGTAAATACATATAAAAATTTCGTTTGCTGCATATTTTATTATTAGACAAAAATTCGATTCCGATTCAAAGTAAAAGACAAATTAAAAGGACTTAAAACTATGTACATATATATACTCTTATAAGAGTGTTAAGAACCACAATAATTTTAGTGCTACTTCGTTCAAAAAATGGGTATGTTATGAAATTATGGACGAATTATTAAACAAGCGTCCCGAAATAACTCCGCCTGCGTCTTGCTTATAAGACATAGTGTATCTACATCACTCAACAGTGACTTTGATTTTGTAGATAACATTGTCGAGGAAACGCACACTCTAGCACCAACATCTGCGCTAAAGCGCAAATCAAATCTAGCTAAGGATAAACGTATGATAATATGTTTTTATGTTATGTTAAACCTTCGAATGTGCCTGGAAGTATTCTAAAATAACATTTGAATTGATTGTCATTTAACAAGAGCACACCTTTTTCAAAATAATGTTAATGTTAATGCAAATGAGCTTGAAACATTTTATTTTGATTCATTTCATTCAAATTATATTTTATTCATAAATAATTTATAATTCAATTAAATATTGTAATTAATAATAATTAACACAACATAATTATAAATAATAAATATGTTATGTGGCAATAACTTCCCATGTTATTTGAAAAGTTTAACTCCTGCTTTTTTGAATGAAAGGAAAAGTTACCTGGAAAAACGATGATTGTGAAAAAACCTTTAAATTATTAAATTTCATTCGTTTTTTCATTTTTCATTATTGTTTTTGTTTTTTTCTTTCACAACACATTATTAATAATTATTGTAAAACTTTTAAATTTGTCATTTTTTTTCTGTTATTTAAAAAGTATTCCTTTTTCTATTAAATAAAATTATGTTATAAATTTTAAAATATTTTTGTGATTGGATATACAATTTAAGTTGAAATATTAGATTGAAGATTCGTCGTATATTATGTACAAATTAAGCACTGATATAAAATCAACTTGTATTAACTTAAGCTGAATAATTACTTACCTTATTCATTACATATATTATTTTCCAAAGAAAACTGAAGACATTCATCAATAATAATATTTGGGGAATATTTAAAAGAGATAATTACTTAGATCGAATCAAATTTCATTTAAATCCGGCTGATGAACATATGTAAAAACAATCCTTCAGCAAACTAAATTCACCTTACTCATCGAATTCATCTGTGCAGTATCATTTTTACAATACAGCAGTACATCCACTCTTTAAGAAACTAATAAAAGAAAACAAATCTCAGCTCATCATCTCCATCAAACAAAAGCTCCAGCAATCTCATCAATTACTCAACTTTCATTTCCTGGTCAACTCACTGCTACTTAAAATTCAATACATCATTTTCATCAACTGGAATCTTCGGCATCATCTCCACTCAACTCTAGCTACCATAACTGGTGACTCCGATAAGAACCGTTCCAGGTAATTTTTCTTTTTCTTTTTAAAATCAGGAGTTGAATCAGTATCAACTTTTATTATTTAATATAATTTTTCAAATTTAAAGTAATTGCTTAATTCAATTTGTTTTAAAAATTTTAAAATGTACATGTTTAGGAAATTTTTTATTTGTTTTTTGGTGTTGTTAGTAGCAACGACACATCACGCCACTTTAGTTTTGTTCGCTGCAACACTTTTCTTCCTAGTTGCTGTCATAACTAAGTTTTTCCACCTCTCATTCGTGTTCCCAGCAGTTTCAGCAGGTCCACCAGAACCTGAGAAAACTGCTGCATCTTCCACACCACAAACTTTTACGTACACTGCAGACCGACTCGAGGCACTGGTTGCAAAGCGGATCGATGCCGCTTTGGCACGACTAAATCTTAGAGGTCCTCTTTCAAACCCTCCACCTCCTCCAACTTCCGCTCCGTCTCCCCAACCATCTCCAGCTACTTTTTCGGCAACTATGCCACAAACTGACCAAGTAGCTATCAAAATCTCCCCTTTCTGGTCTGAAACACCAGACCTTTGGATCATCACACTAGAAGGGCAATTCTTGTTGGGAAACATCAAGTCCCAACACACTAAGTATGGTCATCTACTTAGTACGATTACTCCCACACTGGCGAAATTAGTCAGTGATATCTTGGTAAGGCTGACCAAGATTTCCCCTACGATCCCAACTAGCAAACTTACTTCTCAATTTTGAGTTATACCAGCTTTAGCTTCAATAAAGCTTCGTTAAAGCTTCTAAGTGGAAGCTAGTTATATTTACTTCTATAAAGTTTCAATACAACTTGCACAGAGAAGTTCTCCCCACCACCGGAGTGAAAGCTTCTAAAATGCTTCTAAATTTAATATTAGAAGCTTAACCGAAACTTATCTACACAACACTAAATAGATCTTCCGAAAAAATGTTATAGAAGTTATAGCTGTCATTAGGATTTTAGTTGTTTCGGTTGTAACTGTTTACAGATCTTATAGAAGCACAGCTGTCGTGGTCTAAAAATTGCTTCAATATCTGAAAAGAAATATGTAAAAATGACAGAAGCTATTGCTTCTACTATTTCAACTAAATCCATTCACAAAACTTTTTATTTAAGAAAAAAATATTGTTCAAATAAAGGTGTAAGTACGCTAAAAGTTAATGATTGACAAAATATAATCCCCTAATGTTGCTATACCCAAAATCTCTGAACTAAGAAAACAAATAGAAAAAAGATTTGTCAATATTCTTTTACGTCTATTAAAAGAAACAAAATCTTCTAAGAACGTAAATCGCAGATTATGATTTCATCGATAAAAAACCCATTGAAATTACATGCCACATACCTTTTTCCATAAACAGTAAGCCCCTGAATTATACCATATTTTCTATATCTAAATTAAAAAACAAAATTCTATGGAAGTTTTATAGAAGTCTTATAGAAGTTATTGTTATTGTAACTACTTTCAAAGATATTTAATGTTTCTTAACATTTAATTTAACCGATTGGATAGCGTGCAGGACAAACGATCGAAGGACCAGGGCTCGAAACTTGATGCGACCGTAAACAAAAACTTAAATTTAAACAACATATAAAAACTTAAAAATAACAATAAGTATGTCAAAAAGTGTAGATATATAAAAAACATTGTAATATTTTTGTCACATTTTTTAATAGCTTCTATAAGACTTCTAAAGATTGCTTAGAACAAGCTATTAGAAGCACTTTACCGAAGCTATAACTTGTGAAACCATAAATTCTATTCAGTTTGCATAACTGTGTTAGATTTGTTGTTACTATTTTGTTGTTAAAACTCAGAAATACAATGTTTTATTTCACTATTTATTTGTATAAACTTATAAGTAACAACTGTTAGTAACTTAATTATATTTACTCTACAAAAATATATTTTATAAAAACTTTGAGTAGTAATTTTGAATTATTTAATTTTTTATTAAATGATAACTACACCAAGGATGGTCGTATCGAGAATGATTAAAATATCAATTATGGAAATTATTAAGATCGAGACCGGAAAGGAAAAATATTTTCTTTCTTTTGGTGTTGTCGTTGGTTAATAATTTAATTTCGTTAAATTAAATTATGCTGCAATGTATATTGTATCGATACCTGTTTAGATGGTAGATGGCGTGATAAAATGATCGTTTGATTGTTTACGTTTGTAGGGATTAATTATTTAAATTTAAATATATTAACCACTACAGTACCCCGCTCGTAGATGAAAGCCCCCGTTTTTTAGTGTGTCTGTTCGAAATGAACAGCTTTGTGTGTTCGGGAAGCTGGTGATCGATCAGCTGAACACAAGATACCATACGCTGGCTTCAACCTGTCGATCGAGACAGATTGTTGTTTGCCTTTGATGTCGATAACGAAATGTTTTCGTAGACGTCGTATGATTCTGTATGGACCTTCATATGGGGTTTGTAGTCCTGTGCGTACTCTATCTACCCTAATGAAAACGTAGTCGCAGTTTTCTAACGACTTCGGAACAAAAATGTCGTTTTGTTTAGTTTGTCGTGTAGCTGTTGGAACTAAGTTGTGCATTGTATTTCGAAGTTGATCGATGACCGTATCGTGACTTGGTAGTTGTGAAAGAGGATTTTCAACGAAGAATTCACCGGGCAGTTTCAGTGTTTGTCCGTAGACAAGTTCTGCGGGTGAGCACTTCAGATCTTCTTTCACTGTAGCTCGAATACCTAAAAGAATGATTGGTATTTCGGAGCTCCAATGAGTGGTGTTGCCTCTGGCCATAAGTGCAGCTTTTAGCTGTCGATGAAAACGTTCTACCATCCCGTTCGCTTGTGGATGGTAGGCCGTTGTACGTATCCGATGTGAGCCTAAAAGTTTTGTTAACTCGGAGAAAAGTTTTGACTCGAATTGTGTTCCCTGATCCGTTGTGATATGCAAAGGAACACCGAATCGTGATACGTAACTGTTGACAAATGTCGTGGCTATGGTAGCAGCAGACATGTCAGACATAGTATAAGCTTCTGGCCATCGAGTGAATCGATCAACGCAAGTTAAAATGTAAGAACATCCATTAGAAGGAGGAAGCGGTCCTACAATATCTATATGGATGTGTTCGAAACGAGATTGTGGAACTTCAAATTGTCCAGTAGGACTTTTTGTGTGCCGTTGGACCTTAGAGCGTTGGCAAGATAAACAAGATTTCGTCCAGTGATTAATATCTTTATTAATACTGGGCCAAAAATATCGAGCTGTAATCAATTTACGTGTACCGTTGACACCAGGATGTGACAAGTTGTGTAAAGTGTTGAAGATTGTTTTACGTAATGGTTCTGCGATGTATGGGCGATTGTTACCCGTTGATGTTTCGCAGACGATTTCAAATCCTGGAAGCTTAAAAAGCTCTAGTTTCATTGATGAACTAGCGTGACATACGGAACCAGAAAATAAATTCTGAAGTTCTAAGTCTGCTTTTTGTGCAACGATGATAGCATCGTAGTTGAAGTGAGTCTCAACTGATGCAGTTTCGTTGTCGGATGCACGAGATAATGCATCCGCGACTGTGTTGTCTTTACCTTGCACATGCTGGATATCAGTAGTAAATTGACTAATAAAATCTAAATGGCGAGATTGCCTTGGATTTCGTTCCGTTTTAGATTGTATTGCACGAGTGAGAGGCTTATGGTCGGTGTAAATTGTGAATTCGCGACCTTCGACAAAATACCTGAAGTGTTTTATAGCTAGGTAAATTGCGAGTAGCTCTCGATCGAATGCAGAGTATTTAGTTTCAGCGTCTGAAAGTTTCTTTGAGAAAAATCCCATTGGTTCCCAACAATCATTATTACGTTGTTGCAACACTGCTCCGACAGCAATGTTCGATGCATCCGTAGTGATACTGTATGCAGAATCGTTATGTGGATGCACTAACAACGTGATATTGCCCAATTCAGTTTTTAGCTTGGTGAATGCGAGTTGACATTCGTTTGGCCAAGTAAAATTTTTCGGAGTCTTGGGCTTTTTCAGTAAAGCAGCCAAGTGTGTGTGAATTGGGGTAAGTGTTTCAGCTAGTTTCGGTATGAATCTATGATAATAATTTATCATACCGACGAATTGCTGAATACGTTTGATTGATGTTGGTGCTGGGAATTCCGTAATGGCATTAATTCGTTCTTGAGAAGGCAGAATACCATTAGGGGTGATCGTGTGGCTGAGGAATTCAAGAGTGTTTACGCCAAAAACGCATTTTGAACTCTTTATGTGAACGCCAAACTCGCTTAGTTTCTGGAATAGTTGTTCCAGATGAAGTTTGTGTTGTTCCTCATTTTTCGATGCCACTAAGATATCGTCGATGTAGACGAATACGAAGTCTAATTCTCGAACGATTTCGTTGATGAAACGCTGAAACGTTTGTGCAGCATTACGTAAGCCGAATGGCATTCGAGTGAATTCAAAGAGGCCAAATGGAGTGGTAATTGCAGTTTTGTGAATATCTTCATTCGCGACGGGAATGAGATGATAAGCTCTAATAAGGTCAATTTTAGAGAAAATTTTGCAACCATACAAATTCATCGAAAAATTTTGTATGTGCGGTATCGGATAGCGATCAGGAATCGTGATCGCGTTTAACCTGCGATAATCTCCACATGGTCTCCAGTCGAGATCTTTCTTTCGAACCATGTGAAGCGGACAAGATACAGAAGAGGAAGAAATGCGACAAATTCCAAGTTCAACCATATGTTGAAATTCTGTGAACGCAGCTTTTTGACGAATTGGATCTAGTCTGCGTGGTCTTGACACAGGCAAGTGACCGGTGGTAACAATATGATGTACCACGTTATGTTTGACCGGTAAGTTGTAGTTCGGCTCTGCTGTTAGGGAAGGAAACTTCTTTAGTAGCAGGCCGTAATCGTTGTCGATCGTATAATGGATGGGTGTTGGCGTATCAACACTAACCATTGTGACATGGATTGACAGCTGGGTAGCTGTATCAATCAGCCGTTTTCGTTTCAGATCGACTAAAAGGCCAAATTTACTTAAAAAATCAGCGCCAATGATCGGACGATTCACTTGCGCTAGTACGAAAGCGTGTGTGAATGTTCGTTTTAATCCGATGTCTACCTGTAGGAGTTTTGTTCCGTAGGTATTTATTGTTGAGCCATTGGCAGCTGATAAAACTAGATCCGTCGATTTAGGGCTATTTGTTATTAATCGATTGTTATTGACTGGGAGCACCGAAAGGTCTGCTCCAGTATCAATTAGAAAGGTCTGCCGATTCAATCTGTCGTGTATGAATAGACGGCTGGACTGTTTGGTGTCGACCACAGCCGTCTCGACCTCGATATTTACCCGTTTTTTTGATTGCTTTTTTGATCTATCTCCATAACAGTTTTGGATTGTGATTGTCCAAACGTGCATGGGGCTCTGCACTTACGGGCTTCCGATCCAAAGGTTTGGTGGTAGTAACACGGACCAGTTCTATTTCTCGAGATACTTCGTGATCTCGACCGTGGTCGAAATCGGGCTGGTGATCTGCCCCGAAATTCAGCACCAGAAGGAAAGTATCGACTCTTGAAGATGATTGGTGCAACCTTGTAAGTTGTTCTAGTTGTTTTTCAATCCTAATTAAACGCTCTTCAAATGTTGCTTGATTTGAAGATGGTGTTTGGTTGTTAGAGCGCATTGTTGAACGAGATGGTTGAACTTCGTGCACTTGGTTTTCAACTGTGCGGAGGGCCATCGCTTCGAACATTTTGTCCGCCATCTTTGCCATCGCTTCTGTTGTCGTTGTTTCCGAGAGAGCCGCCAATGGAATTCGGATGACTTCTGGCAGTTTACGCACCCAGAGTGATCGTATAATTTTTGCCGCAAAATTGGATCCGGCCAATTGTTTGATGAGACGCAGTGCCTCTGAAGGTGTTTGGTCACCGAGCTGTTGACCACGAAGGAGTGTTTCCAGGCGTCTCTCATCAGAAGGTGTTAATCGCTCTAACAATGTTTGTTTAAGCGCTTCATATTTATTATTCTCCGGCGGTGAAACCATGACATCTGAAATCATTTCACATAGCTCAGGAGTTAGCGCCTGTAGTACGTGGAGATACTTTTGTTTATCCGATTTTACGTTTTGGATCTCGAACGTCGTTTCCGCAACCTGAAACCAGGTTTGTGGTTGCCGTGCCCATAATGGCTGTAGTTTTGTTAGGGACGAGGCACCGAGTTCTAATGGGGCCTCTGGTTTTTTTTCCTGAGCCGGACTCATGTTTTCGTCGTCCAACATTTTGGCTTAATCGATGCCGGTATATTTCACTTTCGAAATTTTATTTGTTTTATTAAGAAGCGCGATTGACTCACGAGAGTTGTAAATATATATGCAGTTGCCCAAGAAAGAAAAGAAATTATTACACAACCAAAAGTTGACTAATTGTTGCAAAACCAAAAGTAAGTAAATATTTAAATAATATATTAATAATAGTAAGTATAAATATTAAAGTATATATATTAATAATATATATGTATATAAAACGTTTATAATATATAAACGTGTATATAAAACGTAAAACGTATTGTAAAGTATGTATTAAGAATGAGAAAAAAAAAAATTTTGAACCTTCGTGGTGTAGTTAAAAGTTAAATTCAATACAAGTACAGTAATCCCTCCGACTGGGCGGGTTTTAACTGCGCGATTTCCACTGCGCGAGAGGAGTTTTCACTACTAATTTTCGCAATGCGCGATTAAAATTTCACACTGCGCGACGTTCAAATTTTTTTTTAGAATATGTAGGTGAATTTCGTAAAATTAAAATGAAAAAAAAAATTAAATTTCCTCATGGGTCATTCTTTTACAAATCGAACAGATTTGAACAAAATCTGACCGACGGATTTGTGATTTGGCTTAAAAATTTTTTACTGGTATGATATCGAAAAAAATATACGTGCTCGAGGATTTTTTTTTTGGAAAATAGAGGCGATCTAAATTTCGTGATTTTTGGTTTGACGACTTATTTTCAAAAATTCATTACTTCGGTTCTATTAATGATAGTAAGCTTTTGTTTTATTTTATTTTAAAGTTAAGAGATGGAATTTTAATAAAAAAATATAGTCAATAAAAATTATTAGCAAATTCCTATTGTTATAAACAAATAAAATGTTAAAATCGATTTTTAGTGATTGCCCTACGTGTTCTACGTTCAATTTTCAAGAAAAACGTGTTTTTTACTAAGGGAGAAATTAGTTTTACTGTTAGAAATATATTAATTTATCCAGCGCGGGACAACAAAAATTTATGGAATTTTTATCTTTCCGCGCTCGATAAATTGATTTATTTCTAATGCTACTCGTACACGAGAGATCAAAATTGCAGATGTCAGAGAGAAAGTGTCTGACTTATTGCTAAACTGTTTACACATAGGAATTTGTTAATAATTTTTGTAGATAACAATTCTTTTTAAGGTTCATCTTTTAGCTTTAAAATAAAACAGAAAAAATGTCTATCATTACCAGAAGCGAAGTTATGAATCTTTGAAAATAAGTCGCCAAAAATCACGAAATCCTCGAAATTTAGAACCGCTCTATTTTCCAACCCAAAAAAATTCGCGAGCACGTATATTTTTCTTTTCTTGGGAAATGAGAATTTGAAAATTTTTCTATATGAAAGCCCTAAAATTTCAGCCAAATCAAATATGTGTCGGTCAGAAAGATGTTCGGTTTGTAAAAGAATGACCCATATATGTAGCAATTGGCATTACATATTCAGTTTATTTTTCAATATAGATCAAAATCAATTTCAAGCCAGTAAAGGTAGAATATTCTAAACAAATTCAGATTATTGATATAATTTTTGTAAATTTAAGTTGTTTTTTGAAATTTTATTTATGTTAATTTATCTGTTAACTTATGAAGTATTTTCTTTTTTAAGAGTTGTTGAAGTAATACATGTTTTTCAGGCTGTATATATTCATTTTGGTTTAATTATAACTTTAAATTAATTTTTTTTTTCAATTTTTTTCAAAATTTGGAACCGAACCCCCATTTTCATACAAAATAGGGTTCACATTGCGCGGTTTTGTATTGCGCGCTGTTTTTCTGGAACGGAACTACCGCGCAGTCGGAGGGATTACTGTAATAGCTATATTCTCGATATTTATATATAAATCGAAAGAAAATGTTTTTTTTCTTAAAAAAAATTAAGTATGAAAAACAAATTAATTTTCAATTGAAATGAAATAAATCTTTGAATGAAACGTTAATAAAATATTGAAAGTTAATTAAGATTTAAATTTTAAAAATAAAAATACTGTTTCAACAAAAAAAAAAAAAAAATTATTGATAAATGATAATAAAATAATAAAAAAATATTTATCTGTTGTTTTTGTTGATGATGATTGGAATTTCCTTTGCTGTAGATTTACAGTTGACTGTGTAGCGGCACTTACGAGTGTAGCTATATTATACTTCACGTATCTCACTATAACTTTTTATATTAATAAACAGTTTTTAACTAAAACAAAAGATATCAAATTCCAAGCGCTTGACGCAGCACTTCTGTTATTTCGATATATTAAAAAGAAGAATATATATTCATTATGTGTTGTGCCGCGGTTAGTGTAACTTATAATAAATGAATATTACAAATAAATATTAAATGTTAACCTGTGTGTTTTATTCAATATAAATACAATCTGAAACATATATAAATATAAATCCTGAATATGAATATAATATATGGCGACCTGGCCACGAGAGGCGAATGCTGAAATTAAAAAAAAAACTAACAACCGCGAGCGGATTGTAAAACTATACCAAACACCATACAATCCAGCAACCATAATCAATAACATCAAAATTAAAAAACAAAATTTTTTGAAACTACCAACCGCGAGCGAATTGTAAAACTATAACAAACACCATACAATCCAGCAACCATAATCAATACCATCAATTCATCATACCATACGTTTTGTGATATTCAACTCATCATACCATACGGATTGTGAAACAACACCCAACACAACACGCATTCAGCAACCACAATACAGATTGGACGATGCTAACAATCAAACAGATTCCTGTTGTTCGAGAATGAATCAAAGGATATAGTCAGGTACAAAATTTTATTTTCTAAAGTGCAAGTGAAATATCATTATCATGTGCTAAACGGAAAGAAAAATCCAATTACATGTACACGTATTCAAAAGTTTTATATACACGTACAAATGAGAGATTGTATCATGTAAAATTCTCATATAAAACTCATTCATATAAAAATTTTTAAATAATAATTTTAATAATAATCTTTCAATAAGATAAAACCTAAAGTAAACAAAAAAGAAGAATTAAGAATTATTTAAACTAAACTCTTTTTTTTTACACTCAATTTCTATAAGAATAAGAAAAAGAAATTTTCTATTTTTCTTTATACGATGTGCAACTCAAAAGTTGACGCACCGATTAAAACAAAAAACGAAAACAGCGTAATTCACCTTGAACACTTAGAAAAAATTAGCGTATTGCACGAAAAGGTAGACAACCAAACTACAATATTATACTACAGTATAGTAATAATTGGTATAATTTTATTCCTAACATTTCTCTATATTGTATATAGAGTTACTTTAAAAAAAATAAGTGTACAAATAACCCGTGCGGTTACCCAAGAAAATTTAAACCAAATTGGAAATAACGTAAACATATAGATTATTATAAATAATTATAATTTTTTCTCCTTAAAAAGATTTATAGTTAAATACTTGTTTGATTAACCAAATAAATTCAGAAAACTCTAAATAAGAATACGATTCAAACAACTTAAGAATTATGGGAGTTTTTGCATTAAATTTCTAGACAATACTTTGTGTGAATTCATAGAATGGGGAACATTTCTATTCTAATTAACATCCTAAGTCACGATTGTATAGTCATTATTGATTGTTTCCAATCAATGTGAAATCAATGGCTGACACTTGGTCAATTTGTAGTTCTATATGTATGGAGTCTAATGACAGTGGAAAAATTCAACTTAAGTAAAAAATAATTAAGTGATGAAGTAGTTTCAACTTTGAAATTGTCATCGCCTCAACGGCGTAATCGATAGCGTGTCTGCCCAAGGATTCGAGCTGGGCACTGACGAGGGTAGGTTCGAATCCGATCCGAAACACGTAAAATGTGAATTGTAGTTTTTTTCTGAGAAACTTCAAACCATACCTTTGAATTGAAAATATTCCAATTACTTCTTTACTTACTTGAGTTTAATTGATCTCAAAAATCCAAAATAAAATTTAAATTCCCTTAATGTAGTCTAATGTTAATACATATAGAACTACAAATTGACCAAGTGTCAGCCATTGATTTCACATTGATTGGAAACAATCAATAATGACTATACAATCGTGACTTAGGATGTTAATTAGAATAGAAATGTTCCCCATTCTATGAATTCACACAAAGTATTGTCTAGAAATTTAATGCAAAAACTCCCATATAATGTAAAAGCATTTCCATAATATGGAGTCTAATGACAGTGGAAAAATTCAACTTAAGTAAAAAATAATTAAGTGATGAAGTAGTTTCAACTTTGAAATTGTCATCGCCTCAACGGCGTAATCGATAGCGTGTCTGCCCAAGGATTCGAGCTGGGCACTGACGAGGGTAGGTTCGAATCCGATCCGAAACACGTAAAATGTGAATTGTAGTTTTTTTCTGAGAAACTTCAAACCATACCTTTGAATTGAAAATATTCCAATTACTTCTTTACTTACTTGAGTTTAATTGATCTCAAAAATCCAAAATAAAATTTAAATTCCCTTAATGTAGTCTAATGTTAATACATATAGAACTACAAATTGACCAAGTGTCAGCCATTGATTTCACATTGATTGGAAACAATCAATAATGACTATACAATCGTGACTTAGGATGTTAATTAGAATAGAAATGTTCCCCATTCTATGAATTCACACAAAGTATTGTCTAGAAATTTAATGCAAAAACTCCCATATAATGTAAAAGCATTTCCATAATATGGAGTCTAATGACAGTGGAAAAATTCAACTTAAGTAAAAAATAATTAAGTGATGAAGTAGTTTCAACTTTGAAATTGTCATCGCCTCAACGGCGTAATCGATAGCGTGTCTGCCCAAGGATTCGAGCTGGGCACTGACGAGGGTAGGTTCGAATCCGATCCGAAACACGTAAAATGTGAATTGTAGTTTTTTTCTGAGAAACTTCAAACCATACCTTTGAATTGAAAATATTCCAATTACTTCTTTACTTACTTGAGTTTAATTGATCTCAAAAATCCAAAATAAAATTTAAATTCCCTTAATGTAGTCTAATGTTAATACATATAGAACTACAAATTGACCAAGTGTCAGCCATTGATTTCACATTGATTGGAAACAATCAATAATGACTATACAATCGTGACTTAGGATGTTAATTAGAATAGAAATGTTCCCCATTCTATGAATTCACACAAAGTATTGTCTAGAAATTTAATGCAAAAACTCCCATATAATGTAAAAGCATTTCCATAATATGGAGTCTAATGACAGTGGAAAAATTCAACTTAAGTAAAAAATAATTAAGTGATGAAGTAGTTTCAACTTTGAAATTGTCATCGCCTCAACGGCGTAATCGATAGCGTGTCTGCCCAAGGATTCGAGCTGGGCACTGACGAGGGTAGGTTCGAATCCGATCCGAAACACGTAAAATGTGAATTGTAGTTTTTTTCTGAGAAACTTCAAACCATACCTTTGAATTGAAAATATTCCAATTACTTCTTTACTTACTTGAGTTTAATTGATCTCAAAAATCCAAAATAAAATTTAAATTCCCTTAATGTAGTCTAATGTTAATACATATAGAACTACAAATTGACCAAGTGTCAGCCATTGATTTCACATTGATTGGAAACAATCAATAATGACTATACAATCGTGACTTAGGATGTTAATTAGAATAGAAATGTTCCCCATTCTATGAATTCACACAAAGTATTGTCTAGAAATTTAATGCAAAAACTCCCATATAATGTAAAAGCATTTCCATAATATGGAGTCTAATGACAGTGGAAAAATTCAACTTAAGTAAAAAATAATTAAGTGATGAAGTAGTTTCAACTTTGAAATTGTCATCGCCTCAACGGCGTAATCGATAGCGTGTCTGCCCAAGGATTCGAGCTGGGCACTGACGAGGGTAGGTTCGAATCCGATCCGAAACACGTAAAATGTGAATTGTAGTTTTTTTCTGAGAAACTTCAAACCATACCTTTGAATTGAAAATATTCCAATTACTTCTTTACTTACTTGAGTTTAATTGATCTCAAAAATCCAAAATAAAATTTAAATTCCCTTAATGTAGTCTAATGTTAATACATATAGAACTACAAATTGACCAAGTGTCAGCCATTGATTTCACATTGATTGGAAACAATCAATAATGACTATACAATCGTGACTTAGGATGTTAATTAGAATAGAAATGTTCCCCATTCTATGAATTCACACAAAGTATTGTCTAGAAATTTAATGCAAAAACTCCCATATAATGTAAAAGCATTTCCATAATATGGAGTCTAATGACAGTGGAAAAATTCAACTTAAGTAAAAAATAATTAAGTGATGAAGTAGTTTCAACTTTGAAATTGTCATCGCCTCAACGGCGTAATCGATAGCGTGTCTGCCCAAGGATTCGAGCTGGGCACTGACGAGGGTAGGTTCGAATCCGATCCGAAACACGTAAAATGTGAATTGTAGTTTTTTTCTGAGAAACTTCAAACCATACCTTTGAATTGAAAATATTCCAATTACTTCTTTACTTACTTGAGTTTAATTGATCTCAAAAATCCAAAATAAAATTTAAATTCCCTTAATGTAGTCTAATGTTAATACATATAGAACTACAAATTGACCAAGTGTCAGCCATTGATTTCACATTGATTGGAAACAATCAATAATGACTATACAATCGTGACTTAGGATGTTAATTAGAATAGAAATGTTCCCCATTCTATGAATTCACACAAAGTATTGTCTAGAAATTTAATGCAAAAACTCCCATATAATGTAAAAGCATTTCCATAATATGGAGTCTAATGACAGTGGAAAAATTCAACTTAAGTAAAAAATAATTAAGTGATGAAGTAGTTTCAACTTTGAAATTGTCATCGCCTCAACGGCGTAATCGATAGCGTGTCTGCCCAAGGATTCGAGCTGGGCACTGACGAGGGTAGGTTCGAATCCGATCCGAAACACGTAAAATGTGAATTGTAGTTTTTTTCTGAGAAACTTCAAACCATACCTTTGAATTGAAAATATTCCAATTACTTCTTTACTTACTTGAGTTTAATTGATCTCAAAAATCCAAAACTTAAGAATTGTTTTTTTTTTAATGCTAACAATTTATATGAAACAGTCTCATAGTTTTATTAGAGATTGGTTGTTAAATCTTTTATTCCAACAAACATATTTCCTTAGATAATTAAATTAAGTTAAAAAAATAAAATTTTTATTCTTAATAAGAATTAGAATTGAGACGTTATACTTGATGAGACTAAAATGCCTCATACACTTTTGATTTTTAATAAATGAAAGAAAGTGTTAAGAAAGTAAATTTGTATTTACAATAATAATTTGTTTTGAATTTTATTAACAAAATACTTTTATATACTTATATATTTTATATATTTTACATTGAAACCAATTGTATAAAAAATCCGATTTAATATTTGACTTCAGTTAGTGCATTTTTTTTTTCATTTGATTTCGCCGAGTGTTATTGTTGTAATTTTGTTTTTATTTGCCGAGTGTTGACACCACATACCCAAGTGAATTGAGAATTATTTTGTGATCAACAATTAAATAATCTTTCTTTGCATTATTTACAAGTAAACTATTGCTTATGATTTAATATGATTTTATTCCGTTATTATTAAATAAAACAAAAATAAAAATATAATCAGTAATTTCTTATCTACAAACAAAAAAAAAATGTTTTTGGTCTTTTTAAATGTTTAATATATTTTATGATGTCCAATGATGAACATATTGGCTTATGGTCATGAACTTACGTCATAGGTTTACATTACACATCAATATGAGTGTCTACACTACAATATGAGTGTTATTTATTATATTTCTTTTACGAATTCAAAACTTAAAAATAATGATGCTTGTTTTGTTTTCATTCATTTCTTTTACAAAAAAACAATTATTTCTTTTCAAATACCGAAACGATAATTAGTAAAATAGTAAAAATAATTTGCAAATAATAATTTCTTGATGAGCAGTATAGAAAAAATAAGAAAGTGTATCAAAAATTTAAACATACTTTATGAACAATTCTGTGATAAAAAACCAATATCACAACTCGCTATCAACACCTACGAAGACGCGTGTATTGCCAATTGCAATAAATTTTTAGAACTTTGTCGAACAATCGATACCTTGAGTCCTATAGACAAGAACACACTAGAGCTTAACTTCGACTCTTTATTAACCAAAATCAAAACAACTTTTAGTTCTCTTAACCTAAAATACAATTATCCATCAAAATTATTCGAAAACGAATTAATTATAGTAAAAATACAAGATTCTAAACTAATAGACACATTAAAAATCATGGCACTTACCAAGGAACAAGTTGTTAACATGGTAGTACGAATAATGAGAGAAGATTACAACGGTGATCCTCTAATCCTAGATTCAGTGTTAGATAAACTAAAAATTCTTGAACTATCGGTAACTGAAACAGCAAATCAAGCCTTGTTGTTATCGCTAATAAAATCTAAACTCATACGAAGGGCACGCGAAGTGACAGAAAACGCAACATCAGTTAAAGAAATAATAGATAGCTTAAAATTAAAATGTAAAGGACAGTCTACTCAACAAATAAAAACTAAACTAGAAGGCTTAAACGCAAGCAAAGGAAAAGAACAATTCATAAAGCAAATTGAAGAAACTGCAGAAACATTAAAAAACGCGTATGCCAACGAAGGCGTTTCTTCAGAAACGGCTAATATCTATACAATACAGGAAATAGTTAAAACCATTAAAAGAAACTTTTCAAATAATACTATATTAATGAGTACTATGACAAATAATTTTACGGAAATTTCTGAAATTATCCAAAAATTCAGGGAAATAAATAATGATACTTGTAGCATACCTTACCTGAAACAAATTATGATGGCCCGAACACAACAAAACTATCACAATACGAGAAATAACTACCGGTCGTATAAAAGGTTCACGAATAGAGGAAACCTGCATAATAGAAATTGGAATAATTACGAACGTGTTAATTACAATAACAGAACTAACTATAACACGCCAAGAAATAACTATACAAATTATAGAAATAGATACAATAATAATGGTAATCCTAATAAACCTTATCATAATAATTCTCCTGCGTACAGAAATCTTAGAAACCCACCATCAACATATAGCAGTCAACCAAATACTGCGTATAACAATAACAAACGTAGCATCAGGATGTATACTGACAATACAAATGACAATGATTTGGGGTTTCAGATAGAACAGATGAAACTAAAAGAAGATTAACGAAAATATTTAAAATAAATGAAAACGTACCAAATTTTATTATATTATATGTAAATAAACGAAAATTGCGATTCCTATTAGATACAGGTGCAGAAATTTCGGTTTTAAAAGAAAACTGCGTTAATAATCTTAATATTTTAGACTATAGCAGAATAAAAATACAAGGAGTTACACATGGGTATTCCCTTACACTAGGCTCGTTACCGTTAACATTATATGATAATAATATCAATCAATTTACAGAAACATTTCATCTAGTAAGATACGATTTTCCTATTCCATTCGATGGAATAATTGGAATAAACTTTCTAAAAAATCATTCAGCTATAATAGACTTCAGTAATTCCATGCTTACTTTAACTACGTATAATGGCAACAGTACGGAAATAGAAATTAAAAGCGTATTCGATATTGAAAACAATACTGACAATATATCACGAGTATTACCCAACAACAAAAAAACAATACCAGAAAGATCAGAAGCTATATACCAATTACCTTTCACATTTCCACAAGATATGTTAATAGAAAGAAAAGAAATTGAAGAAGGGATTTTTATAGGAAACACTATTACAAATCGAAATTGCCCAATTATTAAAATTTTAAACACAAATAATAAACCATTTACAATTGATTTAAGCAAAATAGATTTAAACGTTATACCTATAGATCAATACGATATAATTGATAGATCAAAAACTAAGAAAGTATTTAGTATAACTAGGAATTTAGATAGAAATAGAAACGAAAAACTATTCAACCTCATAACTAATAGAAACGTTACTTTAGATGAAGAAGTAGAACAGGGTTTGAAAAGGATGATTAGTAAATACTCAACAGAATTTCTTTTACCAGATGAAAAAATTACGAAAAATAACTTTTACAAACAAAAATTAAAGCTAAAAGACAATGAACCAGTATATATTAAAGCACACCGATTGCCTTTATCACAAAAAGAGGAAGTAAAAAAACAACTGAACGAATTAATTCAAAACAACATTGTAGAACCAAGCACCTCGGAATATTCGTCACCTATCTTTGTCGTCCCGAAGAAGAAATCGACTACAGGCGAAGGGAAAAACTGGAGGCTTGTCGTAGACTACAGAGCGTTAAACAAAAAACTAGTCGGAGATGTCTATCCACTTCCACGAATAGACGAATTAATTGAATCAGCAGGAAAATCAAGATACTTTTCCATAATGGACTTAGCTTCAGGATTTCATCAAATAGAACTAGATGCAGACTCTAGAGATTACACATCATTTACGTCAGAACAGGGAAGTTTTAGATTCACAAGAGTTCCATTCGGATTAAAAATAGCTCCTAACTCATTCGCAAGAATGATAAACTTAGCATTTTCTGGTTTACCACCGGAAACCGCATTTATATACATAGATGACATTATAGTTATAGGAAACACAGTAGAACAACATTTCGATAACATAGAGAAAGTACTGGAAACTTGCAAAAAATATAACTTAAAACTAAACCCAAGTAAATGTGAATTCTTTAGACCAGAGGTTACGTTTTTAGGTCATACATGTACCCAAAATGGCATTAAAATAGATAACTCAAAACTAGATCTAATAAAAAACTGGCCAATACCAACTTCCGCCGAAGAAATCGTTAGATTTGTTGCTTTCTGTAATTATTATAGAAAATTTATCGAAAACTTTGCAACAATTACAGCTCCATTAAATCATTTAACCAAGAAAAGAATAAAGTTCATTTGGGATAATGAAACACAATCAGCATTTGACACATTAAAAAGGAAAATACTTAATTCACCATTTTTAGAAAAACCTATTTTTAAACGTGAATTTATCTTAACAACAGATGCATCCAACACCGGATGTGGCGCGGTACTAAGTCAAGAAATAGACAATATGGATAAACCAATTTCATTTTTCTCTAGAAACTTCACCAAAGGCGAAAAAAATAAATCAACTATCGAAAAAGAGCTTCTAGCTATATTCTTTGCTATTAAATATTTCCATCCTTACTTATATGGTCAAAAATTCACCATCAGAACTGACCACAAACCTCTTGTTTACCTATTTTCTTTAAAAGATCCTTCATCACGCTTGACGAGAATTCGTCTAGAACTAGAAGAATATGATTTTAATATACAATACATAAAAGGAAAAGAAAACTGCGTAGCGGACGCGCTATCCAGAATTTCAATAGAAACTTTAAAAGACATAAACAATAGAAATGAAACAACCATAAACGCAATGACCACAAGGTCAATGAGCAAAAAAGAAAAAGATATTCCACTACAAAGAAGTATAATACAAAAAGAAATAATAAAAAGGTCAATAGAAAAACCTAAACTGATAAACTCAAAAATCGATTTTAAAACAAATAAAATAACTCTTAAAATAAGAAGAGCTCATGAGAATAATAAAGAAGTAAAAAACGGAGTTATAACAATACCATTCAGCAATATAGATAATATTGTGGATTCAATATTAGCTCAGCTAAGAAAATTAGCAATTGCGACGATGGCAATAAGTTATAAAATTTTTAAAAATGACGATATTTTTAAAATTATTACTCCTGAAATATTAGAAACAAAAGCTAAGGAATATAAAATTATAATTGAAATAGTGGAATCATCTAAATTAGTAAGTAATCAGAACGAAAAATTAGAAATTTTAAATAAATACCACAATGATTCAATTTTCGGAGGACATACAGGTCAAAACCGAACTAAAAAGAAAATAATGGAACACTATACTTGGAAGAACATATCAAAGGATATCAATAAATTCGTAAGAAACTGCGAATCCTGCCAAAAAAACAAATACAATCCAAGAACTAAGGAAAATATGATACTAACAGACCACCACTAACACCAAGCGAAGCATTTGAAACACTGCAAGTAGACTTAGTAGGACCATTACCTATAACAAAACATAATAATAAATTTATACTTACCGCTCAATGCGAGTTAACTAGTTTTGTAATACTAATCCCAATACCTAACAAAGAAAGTTCAACCATCGCTAAAGAAATATTCGAAAAAATAATATGCACTTTTGGAACACCCAAAATTCTTAAATCAGACAGAGGAACCGAATTTTTAAATGAAACTTTAACAGAAATTTCAAAATTATTAAAGATTAAACAAATTTTTAGTACAGCTTACCATCCACAAACAATAGGTAAGGTCGAGAGAAATCATAAAGAACTAAATGCCTATTTAAGACATTACTCAAACGAAAATCACACAGATTGGGATGAGTGGATACCAATTTATACTTTGTGTTATAATACAACTCCTAGCGCTTACCATGCATACACACCTTTTGAACTGATATTTGGTAAAACTGTAAATCTTGACGACATTAAAAAAACTGCAAAATCTTACAATTTAGAACAATATGCGTCACTTATCAGGCAACGATTAATAACTGCAAATTCAAGAGTTAAAGACATTTTAGAAAAAGAAAAACTGAAACGAAAATTAACTTACGATAGAAATAACAATAATCCAATATCACTCAAACCAGGAGACAAAGTGTACTTAGAACAAGAAAACAAACACAAACTAGATAATGTTTATGTAGGTCCATACGACATAGTTCGAAACTTGCCCAACAATAATATAGAAATCAAATTAAATAACAGAAAATACACAACTGTTCATCGAAACAGGGTAAAACTAGCTAACTACTAGCAACAAAAAATTTCATATAAAAAGATAAATAACTATTGTTTTCAAATTTGTAATTTTTGATAATCCTAGAAGTATAGAAAATATAATGGTATAAATATAAATAAAGCATAAGTAATTGAACACATTTTTTGTATTTAACGTTTAATTTAAATGGAATGAATGACATTTTAAAGGCAAATAATGGATTTTATAAGCCTAGTTTAAAACAAACAAAATAATTTTAAGTAAGTAATTCAACTAATTTTTGTATTTAATGTTTAATTTAAACGGAATGAAAAAATTTTTTAACATTTTAAAGGCTAATAATGGATTTTGTAAGCCTAGTTTAAATAAACAAAATAATTTAAGTAATATACTGCGCAGTAATAAATTTAAGATTTTAAGGTAAAATAATGGATTTTAGTTATCTGAAATAAGTTACCAAGCTATTTGAAATAAGCAAATAAATCAAAATAAAACCAGTAATAAATTTAACGTTTTTAAAGGTAATATAATGTATTTTAGTTACTTGAAATAAGTTACCAAGTTATTTGAAATAAGCAAATAAATCAAAATAAAACTAGTAATATAATAAAATAATACTAAAATATAATTATATAATCAACTATAATAATAAAGTTTTATATGTTAATTAACTAATAAAATAAAAATTCAATTTTAATTCATAATTTTACATTTTGACAATACTTTAAGTAAAAAAAAAAAAAAAAGGGGAACGGTCAGCACTGATGAAAAAAAATATATGGAAAACAAAACTTAACAGATATGATTTATTGTAACAAACTAATTAAAAAACAAAATAACAAATGTAATATGAAGAACCGAATAACTACGGATCATAATTAGAGTAGCTAACTAATTATCGAAGCAGTGATTATTCAGTTGCTTATAAAAATATAATAGAATGGTCTCGAGCAGCTTGGATAAACTTTTATAATTAGCTTTTCACTTTTAAAAAAAATTAAAAATAAAAAGGGGAAGGTGTAGCGGCACTTACGAGTGTAGTTATATTATACTTCACGTATCTCACTATAACTTTTTATATTAATAAACAGTTTTTAACTAAAACAAAAGATATCAAATTCCAAGCGCTTGACGCAGCAATTCTGTTATTTCGATATATTAAAAAGAAGAATATATATTCATTATGTGTTGTGCCGCGGTTAGTGTAACTTATAATAAATGAATATTACAAATAAATATTAAATGTTAACCTGTGTGTTTTATTCAATATAAATACAATCTGAAACATATATAAATATAAATCCTGAATATGAATATAATATAACTGTTTTTTTTGATTAAAGATGTAAATTTAATTATTTTTTTGATGAAATTGATAAGCGGTTTTTTTTGTGTAATTTAAGGTTGTATTCTTATGTTCGTTTAACTTGAGTTGTATGTATATAATTTAACTGTCGATCCTTCTGGATACTATAATTTGTAATAATATTATTTCTTCTTAACGAATAAATTTCTGTTTTGACTTCATGTAGTAGAATATTTAATTGTTGGAAAACATAATATGTATGAAGAGTTTTCATTAAATAACTGCACTATTTTGTTGAAATTTTTTTTCACTCAACGCCAATCGAAAAACAAAAATATTATATTAGCATGATCATAATATTTTTGGTATTTAATAAATTAAAAATGATGCCACGTACCTTTGCCCTGATACTATCATGTACCAGGTTTTTTATTTTGAATCAAAATTACGGCGTGCTGCGTGTTTATCTCCGGTAAAAACCGGTATCGATGGTCACCACTGTTAGATTTGTTGTTACTATTTTGTTGTTAAAACTCAGAAATACAATGTTTTATTTCACTATTTATTTGTATAAACTTATAAGTAACAACTGTTAGTAACTTAATTATATTTACTCTACAAAAATATATTTTATAAAAACTTTGAGTAGTAATTTTGAATTATTTAATTTTTTATTAAATGATAACTACACCAAGGATGGTCGTATCGAGAATGATTAAAATATCAATTATGGAAATTATTAAGATCGAGACCGGAAAGGAAAAATATTTTCTTTCTTTTGGTGTTGTCGTTGGTTAATAATTTAATTTCGTTAAATTAAATTATGCTGCAATGTATATTGTATCGATACCTGTTTAGATGGTAGATGGCGTGATAAAATGATCGTTTGATTGTTTACGTTTGTAGGGATTAATTATTTAAATTTAAATATATTAACCACTACAACTGCTTACAAAAGACCATACCGAAGTTATTTCCGAAGTCTTTTACAAATCATAGCTTCGTTAAAGGCGGGGAAATTTCTCCAAATGGCTTTTATCGAAACCGCTTAGAAGTTTTAAAGAAACTATGAAGGTGGGGAAGCTAGTTTCAGGAAGACTGTTTATTGTTTTAAAAGAAGTTAAAATGCTAGTTGGGATAGGCTCAAAGAGGCTCTTCTAGCCCGCCTATCCAGAAGCACTTCAGACCGTATAAAAAAAGTACTATGCGATGACATGTTGCCTTTGCCGGGCATTGAGGAACTGTGTCTCCAGTTTGTTGAATCTTTCCTCAAGTGACATAACTTCACTTGAGGATGAGGAAGAAGAAAGAGGAAAAAAAGCGGCAGGGTTAGATACCGCATGTATTCTTCTTCTTCAGAAAAACGATTAGACTCATCACATGTGACGGCATGTGATGACAGTAATTCACAACTCCGTCTTCTGGTCCTCGACATTTCTTCGTCCAAGAACTTCCTCGTTGATGCAGGTGCTGAAGTTTCAGTTCTCCCTGCTACTGTGGAGGAAAAATTCTCCAGAAAATCAGACTTCTACCTCTACGCCGCTAACGCGACTAAAGTTAGCACTTACGGTACACGGTCTTTAAACTTAAACATTGGTCTCAGACGAGTGTTCTGTCAGACCTTTGTTATAGCCGATGTTACCACTCCTATCCTAGGAGCTAGTTTTCTCAATAAATACGGCCTTTTTTTTTTAAGGCATTCATGCTCTATGTAGGAGCGTTGCCAGGCTAATCAGCTTGAGGCGTTGCCAGGCTAATCGAATATTCACCACGGTCATTCGCAACAGCGACATAATTACCATGGCAGCCGATTTTTTTAAGGTCGTTTATTACGTCAGTCTCCCATTGTAGTCGTGGTCTACCTCGCGGTCTACCACTCCCAGGGGTACTAACGTACATTTTTCTAATCATTCCAGACTGAGAATCGGCTCGTAGAACATGCCCAAACCTATCAGAACGGATGCAATCCTATTAGAACGGATACAACCTATTATATCAGAACCCTCAAGAAGGTCTCTGATCTCAAAGTTAGTTATACTGGGTTCTATACTCTCCATCGTCTGTCTAAGTGGACCAAAAATGTAGCGTATAGATTAATTACAGTTTTTGTTGATATAACAAGTACTCTATAACGGATCTTTTTCGACAATATCGTACAAATTACATTGGACTAATTTAGTTTAAAGTAATTTGATGCGAAATAACGGATAAACTAATTTTTTCAAATTTTGACTTATAGACCACTTTCATAATTATGGGCATAAATGTATTATACTCGTACGTATACAAATTGTATTTCTTATTTATTATAAGAATAAAATAAAAGTTTCCTATAAATATCACTTTAAGTTGCAAATTATATAAAAATAAACCAATTGGATTGCATTAAAAAATACTATAGGGTAAATAGAATGAGTATACAAACATTTCTCTTAAAAATATTTATCACTGGACCGAATTTGTTTCAGGAGATCATTATCTTTCAAAACGTAAGCATGAAATTCTTAACACATAAATTCAAAATCCGTTTACATTAGTAGTTCGTTTTCTACGCAAGAAACATTTATGAACATATTCGCTGGCGCATTGAATTTCCCATTCAAATGGAAAATATAAAATTTACTCATTTCTTCTAGTTTGTACAATTAATTTAGGCAGGTTCAAGAAACCCATCCACTTTTTTTTAAGTCATAGTTTTCCAGCAGTAAGCTAAAACTGATGAGTTGTGAAACATTCTCTTTTAATAGAACGTTTTCCTGAAATAATAGATCAACAAAAATCTCTTTCACATCAATTCACTCTTTCACCGAAATTCGTAAAATAACTGAGACATGCCTAACTCAATAGAATAGAATCCTTTTAAAATTATTGGGCAGTTAGAATTAATGAGCGATAAAAAGTAACTTTTCAGAGGTACATTTATGTGCACCCGTTCAACGACAGGAAAGCCATAAAGTTAGCCATTTAATCACATTGAGTCGTAGCAATTCCGTGTACTCTGTGTCACTTAAATCGAAAACTGTTTGAATTTTTCTATCTTACCGAGTGTGAAAAGAATTTGTTATACATACGTTTTTAAAATAATTTATTCGATATCAATTTGGAGACAATTGCTGGCTTGAAATGTCTAACAAATTGTTATTAAGTCATCGGTGAACACACTTTGATGAATCCAAAAATTGACGTTGGCGTTATCAATATCATCACACTAAGAATAGTAGATTGTATTACTAGTGCGAATGCGTTTTCCAAACAAGAGTTAGTTCAATAACTCGCGTTTGGAAAACGTATTCGCACTAGTAATACACACTATTTTTTGTAACAAATGCATAAAATTTATAAATATTTATTTAATTGTTAATTTAATCATTTGTTTAACAAAGTTATAAACAAATTTGAGGTATTTAAATAAGTAAAGTGCGCCATCTTCGTTGTAATAGTTGTAAATTATAAGAATCCAACTACCGATAAAAAAATAAACATAAGAATCCAACTACCGGTTTTATAAAAAACAAGAATCCAATAAGAGCTGTCATAATTGTAAACTTAGAAAACCCAAATAAATTGTTTTTTCTTGCAATTTCAAATGATGCAATGTGTTTAAGTTGTTTTTACTATATGGTAAGTAAATTAAATTATTATTTTGATATTTTAGTGCTATAAAAATATTATATATAGGATAGATTTAACTACAAAACTCACATGCAGGCGGCGTGCGTGCCAGGCATACAAAATATTTGTTCATGGTCATATGTGCGGAAAAGTAGTTTTTTCTTTTATTCTATTCTAGTACAAAATTGAAAATTTTTTATGCATGTGTTACAAAAACAATATTGCGGGGTTAAACTAAGTTCATTTAATTTTGCAATTAAACAATAGTCAATATCGTTATCCACGATTATTGGGGACATTTTTCGTACCCCATTTCCAATTTTTATGTTGGGGTGTTTCGAAAAATCGAGATGGTAAAAGGGGTATAATACTCCAAAAATGGATGCGTCTGGCCACCTTAGATGAAATCGAATGCATCATTTCTTAAATATGTGCTTTTCCTTATTTTACTCGTCAGTCGGTTGGTGCTAACCGATTATTATATTTTAATATAGTGCTTTTATTTTCGATTCTATTATATAATAATTACGCCAACATTTCGTTCTAAATATGTATATCGTTCGCCAAAAAGAGAATGTTTTATTTAAAGTAAGCTTGATTTTTGTGTTACGTATATAATTGCCGTTATACCTCGTGTCGAACATTAAAGTTAAAAACTCGACAAAAAAGAATAGTTCTTCAATTTACACAATGGCGCGCTCGATAATATACAATCTACTACATATAACTTTTATTTTTGTTTAATTTTTACGCTATTATTTTTTTCGTTTTATTTGATTGCATATGATCATAATTAGAGATTTACTACCGTCCTTGAAAGGCTGTTGACATAATATAAAAAGTAAAGTAATCTAAACAAATATCGTGGTTTTAAAATTGCATTTAATTAACGTTAATTGCCAAGTAAATTTTATGTTTGCTGCTGAAATAAATTGCTGCTTGTTGATCTAGACGTTAAAGAATTATATTTGGTATACTAATACTAATAACTATGTATTCGTAATTTTAAAATTAATTTTTAAAAGTTTATTTATGGAAATATTTTACGAAATTTGTTTGTATTTTGTCTAATCGATTATATTCTTAAAATAATAACAATTTTATTGTTGGAGATTCGTGGAAAAATTAAACTTTAATTTATTGCTTTTACGATTTAATCTAGACGGAGTACATTTTGATGTGGAGTGGTAATCTTTATTTTCATACCTGAAGACCATTGTTTATAGGTATATATATTTTTCAGGGCTGCAACGTATAATACGGTAACGTATAAAACACGTATTATACGTACGTATAAAATGTATAAAACGTACAGTATAAAACACACAATTATTTACGTTTTATACCGTATAAAAGTAAAATCCTTAATAAATAAAAATACATTTATATAATATCATTGCGGGCGTATTATTCATCGTACTCGTGATATTTAATATTATTAAAGCCTAGATTTCTGAACTAATAGGAACATTTGCTTTAAAAAATATAGCGTCGTCATGATAACTTCTTATCCAACTATTATTCCTATTAGTTCAGAAAACTTCCACATTTAACGTAAATGCTTCTTTTCAAAATATAATTATTTGTTTTCAAAACAAATTTAGTCTGCAATAATGTGACATTTCCAACCATACCTTTTATTCATCAATGACCAAAATTGAATTACTTCGGTCTGAAAGACCTAAGTATTACATTCATGAGCTCAAAGTGAAATTCTTACCCCCACTTTTTTTGACATTTCTCGACGTTTTAGGACCTCCTGATTCTAAAAAAGCAAAAAAAAAAAAAATGTATGTCTGTCTGCCGGCCGGCCGGCTGGCCGTCCGGCCGGCCGTCCGCCGTCATTACCTACGCTGCAGGGAAAACCGCTGGAGGGATTTCAAAAATTTTTGTTTCTAAAAATAGGTATTCACAAGGGACAGGTCCGAAAGGACGCTGTGTTCGATAATTGTACCGGAAGTGTGTCAAAAACATCATTATGTGTGTCAAAAATAGCAAATTTTCATATTTTTGGCTTAAAAAACGTTCATTTTAAGTGATTACGAGTAGGAACATTAAATTTGGAGAAATCTTGATGGTCGGGATTGGTATGTGAGATCAAAAACTAGATTATTGCATTATAAGTTTGTCAAAAAAATGTTGTCAAGTGTGTCAAAAGAAAGATTTTTATTTATTTTTCTACCTAATTTTTTGGAAAAAAAAATAAAGTTAATTGTTTGTTTGAAATTAAGTTTTATTATTATTATTGAGAATTATGGCATTATAAGTTTGTCAAAAAAATGTTGTCAAGTGTGTCAAAAGAAAGATTTTTATTTATTTTTTTACTCAGTTTTTTGGAAAAAACAAAATGGTTTGTTTGAAATGAAATTTTATTATTATTATTGAGAATTATGGCATTATAAGTTTGTCAAAAAAAAGGTGTCAAGTGTGTCAAAAGATTTTTATTTCGTTTTTTTACCCAATCTTTTGGAAAAAAATAAAATTGTTTCTTTGAAATGAAATTTTATTATTATTATTGAGAATTATGGAATTATAAGTTTGTCAAAATATGTTATCAAGTGTGTCAAAAAAAAGGTTTTTATTTATTTTTTACCCAATTTTTTTTAGAAAAAAATAAAATTTATAGTTTGTATGACATGATATTTAATTATTATTATAGAGAATTATGGCATTATAAGTTTGTCAAAAAATAATGTCAAGTGTGTCAAAAAAAGATTTTATTTATTTTTTTAGCCAATTTTTTGAAAAAAAAATGTAGCTGTTTTTATGACGTAAATGTAATTTAAAATGAAATTGGACATGGAAATTTTTGAATTTGTTATAGTTTTTGAAATATTTTTGGAATTTTGAAAAAGTTTGTATTTTTGATTTTGTATTTTGCAATATATTTAGAATTTCGGCAAAAGTTTTAATTTTTGATTTTGTAAGAATTTTTGGAATATTTTTAGAATGTTGAAAAATTTTTAATTTTTGATATTATTATAATTTTTGGAATTTTGAAAAAATTTTCAATTTTTGATTTTGTAATAATTTTTGCAATATTTTTAGAATTTTGGAAAAAGTTTGAATTTTTAAGAATTTTTGAAATATTATTGGAATTTAGAAAAAATTTAAATATTTGATTTTATTCTAATTTTTGGGATATTTTTGGAATTTTGAAAAAATTTGATTTTATTTAATTTAACAATATTTTTGGAATTTTGATTATAATTTTCCGGCAACGTATTGATGTTTCGTGTTAGTTTTGTAATAAATTTTTAAACAGAGTTTATCTCTGAATACTTGTACTTTAACAAAGAGTTATGTTTGATATACATCGCTGCCCAAAACTAAAAACCATGTCCTCATAAAAGTTTTTTGCCGAAAACTATATCAAAATCCTTAACCCAGACCGAAGTCTTGATATCTCAGAGCTGTGAGATTTCAGCCCCTCCATATTTTACACAATAAAATTCTAACTAAACTTTGTCGTTTGACGTAAATACATATTTTAACTATTACAACTTTTGTATAAAAAGAAGATTTGATCTGCAAGAACATGATATTTTCAAACTGGGCCTATTAATTGGAAGTGGTGCAACCCGGATTCACACAACAAAATTTCTTAAGAACATCTCTCTAATAATCCCCAATAATTTCCCTAACTGCTATGAAAAAAACGACATTTATTATATAATATTTCCCAGCTGTGCTTATTAGATGGGAGGAGCTGAAGCTGAATTGAACCATATTTCATATATTCAATAACATTTCATGATACCAAATAATTAATTTCATAGGCCAAATGTTTCTAATCCAAAATGTTTCCCATTAAGTAAATGTTGGAATCAAAATGAAAGAAAATCATATAGCATACGTGTTGAAAAATTCAAAAATAACTTAATTGCTTGAGTTTAAGTGCTCCAAAAATTTCTAATATATAATTCAAAATTTTCAATATTCAAATCTAATGAATTAAAAATTAAATTAACCAGTTTAATGTACAGTAACATTGTCTTTCGTATAAACTATAAAGTAAATATACATTCAATCTAGAATTTAAATAGTTTTTGTTATAAATTATAAAATATATAAATAATTTATAACTACCTAATTATATTTTTACTAAGTAACGGTCGTTCAATAAGTCCGTAGGATAAGTAAGAAAAAAACAACATTTTGACAAAACTCGATTTTTTTATTCAACATAGTTGCCTTCGAGGGCGATACAACGAGTATAGCGATTTTCCAACTTTTCTATACCACTTTTATAGTACGATTTCTCTTTCTCGTCAAAATAGGCCTCAGTTTCAGCGATTACTTCATCATTGGACTTAAATTTCTTTCCAGCAAGCATTCTCTTGAGATCTGAAAACAGGAAAAAGTCGCTGGGGACTAAATCTGGAGAATATGGTGGGTGGGTAAGCAATTCAAAGCCCAATTCATTCAATTTTGCCATCGTTTTCGTCGATCTGTGACACGGTGCATTATCTTGGTGAAACAACACTTTTTTCTTTTGCAAATGTGGCCGTTTCTTTGCGATTTCAGCCTTCAATCGATCCAAAAGTTCACAGTAATACTCGCTGTTGATGGTGGTTCCTTTTTGGAGATAGTCGATGAATATTATTCCGTTCGTATCCCAAAATACAGACGCCATCACCTTACCGGCCGACTGTTGCGTCTTTGCTCGCTTTGGATTCGGTTCGTCGACTGCTGTCCACTCAGCTGACTGTCTTTTGGATTCTGGTGTGTAATTGTGAAGCCATGTCTCATCCATTGTCATGTCACATATCTACGATAGAATTCCCCTTTATTGCGGTTTAACAGTGCCAAAGACTCCTCCGAAGCATCGATTCGTTGTTGTTTTTGGTCGACTGTGAGCTCACGCAGCACCCAATTTGCACAGAGCTTTCGCATACCCAAATGTTCATGTAAAATGGTAAAAACACTACCATCTGCTACCTTTACAATGTCAGCTATTTCGTGCACCTTCAATTTGCGATCGTTCATAACCAATTTGTGGAGTTTTTTTTATGTTTTCTGGAATAACAGCCGCATTTGGGCGTCCACTGCGCTCTGCATCTTTTGTGCTGGTACGACCACATTTAAATTCAGCCATCCACTTCTCTACCATTTGTCTGGATGGAGCAGAGTTTGGATAATGTTTATCAAGCCATTGTTTGGTTTCCACTGTATTTTTTTTCATCAAAAAGCAATGCTTTATTAAAATTCGAAATTCACTTTTTTCCATTTTTTTTTCAAAAGCAAAAGTTGCTTCACACAAAATGCTGTAACTCACGAATAAATAGTCAGATTGCTGTCAAATTTATACACGTATCGTTTGAAGGTTAGCACTAAATAAAAATCATATGGAAAAAATTCTAGTAACGCCATCTATGTGTCATCCTACGGACTTATTGAATGTAGTATAAAAATTAAACTTATAATTAATATCTTAAGTAAGAAGTATTTTTAGTTTTTTTTTAATGAATTTCAAAGCAACCCTGATATTTTTTATTAAATCAATGTGTTGGGTTGTATGCGACGAGGTTTTTCTAAACCATTTAAACGAGATTTTTCTAACCATTTCTAAACATTTTACAGTATATACATATATGTATATTACTTCAGAAATAATTTACCATTTAATTGGTTAAGTATTTCTAGATAAATTTCGTATGTAGGCGAGATGTATGCAACATATAACACGGACCTATGCAATAAAAATCAATTACCGATTCGGCATATCGTAATAAAATAAAAGTAATAAAACAAAACTTAACAGCAATGTTCGCCGAAGTCAGTGCAATAGACAATAGTTGAAATTAGTATGTGTGGCGAAAATCTAAGCGAATGTGAAAGAACTCGTTTATTAGGGGCCGATATGAATGCGAATAGAAGATAAATCCTCGGATAAATCGTCGTTTGTATTGTATGAATCAGGATAGAACAACAGATTAATTCGAGAATAAAATTCTATCCTCAGATTTATTCTTAATATTTCAATTATATAAAACAAAAGATAAAACAATTTGTTTTTTTTCTTGACATGCGCATAGCAGGATATTTTTGTTATGAATTTGTGGTTATTTGATATAAATTAATAGCAAAATAAATAATACTTTTTATATAATTTTAATATGTATATTCAATTTAAGTTTTGAAATAATGTTTTTTAATTTATAATTAAATTTATTTAATAGAAAAGTAAAAGAAAAAGTATTGCCACTGATAAAATTTACTGCTATAAACTGTAATAAAAAAATCTATCCATATTCATTCATTCGACGAAAAATAAAATCCTCGGATGAAGATAAAACTTTATTCTCGGCTTTTTTTCTATCTTTCATTGTAACTAACGGCTACCGGCTTTTTTTATATTTCTATCCTAATACAATCGGAACTAGGAGTCAATATTGCAAATGATTTCCTATTTTCTGGTCAGTTTCTACAATGGTTTAGAAAATTCGACTTTCTCAATAGTTGCATAACATATTACACTCCGTATCAATTAATCCATGTCAATAATTTCGTTCTTGTATGGAGAATTGCTGTCTACGCAGTGTTTGTTTTCCAAGCTGATGTTAAACATATTATCAGTGTTCGAAATTTGACATCACATCTTGAATCGCCGTAGCACCGTCGCACTATTACTGATCTTGTTGTTTCTTATAAAATACTAAAAGGGTTCCCTTAAGAAGAGATAAAACAAATTTTGGATTTTTTAAGACTAGCTATACAGGCAGGCCACTTTTATGACAATCTGTATCGTCAGCGAAATGTTATGTACTTTTTTTATTTGCTATCATTTGTTATAATGTTACTACCCAGGTTAGAAATACCAACGCTTATCGAATGGGCCAAACTTGGCCAAAGCTTGGAAAACTAAGAAATGATTATCAAGGCATGGCCAAGTCTTAGTCTGATACAGTTTGTCATACTAAACCAATGGTTAAAATAAATAAATAAGTTTATCATTTAACTACTATATTTAGTTTTGGGCCAAGCTTGGTCCAATGTTAAAACTGGGCCAATATTGGTTCGTTGTTTAATATTGGCAGCCTCTTCCTACCCGGGGCAATCATAAATCATGCAATTCAATACATAAACGGTCTAAGCCGGTCCAAATATCTATTTTATAATTTAATTCTTTTAAATTTTTATTAATATCTTTGTCATAAGAAGTTAATTAATTTGTTAAATAAATTACTTTGATTTACTTTTATCGTTTTTTACATGCATTGAATAAAAAATTAAAAAGCTATCAATTCGATTTATTTGTTTTAGAATTGGCCCAGCATTGTATTTAAATATTGTTCCAATGTGTAAAAATAATAATGGTACATGGTTATTAATCATGGTTGAAACAACATTCAACCATTTTTATTTTAAAGCTTGTCTCAACATTGTTCGACCTTAAAACAAGCTTGGCTCAATATAAAACAATCCTTTCTGCTTACCTGGGTAGAATTGGGCCAGCATTGTATTTAAATATTGTTCCAATGTGTAAAAATAATAATGGTACGTGGTTATCATTTAAGGTTAAAACAACATTCAACCAAGTTTATTGTAAAGCTTGTCCCAAAATTGTTCGACCTTAGAACAAGCTTGGCTCAATGTAAAAACAATCCTCTCTGCTTATCTGGGTATGGTACTATTTTTGGTTGTTATTTGATGTTTGATCATAAATTTGTGCATAAACTTTGTATTTGAAGAAATTTGATTAGTATTCTGGTCATTTCTGGTCATTGATTATCATTTCATTATGCACTGCTCTAGTGAGAAACATATTACGTTACTGTTACGTAGGTGATTTTATCATAATAAATAAACAATAACGTATATTAACAATAACTGTATTGTAAGTGACAATTTTTAGTTAGACAAGTTTTAGTTTTAGAAAAACCAATTTTTGAGAAAAGCATGCCATGTTTCTTTTGATTTTTATGTTGATTGATAAGGCCTTTAAGAAAATACTTTCAGTATCGTTTAATAAGACGTTTCCGGTTTCTGTTATTATAGTTAAATTTTGGCTTTTGTAAAATATAAATCATTCCCTCTCTTAAAAAATTGTTATTTTGCCATACGGATTCTGTTATTATTTTTTGAAGTTTCGCTTCTGTCATTTTGTCATTCTGCAAATGTCATTTGGCATTACGGATTCTGTTATTATGTTTTGAAGTTTCACTTCTGTAATTTTGTCCTTCTAAAAATGTCATTTGGCAATACGGGTTCTGTTATTATTTTTTAAAATTTCATGCTGTCATTCTATTCTTATTATTTAATCAAATTAAAATATTCAATTTTATTATAATTGATGAGTTTTGTTCATAATGCATGATTCCTGGTTAATTTTTGTATTATAATAACTAGGGGGTATCCTGCGGGCTTCGCTCTCCCCCTCCCTCCCCCTCCCTCCCTCACCCCCTCCACCCACACGTCAACGCACTTAATCTTTTCATCCAACTTTGTTGTATTATCTCTTTTATTGTAATACCTCTATATATACTATGTTAGGTGTATTATTGCCATTCGCCAAAATGAAAAGATTTGGGGCATCACTAACACGTGAACATGCTACATACAATTGTCCATGGGTGAAGCAACCTTGGTTTAAATCAACACCAGCTCTCTTTAAAGTTTGACCTTGTGATTTATTAATAGTCATTGCGAAGCTAACATTTATGGGGAATTGCAATCTTTTAAATTGAAATGGATAATTTGATGGGATGATAGGTTTTCTAGGTATAAAAACCATTTCGCCTTTACCACAAACCGGTAATAATGATGGCTTCGATTATATTCTCTCGTAAAGAAGCCGTTGCCGAGTGCCGTTGCAAAGTTTTTCTCTCTCTCTCAGGCGTTTACATCCCATGGAGGGATTTTGCCGTCTGTGCCACCAGCTTCCAATCATCTCGTTCCATGACCAGTTGACCCCAGTTTCGACATCCTATATCACGAAGGTCTTGGATGATGTCAACACGCCAGCGTTGTCTAGGTCTTCCTCTTCGACGAACACCAGCTGGTTGTTGTTGGGACGCTTTTTTTATCATTCTATCCAATGGAGCCCTTTCTACATGACCAAACCATCTAATCCGGTTGGATTTAATGAATCCGATTACATCGCAGCCTCCAAGAAGCTGTCTGATTTCATGATTCATTCGGATTCTATACTGATTTTCAGCAACTTTACATGGACCATAAATTGTTCGTATGACCTTCCTCTCGAATGTTGATAAAATTCTACAATCGGAGGAAGTCAGTGTCCAGCTTTCACTTCCAAATGTAAGCACAGGTCGAATTAATGCTTTGTAAAGTGTGAGTTTACACGAACGCGAAAGATGTTTTGATCGCAGAAGTTTTGAGTATGCGTAGAAAACTCTGTATGCGGCAGAGACACGGGCTTTGATAACTGCCTGCATGTCATTTGACGATGTTATTACAGACCCGAGGTATTTGAAGTTTTCCACGCGTTCCACTTCATAGTCGCCAGTATCCAGATTTCCGGGAGGTATGTTCTTGGAGGTATGTTCTTGTTAACACTTTGGTTTTGCCGGTGTAGTGCCAATGATAGTATAACACTACTATATGATAAATTGTAGTGCCAATATTATTGCGTAACACTACTTTTTATTGACAAGGAAGTACTAGACGAGTTAAAATGTAAAGTAGATGCAGCCCTTTTTTGTGCGGTCACTGATGCAGGAAGCTCTACGTCGGAATTATCCGATAAATTTAGTTTTGTATTTTTTAAAAAGTTTGATGGTGCTATCGGGCCTTCGGAGTTTATATTGGAGTCTGATTTTGATATACTATTTGTATTTAAATTAGGTCGTTCTGTTTGAAAATTTGTATTGTTTGTATTGTTTTGTGATTGGTTACAAGGTTTAGGAATTTTTGATGTGTCCTGAACAGCTGAAAGCGATGGAAGAGATGATATATCGGATGATGGGGGCCGTGGAGTAATTCGATTTTCGTTTTGGTGTTGTGGGATTATACTGTTTGGTAATGTCAGTGGAGTAGATTTAGAAGTGTTTGTTATATTTTGTGAAGGAACGTATGTTGTATAAGAAGATGTGTAGTTAAATTGAGGAGAGTTTGTGTTATGTTGAGTTGTGTCGAGTTGAGGAGAACTAGCTTTTCTGAAGGATAATACAAAATATATACGTAAAGTTGACTCTATGTCTGGAAATGGTTCGAATAGTTTATTTAACATGGCTGTTATACGTGAGTATAGAATTTTGGCAAACATTTCCTGTTCTAGGTTGTTTAATAGACGTATGACATTTTTGGCTTGCATAACAAAAGTGTCTATTTTTTCGATATTGTTAATGTCAAATTTGTTAACAATACCGAATAGGTGGTCGATATAGACTACCATAGAATTTAGCATTTTGGGTAAAAAGTATTTATTATTATGTGGACAGGATTATAGGATTGAATACAGGGAAATACGGATTGAATATAAAACAAATTATAACCAAATTTCGAACTGTGGTAAAACTTAAGTTAAGAGTTAAATCGAATTTAGATAAGAAAAATTTTTCTGATCTTACTACTAATTATGATTGAAAAATCTTACCAAATTATTTGAACACGAAGTTTATGTTGGTGAAGTTGATGATGGTGATCCTTCCTTTTATTGCGGATACTCCAGTTTTTTTTTTTTTTTTTTTTTTAAATTCTATTGGGGCTGGAACACAGCTCGTTGTTCGTATCCAATTGTAATGGGTGGGTTTGCTGTTCGTTTACTCCTTTAAATTCCTTCTCCTTTTGTCGGTAAGGATAACCGGCTGCCCCAAAATGTAGTGCAAATGATAGTATAACTCTACTATATGATAAATTATAGTGCCAATATTATTGCGTAACACTACTTTTTATTTCTGTTGCAAGATGTGGTGCCACTACTATTTACACACTACCAAAACGTTGTGGCGTTATTGTTGTACTAACTAGTATGATGGGCTATATCTACGTTGACACTAGTAGTTTTGTATAGAGCACTTAAAACATTGGACTTAGATTCACGAAAAACTCACTTAATATCCGGAACTTGAATTTTATCTCAATTTTATTATTAAAAGATTGTACTTCTTTTTATATTTATATACCGTTTTTTATTATTTGCACTTTTTAATAATTATAATTAATTTAATTCTACAGTTCTATTAATTTGTTATAAACGAATGATTTGAAATAGCTTATTCGATAACGATTGGTTTTTAAATTGGTTTCTAGATTTAATTGTTTACTTTTAAACGACCGACTTGATTTGATTTTTGTGTAAATCTTATTTGATGGATTTTTCCGATTACCTTAACTCACTTGCTTGTTTTGTTTTGAAAAAACTGCTTTTATTGATTTATTTAAGAAAAAACTGATTTTAAGTGAATTCACTTTTAAAAGACTGACTGAGTTTTAAAATTATTTAATTTCTGAAAACGACTGTTTTATTGATTTTTGTAAAACTGACTCCGGTAATTGTCTGAACACATCCTACCGGCTGCGCCAAATGTAGTGCCAATGATAGTATAACACTACTATATGATAAATTGTAGTGCCAATATTATTGCGTAACACTACTTTTTATTTGTGTTTCAAGATATGGTGCCACTATTATTTGCGCACTACCAAAATGTTGTGGCGTTATTGTTGTACTAACTAGTATATTTGGTGGGCTAGGGTGGTTATTTTGTAGCGTTATCTCACTAGGTGAGATAAATAGTGAGATAAAAAAATTATGTTTAAATGATTTCTTTTATCTAATATAATCGATCAAAGACAAATATTTTATCTCACTTTTTATCTCACCTAGTGAGATAACGCTACAAAATAACCACCTAGATCTACGTTGACACTAGTAGTTTTGTATAGAGTCACTTAAAATATTGGACTTAGGTTCACAATAAACTCACTTAAAATTGGGAACTTAAATTTTATCTCAATTTATTTTATTATTAAAAGATTGTACTTTTTTTATATTTATATACACCGTTTTTTATTAGTTGCACTCTATAATAATTATAATTTATTTAAATCTACAGTTTGTAAATATTTAGTTATAGATTAGTTTAGTTATAGATTAGTTTAGTTATAGATTAGATTGATTGACTTTATTGATTAGTCTAAAATGACTGTTAAATTGATTTAGTGTAAAAACTGTTTTTAAATTAACTATTAGCTACAAAACGACTGTATTGATTTGAATTTTAAAACGATTCTGTTAACTGTGTGAACACTGACTGACTAATTGTTAGTCAAAATATTTCTTTTATAATTTTAAATTGATTACCTTTGGAAATTGATTTTTAAATTCATATTTATTATTAATTGGAACTTTTTCGCTTGCTCGAAGAAATGAGCTTCCACATAACTATTAAATATGCCGGGTTGAATCCTTGAGCAAAACCATGTTTTTCATGATCTTAGTATATGCTTCTAGCACTATAAGGATAATTAGTAACCCAATTTAGCTTTGTTCCTACAAATTTGAAAACAAAAAGTATTTTACTTTTATTTCCTCCATTTTATCATGAAATATTGCCCTATGTCGTTTATTATTATGTAAAAGGATTTATTATTTAGTTTTCCATTCTTTAAAAAGAATATAAAAAACCAAAAGATAAGAAATTTTCGTTCATCATCTTAAAAAATATGATGTTGTGAAACCTAGGTCTTAAAGAGTTTTATGAGTTGGTGTGACACATATTGTTATTCCAACTACACAATACATTTTATTAAAAAAATATGTCAAATATTTTGAAATAGAACAATTTTTTTTGAAATTTTCGGTGAAAAAGATGAAGAATAATGTCATTGAAGCTACAATTTTGAATGGATAATTCAAAGGGGAAGATGTACTGTTCCCACGCATTTCAATGATCCCAACTTGCTTTTGCAATGACCATCAACAAAGCACAAGGACAATTGCTGCAAGGATGTGGACTAGGTAGATTTGGAGAATCCGTACTTCTCACATCTGGACAACTGTATGTGGCCATCTAACTTCGGAATACCTTCTGATTTATTCGTGTACGCATCTAGACGGAAAAACACAAAATATAATTTGTGCCCACAAGCACACGAATAAAGAAATAGAATTAAAACGACATTTTGAAATTTTTTCCTTTTTAAAATAAATAATTGTTGCAATAAAAATGATACAATGTAAATTGAATGTTAGGTACGTTTAGCGTAACTGAAACAACTGTAAAAACAACAACAATTGTATTACATTTTTCGTTGTTTCAAATGTTTCAGTCGAATCGAACACAGCTGTTATCAAAACGAGTTTTCTTGACTTTCCCTTCTTATGGGATACCGACAGTATGCGACGGGTATAATGTTAAATAAACAAAAGTTTTACACTATTTGGTGTAAAATAAATAAAGTTTTGAGAGATTTTTTGAGTGATTAAGCTTAAAGTAATTATTTTAATTCACATGAATTTTGCAATTTTAAAGCATTTTTTATTTTCTCTCAGAAAAACTTCTTTAAAACAGTTTTTGTGTGTTTCGTGTCGGGAACAAATACAATTTACAATTGTATAATCACAGATGGAGAATTCAATTTAAATAAAAATATGAGATAATGAAGTTTCAATTTAGAAATTATCTGAACATGAGAATTAAAATACGTTTCATTGTTGTTTCATCCTCTGAGGCTGAGACTGTAAGATGGCTTTGAACTATGATGTCTCTGATCAGTGTGAGTTCAATCCCGACAATAATTACGTATTATCGGGAATAATACTTTTAATAATTACTTTGAGCAATAATTACTCACAAAATCGCCCAAAAAGTAATATTTCATTAATGTGGTCTATATATGGAACATATATGCCGATATATTGACCGTGTTTAAGATATTAGTTTAGTATTGATTTGCAACAATCCATAATGACTTTAAAATGACTTAGGATGTTCACTAAATAGAAATATTTCTCATCCTATGAATTCACATTCTATGAATTCTAATACAAAAACTTCCAAAGAGTTTTGATTTTTATGCATCACTTCTTCTATTACTTTTTTGTATCACTTCTTCTATACCTTCATCGAATGTATTGTCACTATTCTTACTGCCCTTGCTGACCATAAAATGATATAACGATTAAAATTGTTTTCAATGTTTTTATAGTAACCTGCCGGTAAAGAAAGCGTATATTAAACCGCATGAGCACTGTGAAAATTTATGAATCCATTTTTGTTCCTTATAATGTTCTATATAGAGACACACCTAAAACCCTACACACCTGAAAACTTATTTAATCGCGTTTTTTTTTATATATCCTTTGTTTTATATATAATACTATTTTTTTATATTTTACTGATCAACTAGAGTGCTGATCGTTCATTCATATTTTTAAAAAAAATAGAAAATCATTTCTCATTACTACTCTTTGAAATTATTGCTACTACGTCAACAAAATGTATACACACAAACTTTATTTGAAGGCGTAGCAAAGCACGCCGGGTCCCGCTAGTATATATATATATATATATATATATATATATATATATATATATATATATATATATATATATATATATATATATATATATATATATATATATATATATATATATATATATATATATATATATATATATATATATATATATATATATATATATATATATATATATATATATATAACGATATGACCTATAACGGAATTTACCGGCACTCTCACGATCGCATTTCTTAACCTACAACGAAAATTTTTTCTGTATACGTTGCGGCAAAAAATCTTTTGGACAAGTTCGCGAACTGGCCATATCCGGGTACAGGTTGAGTGGTTAGAGACAAAAAAGTCGAAAAATCTAGGGCGTTATAACTTCCGTTTGAATCATAATATTTTAATAAAATTTATCAATATTGAATATTTGAACATATTTCTATCATTTATTTCCAAATGACAACCTTGGCGTTCCAGGTTCTTGAAAAATCAGCTGTTTTAAAAATTTAATAAATTTTGTTGTCCTTGATTTGGCTGAAAATGGCCAATCTCACTTTTGAATATGTGCGCATACGTTAACTAAAACATAAATCTTTTCAAAATTTAAAAAAAAAAATAGTTCAAGTCTAGAGTTTGAGACACCAGGGCTGTTAGAACAAAAACAAACGACAATTACCAACAATATCCTTAACCAAAACAGCAGTCTTGATATGTCAGAGCTGTGTGATTTTGGCCCCTTCATATTTTATTATTGAAAATGTTTCAACAGTTATATTTTTTTCTGCAGAACAAAATTCGACAGCTTTATAAGTTAAGATTTAGTATATAAAATGTTTTTAAGATTTTATTACCATTGGATATAGAAAAACTAGAAATATCAGAAGATATTTTTTTTATGGTTTATGTCCTGGTAAAAATAATCTTAGTTTTTACTGTTGATTCTGGAAACGGTTATAAAGATTTCCAACAGGTCCAACAGTGGCCAACAGTGGCCTCTCCGTTGATAATAAGTCGACTAAAAAGAGATCCGTTCTATATGGATAGAATCTTTAATCACTAAAACAAATTTTAGGTAAAATACAACAAACAAACTATAAAATTTACAAACTGTCCGTTAAAAATTGTTGGTAAAATTATTTCAACAGATATCAAACGTTAGTGGTACAGGAAATTTTTTTCACATTTTTGAACATAAGTCGAAATCTGCGCTTTCGAAAATTACAATTAAAAAAATTGTTTTGGAATAGAAAAAATTAACCCGACAAGGCCAAAAATAATTCCACTCTCATCCCCCTCAAAATAACATTTGAAATGATGAGCTGACCGCTATAGTTTTCGTTCAATCTCTACAGCATTTCCCATAATCATGAATTTTTTCAAATTTTTTCTTTGATGTTCGAAGTTAAGGAGGGAGAGGGGTGGGGGAGGAGGGGGGGACGGAGATAGGAAATATTTTTCACATTTTTGAACATAAGTCAAAATCTGCACTTTCGAAAATTACAAAAAAAAAGTTTTGAACTAGGAAAAATTAACCTTACATATGACACTTACTCGACAAGGACAAAAATTATTTTTTTCCAAAATTTCCACTCTCAACTTCTTCAAAATAACATTTGAAATGATGAGCCGACCGCTATAGTTTTCGTTCAATCTTTAAAACATTTCCCATAACCACGAATTCAAATCAAATTTTTTCTTGGGTAATGTTCAAAGTTACGGGGGGCGGGACATGAAAAAAATACTCGTTTTTGGCAATAACTCAAAAACTAAGTACTCGAAAATCCATTGAAATTTTTTTTGAAATACTTTGATCTTTTTCGATTTTTCTAAACCAAACTTGATTCCTTAAAAAACACTTTTGTTTTACAATCTCCTTATCTATGTTCATAAAATATTGATGAAGACAAATTTTTGATTTAAAAACTGTAGAAAAATTCAACTTGATAGCACTTATGGTTTGTGAGTAAATCAATTGTGTAGAAATTCGGACTGACACCAATAAGTTTTCCTTCGGTAAGTCTTACCGTTTTTACTCTTTTAAAATATGGTACCCTAAAAACGAACTTCAGCATATGGTGTTTAGGTAGTCTTGTAACGCGATTTGGGACAAATAAAAAGAGCTGTCCAATGTAAGGGTCTGGGAAACAATTCAAAATTATGACACAAATATATCAAATATATTTGCAGAGTGGTCATTACATAAATTTACTTTTAATAAATGAACCTGAATTGGTATGAGCAATAAAATACATTATTCATGATAAACCAGGTATAATTCTTATAGTCTTTTTTTATTTCATTTCAGATCAACATTGATTTTCAAACACTATACCAACAAATCCCAGAGGTTATACCAATTGGGATTGATTTATGAAAGTACTGCTTGCAATAATTAATTCCAACATAAAACTCACGAGAAGAAAATGGAATTATTGAACGCCATCAAAAACAAAAATAATAGAAGCACTGGTATATACACTACGATAACAAAAAGCGTAGAAAATCGTGATGTAGGCCCTGCAATACATCTTCATGGTTATATTGTTTTATGAACTTTTGAAACTCAAAAAACCATCTCGAAAATTGCTCGACTTCAATTGATGTGTTTGTGCTAGGCTTTAAAGAAAAACTGGTACAATACAAAGAGAGATTGGATAAAGTAATTATACATGGATGAAAATGACTTATTCGGTACATTCATTTGCTCACAACTCACAAGTCATTGCGTTGTTAAACATTTGCAATGTTAAAATATTTTTAAAATAACCGACGTTTCATATTTTTCATTTAACTACTCTGACAAAAGTTTCAAGTACTGCGCACAAATTTCAAAAATTTATGTTTATACGTAATTGCCAGTATTTAAAACAAACCACAGGATATGCTATTGATCACCGTTAAGATATATACACAAATGTTGTTAAGAACAATTTTGAACTGTTGGCGATACTTATTTTACCAGGTCATTAAAACAGACAATTTGTGAAGTAATGTAAATAAATATGTAAGTTATAATGATATGTAAATGTAAATAAATATAAAAGTTTTCCCTATCGCCACCTTTCTAATTCCTTCGTCATTCTTATCAAACGTTAACCCACTTTCACAGCTTTAAGTTTTGTAATCAAAATAAGCCATAATGCTTTAATCATTAAGTCTGATAACACACATAAAAACAAAACACAACTTTTTAACTAACAAAAATTATTTGGGTTATCAACCTTAAAGATGACTGACCTACGATCGAGTCATCGTAATAACAAACTTATCTGCTATGAAAAAAAATAAATAAAACGTAAAATAATTTAATTTTAGAAATAAATAAACACTAAGCGAACGAAAAAAAATTTATTTTGACCTCGCGAATGTTAAATAGTTACGCGACTTCAAGATTTACGTAAAGAAATATTGCCTTTACTCTGTGGTAATATTCTTGTAGTAGAGTATGAAGAATGTATTATATTTAAACGAGCATTTTTATCTTTTCGTTTATACATCTTGCTAGTTTTATAATAATAGTTGCTGTTTTTATTTACTAGGTTGTATAGAGGGAAGTAGGTAGTGTTTAGATTATAAATATTAATTTCAGAACTGCAAGCTATGCCATACTTTGAAAACATGTTTTAATAATAATAATGATTGGGATCAGAAAAGGAACAAATAGTATATTGTTTAATTAGGAGCTAAAGTACTACTTTTTACAATTATAGACGAAACACAAAAAGTCAATTTAGCTCTGAATTAAATACACTATTTTTTCGGCAAACGATTAAATTTTTTTACAAATATAAAATTAATACATCAAATTTTTTATAAATATGATTCAAAAAGGTATTATGAGTTAATAAATTTTCTAAAATTAATTTTTATTGATTTTAACTCATTAAAATGAACTGAAATGAATGCTGTTTTGCACAAATTCATAATCTCATGCTATGTTACTTTGCTGCCACCGTAAAAATATGAAATTTACTTTAATGCCGCCGTAAAAATATAAAAATTACTTTACTGCCACCGTAAAACGTGAAAGTTACTTTACTGCCGCCGTAAAAAAAATAAAAATTGCGTTACTTTACTGCCGCTTCGATTATTATAAGTCAAAAAGTAAGACTTTCACTAACTCTCTAGCGGCAGTAAAGTTAATAATCGTTTTTTTTGTTACACCAATTGTTTTCAAAATTTAAAATGTTGATACTTTCTAGTAAACAGTAAAGGAACTATGACGTTACGAATTTTTCAAACGTGGCTTTCACTTAAATTCCTTGAATTTATTCAAATTTGTTACATTATGTTTTGAAATTTAGGCAACCTTCGACTGTTTATCAATATGTATGCTGTTTTCTTTTATAAAACGTTTTGTGTATACAATAGCGATTACAATATGTGTCACACAAACACATAGATATCTTTGCAGATCGTGGTCCCACAACAACATGCGCTCTGAGGTGTTGATGAAATGCAGCTCAGACAGAGGAGTCCTTCTGTTCCCTGTTTTTATAAAATCATCGGATGTCGACAGATGCACAAAATGTCTAACGAGTGTGCCGTGTATAATAAAATACTTAAGTCATGAGGTATTCGATTTCATCTGAGCACCAGTGGTGAGGATATATATGAAGAAAACAAGGTGAACAATAGTGGACATTGTGGGAAATTGTAGGAAATCAAGATTCGATGTGAAATTTCGACCACTTACAATTTGTATAAGACATATTTGAACAGAGTACAAAAGTGCCAGGATTGAATAAGATAGATGCAGTACTGAAACTTGTCAAAAATAGTAATGAAACTTGACAACAAGAATGAACCCAACCTGAATTCACATTAAACTGTCAAAAAACAGTTTTCAAGTAAAACAAACCAAAGAATTGGATTTGGAGATATATCGATTTCTGGTGATTGAATGTACTTGTACAGAAAGTAAGTAGCAAATATGAAAATCAGCAAGTTAATTAAACGTAAAAACATAAACAAAACTCCCCACTCTTTGCACCGTTTCAACCTTTTGCAGCATATAGCTGCTAAAGGTTGAGACGGTGCAAAGTAAGTGCTGAATACGCGAACTAAACGCAATTCCTCATTTTCAAAACCAGCAATTAGTTATTCAAGATTTTATAAAGATTTTTTATCTATACGATAGCAATGGGTCTAAATCCTAACCATTATGTAATTTAGACTTATATGTCACCAGAATTGTATGTATTCAATTGAATAGAATGAAAAACTGCTTTGTAAAGCGAAAGAACCGTAACAAATGTTTTATCTCAATTCCAGTTCGGGGATCGAACCATCGTCCTTCTGATCGGAGTTTATGGTTAACCATTTAACCCACTCGACCATAAAATCTTGAATTTAAATTGGTTATAGTGGCAATTCTCCACTTGTTGGGTTTTGTCTCCCATATTCGTAGATCTTTAATGTTCTTCATTCAATGTCAACTTAGTTGAAGTATGAAGAACGGTAAAACGTGTTCGTAGAATAAAGAAAAAAATAAGACAAAAATTGACAATAAAAATTGAATTAAAATAATTGTGATGTTAAGTCGGTTGTCCAAAAATAAATTTTGGGGAGAGTGCAGTTAAGGCTTGAAACCACATACAACAGAAACAGAAACAGAATTCCATACAAAATTTACAGAACCAGAATTTTTTCCTGTCAAATTTGTATGAAATTCTGTTTCTGTTGTACATATGTGAATGCCCGGCTTCAGCGTGGTTTACTCTAAAAACGCTGTGTTATATCCTTCCTATTATTAACAATGTGATCTTTATATAAAACATTCAGTAAATCTGTTGTCGATACCAGAGCTTTGTTGAACAATCACAATTTAAAAAAAAAAGTTTAAAGAAATAAAAATTTTTTACCACAATAACCGCACTTTAGTCGATCCCCGAACTGGAATTGAGATAAAATATTTGTTACGGATCTTTCGCTTTTTAAAGCAATTTTTCATTCTATTCAATTGAATCTTAGATTATAAAATACGCAGGATAAGTAATATCTTTTTAAGTTGAAGTTATTTTTATTTACATAAAGTAGTGTGCGATTTTAACGTGATAGTATTTGCACTGAAAAAACACAGTAGCCTAGAAATTTAAATATCATCGAGGTTTTCCCTTGCTTGACCAAATATGCTTACAAAATAACAGACTTATGTAGAAAATTTTGTATTTAACATTTTTACCGATTGGAGAATGACCAACCTTATTCAATTTTATTTTATGTTTGTCAAAAGTATTTCGATTAAAATAAAACTGTATAATATTAAAACTGAAAATTTGATCCTAACTAAAATTTTGTCATGTGCGCTTTGGTTTTGTTTTCATTTAAACTAAATTTAAAATGAAATGGATATTGTTTATATGGTTTACTGTTTCAGGTTTTGTTTTAATTTAGAATGAAATTAAAATGAAATATATATTATTTGGCAGTTACTTCTTTCTGGCAATAGAAGAATAATAATATATTTTTTTTCTATAAATGGAAAGAGATAAAAATGCTGCATGGGACCCTGTATTTTTGTATTTATTTTTACAGGAGCCTTTTTATTTGTGGAAATTATTTTTATTTGTGGAATTAATTTACAAATAGCTTCAATTTTTTTCATAGTTTTATAGTGTAGATACACAAATATTACTTATCCTGTATATTTTATAATCTAAGAATTGAATACATTCATTTTTAGTGACTTGTGAGTCAAGTAATTAGTTAGTTTTGAGTTTTTTAGTTTGAATTATTTGGTGCATAAAGTCTAACAAGTTACATTTTATTTCAAGTTTAAACAGCTTTAAAACCAAACATTATACATATAAATAATTGAAGAAGCTGTAGGCGATTGGCGGCAATTTAATATTATGGTTATTATTTAAAATTTTTTTTAAACTTGTTTTAAGTTACGCAAATTAAAAAAAAAAATTAATAAAAAAATTTAAAAAAAAAATTAATAATTAAATAATTAATTAATTAATTTGCGTAACTTAAAACAAGTTTAAAAAAATTTAAAATAATAACAACCAATACCTAACATTATACATATTTTATTAATATTTAGTAGTATATTTGAGTTTTTGTAAAGTTTTCACTAATTCTGCGAGATACTGTTCGTTTGGTATACTGCATGGATAAATTTTTCCTCGTTTTTATAACTTGCTGAAAGTTATACTCGTATACTTGAATTACTCGAACCTGTTACTTTTTGGACGATATTAAACAACCATCCATCCAACCGGTTGCCTTAGCAACTATTTATTTGGGATCAGTTTTTATTGTTTTGAAATTTTTTTTTATTTTTGATCTACGGGTGTGACAACCCCGCGTACTCCAGTCCCTGCTATTGACATACGAGTTAACGTGAGATATCACATACCACTGGCAATAGCAGTGAGATATCACTAGCCAAGGCGACATCTTAGGGGTGGTGGCGGATGAACTGTATTCAGTCAACGGTAGCACACTCAATCTTAGCTGTGAAATAATCCTTGATGATGAGACGCTATTGCTTCCTTGAGGAAACGAACCTTCATATAACTATGTGTGACTTTAATTTTCAAGAAAGACAGTGAATCAAGGACGTCACAGGATCAAGGAATATGCAACCGGCAGGATTATTGGCAACTACATTTTTGTTTTGTTTCAGCAAATTTTTGTAAAAATTTGCTATTTACTTTTATTTTCTTTATTCTATCATAAAATATTGGCCTATGTCATATTTTGTCAGTGATAGGATTTTTTGTTTAGTTATCCATTCTTTGACCAAAAATATAAAAAAACAAAAAAAGAAAGATTTACGTCCATGAACATCTTTGAACGTATGTGGTTGTGGGACCTTGGTCTTAAAAGGTTTTTATGTGTTATTGTGACACATATTGTAATCCCTACTACACAACACATTTTATTAAAAAAAAAAAAAATTTAAGATCGGATCGGAGGCGACAATGTGAACTGGGACAATATTGTGAAGTTCGTATTGCATAACATTAAACGGTAACGATTTTACGAAAAAAGAATTTCACAATATTGTCTAAATTCAATTTAGGCAATATTGTGAAATTCGTTTTTCGTAAAATCGTGAACGTTACCGTTTAATGTTATGCAATACGAACTTCACAATATTGTCCAAATTCACATTTATATGTTCAGAAATAGGGTCCTTGCAATAATTGGATCTCGACCAGCTACGTAAAACAATTTCGCAAAAAAAGTGTTATTACTTGTCGTAAAATAATAGCCGATTTCTAAAAACTAAAAGTTTGTTTGTCATTTTAAAAAAAGTAAACAAAATTCTATTTTATCTTATCATCCAGTTTTTCTACCACATAAAAAACCATTTTTGTGACTAGACACTCATATAATTTTGTTATTTAGTTTAGTTTATTTATATATGGTAGATAAACCGGAAGATAAGATAATATAGAATTTTGTTGGTTTCATGAGGTTAGATCACACAAAACCATTACACGCGACAAAATATCACATCGAAAAAATTACAGCGAAAAAATAGAAAATATAACACTACGGTAATGGCACATCTTAAACTACCCCGCATAAAGATATTCCGTCAAAAATAATACAATCAAAAAATTAAAGTTTGTCTAGTAGTCGTTTTGTCCAGTCGTTTAAGGAGTGGTAAATATATTTGAAGGAGCCGGAATAAACCACCGCATTTCATATTTAATGAATTTTTCAGAAACCCTTCGTTTTGATGTGTTTGCATGCTACTCAACCCATCATTGCAGTATACCGATGTATACCGAATCGTTTATTTCGTCAACAACTTCTTATGAACATCTAATATGAAACTTCCCAAACAGAAATATGTCTGGGCTCAAATAGGGCTCCGATCAGATTTGCCCTAGTTCGAATGAGGCACTAAAAGGGTAGCCTGATTGGGCCCTGATCATGTGTTTTAACTGAATGATGTTACATCATTTTTGGGTTTATTTTGTTTAAACTTATTCTATTTTTTAGATAAACTTTAAAACTATAATCTCAGAAATTTTCAGCCTTATAACCGAAAATGTTCCAATTTTATAAGCCTTATACTAACCTAATGAAAAATAATTTCGAGCAATGTCATTCCAATAAGATTTTTTTTTCAAGTTATATTTTGTTTGTATTTTATTTATCTAAGTATACCGTTAGAAAAAATTAAATAAAAACGAAATAATGCAAAAATTAAGTTGAGTCAATATTCTTTTGAATTAAAAAGAATATTTTCGTTGGAAATTCGGAAATGTTTTAGATGCAATGCAAGAAAACTATTTAGAAATTGCATAGATCAAGTATATTTTGACACTTTTTCTTAAATCTATGTTTTTATTTATCAAATCTCACTTTTACTGTACTTAGTTCCCTATAAATTTCAAGCCCTTACTAGTTGAATTTTTTTCCGATTTATGTTTTATAATTTTGGTTTATGTTTATTTTATTCAATAACGAGGTAAAGGTAGTTAAAAATATTAAACAAACGTGTTTGTTTGACATGTTTGTTAAAACAATACAAAATCAAACAACCGTTTCCTTTAAATAAATTCAATACAGTCCGTTGTTTGTTGTATTTTACCTACAATTCTTTTTCAGTGTACATTGATATGAACGGAACTGATCGGATTCCGGTAATAAGATTAGGATGCTGTGTATTACATAATATATGTATCATTGGAAATGACTACAACATGGAAGCATATGTCGCTGAAGGTGAAGAAACACGTCAGAGAAACATAATATCACACATTGGTGTGACAATTTTAAACGATGATGTAGAGTCTGACAGACAAGACATTGTAGACACTGAATCAGTCATATCAGAAAATTCAGGCACTTCAAAAAGAAGTACTCTGTGTCAGTTATGACAACTAAACTAAAATAATGATAAAAACTATAATAATATAAATAACAATATAACTAACAACTTTTTATATAATAATATGATTAATATTAGTTGAATTTTTCAATTATCTTTTTCTTATTACTTTCATAAACCTGCAAACGTTGTTCACGATGTTCTTATGCTTGCTTTCTTTGTACCAGTTATTGCTTTTTAACTTCTAAGGTTTCTTGTTTGATAAGCAATTCGGCATCGAATTTATGTTTCCGATCTTGTCTCATCCCTTCGATCCCTTCTATCTCACCCATGATAATCTTGAAGTTGGCGTATCCTTTTCCGACTTGTTGAAGCTTCGTTTAGATTGATAATCTATTATTAGTACAATAAATTAAAGCTTTTTGAAAAATATACTTACTAGGTGGAAGAGCACGTTGATGATCTTCTAGTTGGCACGTTACATTTAATGGACTTATACTAGTTATGGTTATTGGATCAATATTGTGTAGATTTAGAAACAAATCTAAAAACTCCTCCATATAATCAAAAGGTATAGGAGCTCCCCCTGTCCTCCTATTATTGTCTTTAGCTATGTTGTATTTTTTTTAAATTTTTAAATTTATTTTTCCACTGGTTTGTGTGAATGCATAGCCATGGATTTGCAAATTTTCTCCCAAATTTCGTCGACCTTTATTTTTGTCTCGAGCAGATGGTAGCAATGTTCTTTTTAAGCGTCTATAAATGTTGTAATGGCAGCAACCGACAATCTGTTTTTAAACGGAGTTGGGTTATTAGATAGGATAGGATCAGCAAATGGATCAGCAAATGGAATGGGATCACCGTTTGGAATGGCCTCAGGAACTGTAATAGGATCAGGAATTGGAATGGGGCCAGAAGTTGGAATAGGAACAGCAGTTGGAACAAAATTGGTATTTGAAATAGATTCGGGTTTTATTGACGGACTGTTGACGTTGTTAAAGTATGCAGATATGCCAAGCTGTTTGCATTTAAAGGAACTGCGATCATTTCTAAATTTATAGTAAAAATAACAGTGTTGCAAAACGAAAAAAAAATTCGTAACGTTATGCATTTCGTTTTTATAACATTATATTTATTTTTCCGGTACGTTATTTCGTTGTGAAACAGAAAAATATTAAATTTCGTTATGTTATAACGTTATAGTTACGTTATTTTAAAATTAAATGTTATGTTTAAAACTAACCTATTTAAATATACAAAAAACGAAAATCTCTAATGAACAGTTACTTTTTTCATGCAAAATTAGAAAAATATTAATATAAAATTAATATTTTTCAAATTTTGCATGCAAAATGTAGTAAATCGTAGTAAAATAAAACTAAATTACTAAATACATGAAAAAAAT
>OY856186.1:216902219-216925705 GCA_963693315.1 Diogma glabrata
GCAATATATAATTTAGTTACTGTATATTCTTTGTACTTACGGTTATTTTCATCATTACATATTATATTGTTATTTTGTACAACAAATTTGCTATCAATTTTAACTGGAGTACACTGCATTCTAGAATGTTCAAAAGAATAATTTATATTTATTATTTTTGACAGTATTACCTTAGAAAACTTTACTATCTAGTATAGTAAAATAAAATGAAAACAGTTACGCCACACTTTACATGACAGTTTAACTTTATAGTTTTGAAACGATGGTACATCTGTCATCCAGAAAATTTTTGCTTTGTATTTTAAAATTATGGAACGATATTTGGTAGAGTAGAGTAACCGCGGTTATTTGTTGGATCTTCTACTTATTTTTTTTTATTTAAACACTGACACAAAATTAAAAGTAATGGTAACCTAATCTCGAAGTTGAAAGTTTATTATTTAAACTGTAACGACAGGTCTATTTCGAATTTTACTCTAAATCGAGAGATTTCATATTTAAAGAAATTCTCCAATAACTTGCTAATTTATTTCTTTATATTGAAACAAACGTAGACATTTTAGTGTGGCACTGTTTTCAATTCCAATTTTTTCTGTTAATTGTTTTGTTGCGTCATATATGTAAATTAATAGAACATGATTTTTGTTATGTAGAATCTGTCTGATTACAATATTAAATGTAGATATAAAACGTTAGTTCAAGTTTTTTTAAAAAAGTAAAATTGCTGTCTGTAGAAGAGATATTTTCTCTAATTATTTATTGAGATGATATATGGAAATAGTTGATATATAATTTATATTGAGATGGTAGGGGAAATTGCAATCGTTAAAACAACATGGGATGGAGAGATGATTTGTATTTGTATATAAGCGATAAAAATATTTGATAAAACAGATTATTATGTAAATTAAATCGAAAAGATAGTGTTATCGTGCCCACTTTTGTGGGATAAATATATCAATAAAATGTGAAATGTTCTCACCAAAAGATGTTCGTTGTATTATTTATTTTAAAATGACTTGTTCCTCAAGCTTATGAACACAAATTCAACAAAAGTAACACTGAACATGTTATAAAGGAATTAGCTACCACTCAAGAGTGATAAGTGTTTGAAGATATTCATTGATCAATTTGAAAAGATTTGAAATATAAAAGGCTACATGCAATATAAGACTAGTTGAATGAAGAGCGAGGGAGATTGAAGAATGAGTTAAGGGATCAAATTTGGGCCGAGGCCGCGCCACACCTTTGTGGTTTGGGCCAGGCTTAACATTTTCAAACGGCCCAAGCTTGAACCAAGTTTGGACTGATGTCCAGGGGCCAAGTCTGTTGAACTTGGACCAGGTCTACAAAACCTAAAGTTTAAAGATTATTTCATTAAAAGCTGCAAGAGAGGTTGTGGAAAGATTAACATATATAAACATAAAGAAAAACATATTGTGGCTTGTACATGCTTACAATGCTGGTCTGGTGAATAACGCGTAATTTAATAAACTGAATCTTGGTTTAGTCTAGGCATTTACAACTGGTCCAGACTGAAACCGAAGTTAACTAACCAAAACTTGGCTCGCCAAAACGAGTCCTAATTGGGTTCGTTATTTAATATTGGCAGCTCCTACCCGGGTAACTATTTGCATGAAAAACTCTTACTTTGGTGTCATATCATTAACTTTTCGTTTTAAACTTTAAGTTTTTAAAATAAATTGAACATAAAGATTACACGCGGTGGTCTCAACTACATCGTTCTGTATCTGTACAGCTTTGAATCAATTTCGGTTCGATTCGCCATATCTGCCCCCACGGCGAGGTTGAGACAACTGCATTTCGATTGGACATTTTTTTTCAGTGAACTTTTTTACACCTCCAATTTTACTTCCGCTTGGAGTTTTTGTTCATGTTCTAGAGAACACCGTTTACTTTTGCAAATGCGTGAGGGTGAAAATGTTTTGGATCTTATGGTCGAATTGATTAGATAATATGTCAATGAAATAGTATTTAGGAGTAATATTTTTTAAAGTTGGACGCTTTAGATATTTGATACCTTCGATTTTCCTAAAATTTTCAGGATATATTAGTAGTACTGTGATAAGAAAAAGTGCAGTTTACCACTTCTTAAATTGGGCGCATTTGACCTTGAATAGAGGTCAAAGTTTAAGATCACGGGTACATCGTATAAATTATATGATCATTTTGCTTCATAAAACCATGAGTGACCCATGACATGTTTTTAATATGACACTAGGTAGGTGCTAGCGATCCTTGACACTAGGTAGGTCTTAGCATAAATAATTTTGTGGCTCACTCACGGCTTTGAGGGTTCAGATCATTTCAAAATGTTGTTTTCGTTGCTTTTTTTGCCCTGTAATGTGGCTAAATATCTGCAAAGCCCGCATAGGTGACCCACAGCAATAACTATTGCATTAATTACACAGCATATGTAAGTGTTTAGAAAAATTTAAGACAGCTTTAGTAGTTAAACAGTCTTAAATTTGATAATTTTCCCAAAAAAAGGTCAAACTTCAAGGTCAATAACTCTAGAAGACATCATTTAAATCATCAGTTTGAGACATATCTCTAATTATATTCCATATTATGTAGTTTACAGTCCAGGCTTAAAACCAATGGAGCAAGGATTGTTTTTTTAATACATGCTTTTTTTCCAATATGCGTTTTACATAATGTACCACTATGCACATTTTACCTATTTCTCAGGCTTTATTTGATTTTTTAATAGTCGTCGTAAATCAATTTTTAACCAAGGCTATAATTGATTTAGTAAATAATTACAAAACCTCAATTCCACAGTACAGGAGAAGTATACGAAGTGACGTTCAACGTCAAACGGATCAAAACTGTCCCCAAAATTCTATCAGTCGCCGAAGATAAAAATATGTGCATCGCAGTGCGATTTTTTACATTTTTACCATAGAGTAGTAGTTTTTACCATAGAGCAGAGAGTACTCTATATGTTTTTACTATAAGTTGTATGATCGTTATTCCAATATACAACTTTTTTGAAAGTTTTTAAGGTTAGGAACAAAAAAGAGGATGTTAACTAAGAAAAAATATCAGTTAGGGGGAAGTGGGGATAGTATAAACATGGGGCAACTGTAAACAGTTTTAATTTCCCTCACAAAACATCAATCAAAAAATTCGACAAAAATATCACAGATGTCGCTTCGATCGACTACACACACCAGGAGAATTTGACTGCTGAAGTCAGTCTTGTTCAAAAGTTATTGGTGAATAGGTGTTTCGGCAACCCAAAAGTAAATATTTTTTTTTTTGTAAAACTCGAATAACTTTTTTTACCATCATATGTTTAAAAATATTCCAACATGTTTTGATAGCTGAAATATTCAAGAAACATAATATTTCTTTGTTTTAGCCAAATTTTAGATCTTGGAATATTTTTTCAAAACATAACCCTAAAATCGCCACGTGGGGCACATATAAACAAAAAAAAATGGGATAGTATAAGCGCGTTTATATGTGCCGTATTGTATGGCTATATGGTATACGTATGGTTTCCCGTTTCAATTTTGATATTGATTTGCAAAACCTAAACATACGATGAGATTGAATTTTTGCTTTTTTCTTTATAATTTTCAACCTGAATTTATTGAGGTTTTACAACAATCGAAAAATATTGTTTTTTGTAAAGAAATATATATGTTATATGCTTATATATATTGTTTGAAGCACAATAAATAATAAAAAATTTAAAAAAAAGGACTTTATGAATTTTATTGTGTTTTTTTTTGGGTGTTTATATGTGCCCCATACAAAAATGCTCATTGTTTATAAGTACCCCACCAGTGGGGATACTTTAAACGAGAAACATAATGTTTTGAAATTCAAAATTTTTATACTTAATGTTTAGTTACGTAATTAAAAAAATAGTTTTATGTAGTAAAGATATGAAATTTTGCAATGAAACAGTTTTTAAGTAAAAATGTTTTATGGTTTTAAAGTTATTGAGCTTTAAGTACAAACTGTTTATACCATCCCCACTTCCCCCTACTGTTGATTTTCATGGGATTATACCCTATATGTAATTCAACAAAATTACTACATTTATTTAATTGGCATTAATAAATTGTTTAATTTTTTATTATTTACGCGTTTCGATGTCATTCTTTGAACAATAACTTCTGAACTAAAATGTAATTGCACAAATATGGAGGGGCTGAAATCTCACAGCTCTGAGATATCAAGACTTCGGTCTGGGTTAAGGATTTGTATATAGTTTTCGGCAAAAAACTTTTATGAGGACATGGTTTTTAGTTTTGGGCAGCGATGTATATCAAACATAACTCTTTGTTAAAGTACAAGTATTTTTTATCTCTGTTTAAAAATTTATTACAAAACTAACACGAAACATCTATACGTTGCCGGAAAATTATAATCAAAATTCCAAAAATATTGTTAAATTAAATAAAATCAAACTTTTTCAAAATTTCAAAAATATTCCAAAAATTAGAATAAAATCAAATATTTAAACTTTTTCTAAATTCCAAAAATATCTAAAAATATTGCAAAAATTATTACAAAATCAAAATTGATAATTTTTTCAAAATTCCAAAAACTATAATAAAATCAAAAATTTTAAATTTTTCAAAATTCTAAAAATATTGCAAAAATTCTTACAAAATCAAAAATTAAAACTTTTTCCAAAATTCTAAAAATATTGCAAAAATTATTACAAAATCAAAAATACAAACTTTTTCAAAATTCCAAAAATATTTTAAAAACTATAACAAATTCAAAAATTTCATTTTAAATTACATTTACGTCATAAAAACAGCTACATTTTTTTTTCCAAAAAATTGGCTAAAAAAATAAATGAACTAATTTTTTGACACACTTGAAATTATTTTTGGACAAACTTATATATATATAATAATAAAATGTCATGTCATACAAATAATTCTGAAAAAGTTGGGTAAAAATAAATAAAAACCTTTCTTTTGACACACTTGACAACATTTTTTGACAAACTTATAATGCCATAATTCTCAATAATAATAATAAAATTTCATTTCAAACAAACAATTTTATCTATTTCCAAAAAATTGGGTAAAAAACTAAATAAAAATCTTTTGACACACTTGACAACATTTTTTTGACAAACTTATAACACCATAATTCTCAATAATAATAATAAATTTTCATTTCAAACAAACAATTTTATTTTTTTCCAAAAAATTGGGTAAAAATATAAATAAAAATCTTTCTTTTGACACACTTGACAACATTTTTTTGACAAACTTATAATGCCATAATTCTCAATAATAATAATAAAATTTCATTTCAAACAAACAATTTTATTTTTTTTCCAAAAAATTAAGTAAAAAAATAAATAAAAATCTGGCTTTTGACACACTTGACAACATATTTTTGACAACCTTATAATGCAATAATCTAGTTTTTGATCTTACATACCAATCCTGACCATCAAGATTTCTCCAAATTTAATGTTCCTACTCGTAATCACTTAAAATGAACGTTTTTAAGCAAAAAATATGAAAATTTGCTATTTTTGACACACATAATGATTTTTTTGACACACTTCCGGTACAGTTATCGAACACAGCGTCCTTTCGGACCTGTCCCTTGTGTATACCTATTTTTAGAAAAATGCCGGCCGGACTACAGACAGACATACATTTTTTTGCCTTTTTAGAATCAGTAGGTCCTAAAACGTCGAGAAATGCCAAAAAAAGTGGGGGTAAGAATTTCACTTTGAGCTCATGAATGTAATACTTAGGCCTTTCAGACCGAAGTAAATTAACTAAAACATTAAGTATAAAACAAACACACTTACCAAACTATATGTAAAAACTATATAATTTATCTTAAATTATTAAAATACTTTTTGAACATAAATTTTTTGAGAAAACGGATGTAGATATCCTTTGTCATGATTATAAAAATAAAAAAATTACAAAACCAATAATTTAGTTCAACCACTCACAAAATACTAAACAATATAAAGATCGATACATTTAATCAAATTATCATAACATCTACTCCAGTTAATATGTAGGTCAAAAACAACATCGTTATACTTATCTATGTGATGACATATAATACAAATGGACAGGTTTGTTATGGATTCACCGGATGAAAGGTCAACGTAAAAATTCTTTTGATTATTTCATTAATTATTTTATGTTGTAATTTTATGTTGTATTACGAATCCGTTTGAACATTTATAAAACTCCGTAACGTTTTTATAACTTAGCATCTCTTATCACATTATAAGAGTAAATGATCATAAGAGTTGTTTAAGTAATCTGAATCTATTTGTTTATTAATATAATTTTTTGATTTTTTTATATAAATTTCTAAAATGCTACGTTTGCGGTAGTTAGATTCTTTATGTAGAATTTTTGCGTTAGACAAGTTTATAGAATGTTTATAGTTATTTAAATGACGTGAGAGAGCACTGTGTGAAGCCGTACTTTGACCATTAGTTAGAAGTACCATCGAAATGTTTTGACCTTGCGTCATGGGAATGTTGGTAAATTCTGTTTTTCAGTAGTTGTTTCGTTTGTCCTGTATAATTTACACCACAAGACACAAGATTTACACCACGAGACTGAATAAAAAAATATAACATTAACATTGAATGACAATTGACACAATTGTGTGGTGCACACATATTCGAATTGTATCGTATACTTGCCAAACATAATATTCGTTTGCCTTTTTATATCATTGTTGTTTGAATTTCTTCTTTATTTTCTGTTTTCTTTCTGAAAATGTTAGTTCCGTTTATAAAAGATTTGAGTTGCTTGTCATATCGCGCCTAAAGAAGTTTTACTTCAAAAAGGACTCTTAATCCGTGATTTCAATATAGGATTACAAAGCATTTAACATTTAGCTTTCGAAAGTTTTATAACGACACTCCTGAAAATGACTTTTAGTATGGTATTTAAAATAAGGAAAGCATTATTATAATTTTAATGGCTACTAGTTTTATATAACACGGCTTTCAAAAAATATATAGGATCATATAAAAATGGATTCGAACAGTGTAATTCGCATTATAAAAAATGGTATATAGAAATTTCTTGCATTATCCAAAAAAAAAATTTTGTTCTAAAATTTGCCAGCTGATTTACAGTTTATTTCTTGAGCTATTTATTTTACAGTTTATTTCTTTTTTTATGTATTTTGAAAAGCAAAAATAATCAAATAAACAAAAAATGTGTATGTTCAAAACTTTGTCAATTATCACATAATCAAAATACTAGCCTCAAAATACAACACACCTGACATATATAGTTTAAAACACATAAAAAGAAGTTCTTGGTTTTGAACTTCAAAACTAAAAAAAAACTAAGCGAAATCCAATAAAGAAAAAACAAAACAAATTTTCCTTGTATTTTTTCTTTGCACAAATTTCATTCATGTCGTTGGTGTGTTAGGTCAGTTATTTTGGTTCAAGTGCAAACACGTTTATTTTTCTTTTTTTAAGTATTTAAACGAATTTCAAAATAATGTTATTTTATAAAGAAGAAATAAAACAAGTTAACAGAAACTTAATTTAATTTAAATAAAATTGTGCTCGCGAATAAAAACATATGGTGGTTGATTCAGTTTTATGTGTTGTTGAATGGTTTTCTTGATCTTCATAATTAGTTTATATTATTTTATTTAATATTGGCTAGATGTTGTCATTTTTAATTTATTATACATATAGTTAAATTGTTTTAATTTTTTTAAATTGAGATATTAAACTTGTATTTTATTGTAGATTTCAACAATTTTTAGGACTGTAAGTAGTATATGATGGGAAAGATGTTGGGATTCATTTAAACTATTTTTTTAATTTATTTAAATAAAATTACCAGTTAAAAGTGGTTTAGATTCATAAAGAAACGAAACCCGCACCTACTTTGGTTATATGTTACGTTAGCAAAATATCTAGCAACAAAAATAGACACAGAAAAATGACAATATATTACATCTATTGATCTTCTGTGAAACTGTTCAGACTGTAAACTAAATACACTGCATTGTATCTACACGATTTCTTTTGGCTCTGGCAGCGCCGTAGTGTAACGTTTAGAGGCCCTGTGCACAACATTGTATTGTATATTTAAGAGGCCCTATGCGGACACTAAAAAATTTTTTTTTAAATGTTATTCAATTCATTTTTATTGTTTTTTACTTAAAAAATATGTAGAAATTATAAAGGAATTTTCCTAGCTTTTTGCTGGCAAATTCATCAATTATGTAAGTATAATTAATTGTTCTGGCTGTTGCATTTTCAATTGTCAGTATTGCTAATCCAGAAAGCCTTTCTTGTGACATTGTAGACCGTAGATAATTTTCAATTAATTTCAGTTTTGAAAACGACCGTTCACAATGAGCGTACGTAATCGGTATTGTTAAAATTATTCTCTAAACGATGCATACATTTAGGTACATACATAATTCTTCCAAATTCCTTTCTAAAATAAATTCCAAATTCTCCATAATAGTATAATTATCTGCTAAAATATATCTTAAAATAGAAAGATCATTTTTGAACGTGAAGTCTTCAATATCCATTCCTAAGTGTTTGACCAGATTTGCACAGCTAGTATTGAATTCATTTGTATTAATAGCTTTCAGCTTCAAATCGTTCTTGCAATGAATTTATCACAGTAACGATTAATTTATTAAAATAAGACTGTGTAAATTTATTTTTAGCAGTATGATTTAGATGACTACACTTATCATCAATTTCAGGAATGAGCTCACCTATATCAATATCATCACAGCATTGAATTAGTTCTTGAGGGAGTTCAATTCCGTCATTTGGTATATCATCTGCACTAATAGATTCTATAACGTCATATTTATCATTTCCTTTATTTTTTTTCAGCTAATCTTTTGAGATTACGTACTCGGCTAGGTTCTGGTGATTTATCAAAACATTCTCTGTTTCTAAATGATAATATTTGGGTATTACGTGCAGGCCGTTCGATAAACTGTGCTATTACATTTATTGCTAACGATGTTTCTTGTGCTTTTCTTTTATAACTTCTTGGAAAAAGTTTTTTAAGTCAGCAAGCTATAGTAACATAGCCCTTGTATTGTAATGTAACATTGATTGAAATATCTTTTCGTTGAAGCAATTGGCTGAATATGTGAAGCTTTGATAACAAGCGATACCAAATTGTTGTCAATACAATAAATTCATAGGAATTTATTTGTTTTCTTAAAGATACAACAAGAGTTTTACAATCTGGATATAGCTATTCTTAAGTTCATCTAATGCAAGACTAATTTCTTTTATCTGGAGATATTTCACGGCTTTTATACTGTTAAAGCGATATTCCCATTAAAATATTTTGCTTGAATGGCCCATCGCTCTATCGATGCAGCAAAACTCTTATAAAATTATTTAATATAGTGAAATAATTTTGACTTTTAATAGTGTTTTCAACACTATCTCCTGTCACTAGAATGATTTTGTGTCCACCACGTATACCATGCGTATACCTTGCTTTGTGAGTAATTTCTAAAATTCGACATTTCAGTCTCTTATATTCTTCTTTCATATTGCTTGCGTTGTCATACGGCTGACCACGACAATCAGAAATTTCGATTCCTAATAGTTTAATTGCTCAATAAGGATGTTTGTTAAATTTTCGCCAGTTGAGGTCAATATATACAAAGCTTAAGAAACTTTCTTGTACACTTGGCTTTTGGTCCGCTATTTTAACACACCGAATAATAATGAACAACTGGTTTTTTTTGCAAACATCCGGTGTAGAATCTATCATTACGAATAAGTACTTCGATGATTTTATATTGCTTACTAATATGTATATGTAAAATTCTAGAAGCTAGTTGTGAGATAATTTCATTCGAACCATCGGTGAAAAATATGAACCACGCTAGCTGCATTCTCCCCAATATATATGTTTTCAAACAATATCCGCGCAACCAGCAACACAAATTTAATTCGAAAAGTGAAAATTATAATTGAAAATTCAATATACAAACGAATCGTTTAGTCTAAAATTAATTTGTAGTATTGTACTAATATTAACGGAATTAAATTTAAACCAGAATTTAAAACGCTCCTTATATCACTCCTTGAATCCGTTATTTTAAAGCGAGTAACTTGAAAAATATTTTCAAATACAGGTATTGTTAAAATTATTCTCTAAACGATGCATACATTTAGATACATACATAATTCTTCCAAATTCCTTTCTAAAATAAATTCCAAATTCTCCATAATAGTATAATTATCTGCTAAAATATATCTTAAAATAGAAAGATCATTTTTGAACGTGAAGTCTTCAATATCCATTCCTAAGTGTTTGACCAGATTTGCACAGCTAGTATTGAATTCATTTGTATTAATAGCTTTTAGCTTCAAATCGTTCTTGCAATGAATTTATCACAGTAACGATTAATTTATTAAAATAAGACTGTGTAAATTTATTTTTAGCAGTATGATTTAGATGACTACACTTATCATCAATTTCAGGAATGAGCTCACCTATATCAATATCATCACAGCATTGAATTAGTTCTTGAGGGAGTTCAATTCCGTCATTTGGTATATCATCTGCACTAATAGATTCTATAACGTCATATTTATCATTTCCTTTATTTTTTTTCAGCTAATCTTTTGAGATTACGTACTCGGCTAGGTTCTGGTGATTTATCAAAACATTCTCTGTTTCTAAATGATAATATTTGGGTATTACGTGCAGGCCGTTCGATAAACTGTGCTATTACATTTATTGCTAACGATGTTTCTTGTGCTTTTCTTTTATAACTTCTTGGAAAAAGTTTTTTAAGTCAGCAAGCTATAGTAACATAGCCCTTGTATTGTAATGTAACATTGATTGAAATATCTTTTCGTTGAAGCAATTGGCTGAATATGTGAAGCTTTGATAACAAGCGATACCAAATTGTTGTCAATACAATAAATTCATAGGAATTTATTTGTTTTCTTAAAGATACAACAAGAGTTTTACAATCTGGATATAGCTATTCTTAAGTTCATCTAATGCAAGACTAATTTCTTTTATCTGGAGATATTTCACGGCTTTTATACTGTTAAAGCGATATTCCCATTGAAATATTTTGCTTGAATGGCCCATCGCTCTATCGATGCAGCAAAACTCTTATAAAATTATTTAATATAGTGAAATAATTTTGACTTTTAATAGTGTTTTCAACACTATCTCCTGTCACTAGAATGATTTTGTGTCCACCACGTATACCATGCGTATACCTTGCTTTGTGAGTAATTTCTAAAATTCGACATTTCAGTCTCTTATATTCTTCTTTCATATTGCTTGCGTTGTCATACGGCTGACCACGACAATCAGAAATTTCGATTCCTAATAGTTTAATTGCTCAATAAGGATGTTTGTTAAATTTTCGCCAGTTGAGGTCAATATATACAAAGCTTAAGAAACTTTCTTGTACACTTGGCTTTTGGTCCGCTATTTTAACACACCGAATAATAATGAACAACTGGTTTTTTTTGCAAACATCCGGTGTAGAATCTATCATTACGAATAAGTACTTCGATGATTTTATATTGCTTACTAATATGTATATGTAAAATTCTAGAAGCTAGTTGTGAGATAATTTCATTCGAACCATCGGTGAAAAATATGAACCACGCTAGCTGCATTCTCCCCAATATATATGTTTTCAAACAATATCCGCGCAACCAGCAACACAAATTTAATTCGAAAAGTGAAAATTATAATTGAAAATTCAATATACAAACGAATCGTTTAGTCTAAAATTAATTTGTAGTATTGTACTAATATTAACGGAATTAAATTTAAACCAGAATTTAAAACGCTCCTTATATCACTCCTTGAATCCGTTATTTTAAAGCGAGTAACTTGAAAAATATTTTCAAATACAGGTATTGTTAAAATTATTCTCTAAACGATGCATACATTTAGATACATACATAATTCTTCCAAATTCCTTTCTAAAATAAATTCCAAATTCTCCATAATAGTATAATTATCTGCTAAAATATATCTTAAAATAGAAAGATCATTTTTGAACGTGAAGTCTTCAATATCCATTCCTAAGTGTTTGACCAGATTTGCACAGCTAGTATTGAATTCATTTGTATTAATAGCTTTTAGCTTCAAATCGTTCTTGCAATGAATTTATCACAGTAACGATTAATTTATTAAAATAAGACTGTGTAAATTTATTTTTAGCAGTATGATTTAGATGACTACACTTATCATCAATTTCAGGAATGAGCTCACCTATATCAATATCATCACAGCATTGAATTAGTTCTTGAGGGAGTTCAATTCCGTCATTTGGTATATCATCTGCACTAATAGATTCTATAACGTCATATTTATCATTTCCTTTATTTTTTTTCAGCTAATCTTTTGAGATTACGTACTCGGCTAGGTTCTGGTGATTTATCAAAACATTCTCTGTTTCTAAATGATAATATTTGGGTATTACGTGCAGGCCGTTCGATAAACTGTGCTATTACATTTATTGCTAACGATGTTTCTTGTGCTTTTCTTTTATAACTTCTTGGAAAAAGTTTTTTAAGTCAGCAAGCTATAGTAACATAGCCCTTGTATTGTAATGTAACATTGATTGAAATATCTTTTCGTTGAAGCAATTGGCTGAATATGTGAAGCTTTGATAACAAGCGATACCAAATTGTTGTCAATACAATAAATTCATAGGAATTTATTTGTTTTCTTAAAGATACAACAAGAGTTTTACAATCTGGATATAGCTATTCTTAAGTTCATCTAATGCAAGACTAATTTCTTTTATCTGGAGATATTTCACGGCTTTTATACTGTTAAAGCGATATTCCCATTGAAATATTTTGCTTGAATGGCCCATCGCTCTATCGATGCAGCAAAACTCTTATAAAATTATTTAATATAGTGAAATAATTTTGACTTTTAATAGTGTTTTCAACACTATCTCCTGTCACTAGAATGATTTTGTGTCCACCACGTATACCATGCGTATACCTTGCTTTGTGAGTAATTTCTAAAATTCGACATTTCAGTCTCTTATATTCTTCTTTCATATTGCTTGCGTTGTCATACGGCTGACCACGACAATCAGAAATTTCGATTCCTAATAGTTTAATTGCTCAATAAGGATGTTTGTTAAATTTTCGCCAGTTGAGGTCAATATATACAAAGCTTAAGAAACTTTCTTGTACACTTGGCTTTTGGTCCGCTATTTTAACACACCGAATAATAATGAACAACTGGTTTTTTTTGCAAACATCCGGTGTAGAATCTATCATTACGAATAAGTACTTCGATGATTTTATATTGCTTACTAATATGTATATGTAAAATTCTAGAAGCTAGTTGTGAGATAATTTCATTCGAACCATCGGTGAAAAATATGAACCACGCTAGCTGCATTCTCCCCAATATATATGTTTTCAAACAATATCCGCGCAACCAGCAACACAAATTTAATTCGAAAAGTGAAAATTATAATTGAAAATTATACAAACGAATCGTTTAGTCTAAAATTAATTTGTAGTATTGTACTAATATTAACGGAATTAAATTTAAACCAGAATTTAAAACGCTCCTTATATCACTCCTTGAATCCGTTATTTTAAAGCGAGTAACTTGAAAAATATTTTCAAATACAGTCGTGAAAATTAGTAATATTACATTTTGCAAAAAGAGATGAAAACGCTGCTTTTCCCTGAAAGTGTCCCACTCGACGCTAACGCGTCTCGTGAACACATTTTCACTCACGTAAAATGTTTTAATCTCGCGTAGGAAATGCAATTTTTTTATGATAACAAATTTTTAAACGAAATTTATGATAAATTATTATATTAGAAACCAAAGGATTGAAATCAAAACAGCAAAAAATTTACTCATTTTTAAGTAATGGTTTACTAGAATAGTAGTCGAGGAAAATTAGCTTCAAAATCCGTAAAACTTCTAAGTCCTCAGGGACAGCTCCGAATTTGATGATTTTTTTTTTAAATGTGTGTTTTTATATATTATTTGAAATCAGAAACATTACAATGAGCGCAATTAAATATTTATGTTGTTTAAACAATATAAACAAAATTTATGAACAAATTATTTTTTTAACAAAATTTATGCAATAAAAGAATTGTTATGTTCAAATTTATAGAAAATTTCATTTAATAATAACATAAAAATATGGTGTTATAAGAGTAGCAAAATATGTACACGCTATGTCTAACTTCTGTATATACATTTGTCATTAACATAGAGACTTTGATGAGTTTTACGAACAGACACATTTTCCGCTCCGAATTCTTTGAACCTTGTCCGATTAACATGAAATTTGGTGAGTAGTTTAGGAATGGCTCAAGGAACGAAAGTGGCATAGCGCTGATGTGCCCTTATATCCTGGGGTGGATTCCACCTCTTTTCGAGGGCGGAACATTTTTCACTCAAAGTAGCCCCAAAAATAGATAAAAGGCACATTTGAAGTATAGAATGTTGTATAAGGTTTTTTTTTGATAGATCGATATTTTTCGAGTTATTTGCGATTGAAAACTTATATTGTTCGTTGAAAAACGCATGGTTTTTGATAGTTTTCCGAAAATAACTCTTAAACTTAGCGTTCTCTCAAAAATTTGGTATCCAACAAAAATGAAACTTAAAAAAACCAAGAGATTGTTGTTTTTATGAGGGTTGTAGGTCCAAAATGAAGCAAGTTATGGTTCAATGACGAGACATTTTTTAACGACTTGGTTCGAAGAGTTCAACGTTAAATAACGGAAAAGTAATGCATTTTTCGGACAAAACTGTCATACTTTTTTATAATGATTGAAAAGACGTTTAAAATGGGCACTAGTTCAAGTCGTTTGCATTAAAAAAAGCCAAGCTATGATGCGGGCATCTCGAATTCAAAATAGAAACTCAGCGTTAAAATTTCGGTCATTCCTAATAGAATTTATATTGACCATAGGCCATAGCCCCTTTACAACTAGCTGTATTTTAGTGTTACCTATGTGATCCAGAAGTTTTGCTAGATTAGAATACGTATTTTCCGAAAAAAGTTTGATAATAATGAAAAATGAATTTTCAAATTTCCTAAGAAAGTACCTTCTGTTCAAAATAACTCTAAAACTAACAAATATACGTAAAAAAATTCTCCAGACAAAAACGTAGGTTTTTTCTTAACCAAAAATTGGTTTTATTTTATTTTCTGTGGGATGAAAAATACCAAAGATATAACTGTTTCAAGTTTGCATTATAGCTTGCACGGATCACTCCTTTCGAGTCGTTCAACCCTTAACAATTTGAAGGTGAAGGGTTTAGGCATGTTGGAATATATATCATCTTATAGCTATGAAAGAACCTATAAATCGAGTTTTTAATGGAAGTTGTAACTTTAAAATTGAGAGAGTTATGTTACTATGAATCATACATGTTCAACTCATATAATTTAAATTATATGAAAATAGGACTTTATTTTTTTTTGTGGGATTATGGAAATGCTTATTCATTATATGGGGACTTCTCTGCCCTTTAATCATCGAATTAAAATTATCGAATTTCCTGAATTTATAGTTTACACTTTCTGAATTTAGAATTATATATTTTCATATTTAATTGTAAAATAAATACAAAATAATTTATAATTGTTTACAATTTTTTTCTTACAATATTCGTAATTTAAAGCTTTTAAAAATTAAAAAAGAAAACCAAACAAATTTTTTAAATTATACTATTTAAAAGTTAAAAAATACCGTGACAAAATTTTTTCTCTCCATAAACTATGTTTTTATTATTTAAACAATATAAATATTTAATTGCGCACATTGTAATGTTTCTGATTTCAAATAATATATAAAAACACACATTTTAAAAAAAAAATCATCAAAATCGGAGCTGTCCCTGAGGACTTAGAAGTTAAAACCTAATTTTCCTCGACTATAGTGTTAAAACTCAAAACTCATTTTTCCATTAATTAAATATTCGTTTTTTATCATAAATTGAACGTAGAATATGATGCTCATACTAAACACTCTTTATTTTTGCTAGATAATTACTAAAAGTCGTTTTTAACATTTTATTTGTGTATAACAATAGCAATTTGTTAATAACTTTTATATATGTATAATAATTTTTATACTTTAAAATAAAACAGACAAAATGTAAAGATAGGCTACCAGAACCAAAGTAATGAATCTTTTAAAATAAGTCTTCAAATCAAAAATCACGGACTTCTCGAAATTTAGATCCGCTCTATTTCCTCTAAAAAAAAAAGAAAAAATCCTCGAACAAGCATATCTTTTAATCTGTATGTAGTAAAAGAATATGGGTCATTCTGGAATTTATTTTCGTCCCGCGCTTGGTAAATAAATTTATTTCTAACAGTAAAACTATTTTCTCCATTATTTAAAAATATGTTTTTTATAGAAAATGAAACGCTGAATACGATGGTCATACTAAAAACTCGTTTCGTGGGTATGGCAACGACTAAAGATTGATTTGGACATTTTATTTGTTTATAACAATAGGAGTTTGTTAATAACTTTTATTAATTTTGTATATTTTTTAAACTACCATCTTTTAACTTTAAAATTAATTAATTAATTAATTAAATTAATTTAAAGTTTCTATCTTTAATAGAACCGAAGTTATGAACATTTGAAAATAACTCGTCAAGCCAAAAATCACGAAATTCTCGAAATTTAGAATCGCTATATTTTCCAAAAGAAAAAATAAAATCCTCGAACACGTATCTCTTTTTTCTTGATATAAAATACCAATAAAAATTTTTTAGCCATGTATGTATTTACTATTTGGGGGGCCCCAAAAAATAAGGGCCCAGTGCGATTGCTCCTGTTGCACTTGCGTAACTACAGCGCTGGGCTCTGGTTTTCTTTTGACTCTGACTTTGTTTTGAATTTGATTTAAGAAAAATATATGAGCAATTTCACGAAGATTCAACAACGTTTTGAGTTGACCCTTTTTAATTTTGATTATTTTTTGTTTATAGATAGTCTTTGATAAATAAAAAATACAAGTTCTCTTAGAATTTTTTTTTTCGACCAGGGGTCTTCACAGGGTGCCCCTCAATTTTTTGTTATTTTGTGATGTGACTGCATTTTGACGAGCGATTGTAGAAAAACTACTGAATCGATTTTCATAAATGATATGTCGTTGAATAGGTATTAGAACAAAGTTTTTAAAAATGTACACTGTTAATTTTTTGAAATAATTTTTAACGGTGTAACATAAGAAAAAAACGGTGTAATTGAAAAAAAGATGGCATAGCCTCTTTTTTTTTTTTTTTTTTTTAAACTAAATTTAAGCTTATTTTATATCTAACCACTTGTGAAAGTTGAGGACACGTGTTATTTTTTGTTTTAAAGATAAAATTCGTTGTGCATATGACTGTCGAGAATCAGTTTTTTTTGTTCTGAAGGAAAATTATAAAAATGGCGTTATAAACTAAGAGATATTTTTTTTATGTTTAATATCAAATATTTTATTATTAGATGAACTTTTTAAAATATTATAAAAATTATATATGTAGTACAATAAATAAAATAAATACAATTGTTAAAAATGATTTACTTATTTTACAAACAGAAGTATCTTTTGAATAGGAAAGCACTTCTGCAATTATTTTCTTTGTATTAGATGGCATAGAAAATGAAATGTTTATTTATCACTTTTAGTAATCACTTGTCACACTTATAAAAAATAATTTGACAGTCTTGACTGCAAACAAAAAAGCCGTATAAACAACTAAATCTATTTAGGAACTTTTGACTGGAGAAGTATTATGTTCGTATTATGTTATTATGGAATCATAAAGTAAAAGATTGTTTTTCAACATTAAATTACAAATATTTTATTATTGAATAAACTTTTTAAAATATCATACAAATTATATATGTGAAAATAAATATAGTTATTAAAAATTATTTACTTATTTTACATTCAGAAGTTTCTTTTGAGTTGGAAAACATTTTTGCATTTATTGTCTTAGTATCTACTGGTACAAAAGAATGAAATTTTTGAGTTCCACTTATAGTAATCGCATTTTTATATCGATTTTGTAATTTTTCTTTTGTTAATTGATATTCATTTTTATCGGCGTATCCAAAGTTCATGGTAGATTCCCATTTTAAAGCCCATTCGAAAAATTTTTTTGGTGTATCAATAATATTATCTTCGCTCGCCATACTATAACGGTGTGCAGCACGCTTCAGTGTACCACCAATTCCATCACAAGGTCCCTTTCCATGGCTGGTAGCATGAAAATGCCATTCAGCGTCAACCTTAAAGTCTTCTTTATGGTGGCATAAGTTAATTAGTTAATTTAAGGTTAACGCTGAATGGCATTTTCATGCTACCAGCCATGGAAAGGGACCTTGTGATGGAATTGGTGGTACACTGAAGCGTGTTGCACACCGTTATAGTATGGCGAGCGAAGATAATATTATTGATACACCAAAAAAACTTTTCGAATGGGCTTTAAAATGGGAATCTACCATGAACTTTGGATACGCCGATAAAAATGAATATCAATTAACAAAAGAAAAATTACAAAATCGATATAAAAATGCGATTACTATAAGTGGAACTCAAAAATTTCATTCTTTTGTACCAGTAGATACTAAGACAATAAATGCAAAAATGTTTTCCAACTCAAAAGAAACTTTTGAATGTAAAATAAGTAAATAATTTTTAATAACTATATTTATTTTCACATATATAATTTGTATGATATTTTAAAAAGTTTATTCAATAATAAAATATTTGTAATTTAATGTTGAAAAACAATCTTTTACTTTATGATTCCATAATAACATAATACGAACATAATACTTCTCCAGTCAAAAGTTCCTAAATAGATTTAGTTGTTTATACGGCTTTTTTGTTTGCAGTCAAGACTGTCAAATTATTTTTTATAAGAGTGACAAGTGATTACTAAAAGTGATAAATAAACATTTCATTTTCTATGCCATCTAATACAAAGAAAATAATTGCAGAAGTGCTTTCCTATTCAAAAGATACTTCTGTTTGTAAAATAAGTAAATCATTTTTAACAATTGTATTTATTTTATTTATTGTACTACATATATAATTTTTATAATATTTTAAAAAGTTCATCTAATAATAAAATATTTGATATTTAACATAAAAAAAATATCTCTTAGTTTATAACGCCATTTTTATAATTTTCCTTCAGAACAAAAAAAACTGATTCCCGACAGTCATATGCACAACGAATTTTATCTTTAAAACAAAAAATAACACGTGTCCTCAACTTTCACAAGTGGTTAGATATAAAATAAGCTTAAATTTAGTTTAAAAAAAAAAAAAAAAAAAAGAGGCTATGCCATCTTTTTTTCAATTACACCGTTTTTTTCTTAGGTTACACCGTTAAAAATTATTTTAAAAAATTAACAGTGTACATTTTTAAAAACTTTGTTCTAATACCTATTCAACGACATATCATTTATGAAAATCGATTCAGTAGTTTTTCTACAATCGCTCGTCAAAATGCAGTCACATCACAAAATAACAAAAAATTGAGGGGCACCCTGTGAGGACCCCTGGTCGAAAAAAAAAATTCTAAGAGAACTTGTATTTTTTATTTATCAAAGACTATCTATAAACAAAAAATAACCAAAATTAAAAGGGGTCAAGTCAAAATTTCCCAAAAATTTGCTGAACTTGCGTGAAATTGCTCATATAGATCACCTTGAACATTATATTTCTCAAAAATAACCTTAAAAATAGAAAATCGATTTTCGTACACTGCATTTTGCATATTGTTTAATTTTGTTTATGGTGAGAAACAATAAATTTCTAACATTTCAAAATATTTAAAACACATCCTATAATTAATATGGCTTATCTTCCCAAACACTTGATAGTATATGCTATTGATAATAATTATAAAATAAACTCTGAGATAATATAAAGATTCATATAAAATAGTAAAGGAAAACAAGTGTTAAAAAAACGACAATAAATGTAATGGCATCTTGCGGTTAAGATTGGTTTAACGTCTTAACTGAATGATTTTAATTCAATAGCAAACTAGTTTAAAAATCAGTTTAAAATTTAAATTCAGTATCTTCAAATAACAAAAAGAGCAGAACTACTTTGTTTAATAACGTCCGAAAACTAATGAGAACTTTCTATTAGAAATCCAAAGTGTCGTTAAAGTTATCTTATGAAGAAGGCTGTAGTGTGACAGAATAATATTTTGTTGGTTAATAAATAAAGTAAACAAAATCGTTTACCTAATTGACAAATCGATGTGCGCTGACATAATTATTTTGTTAAAAATTTAAATAGCAATTTTCGTCAAAATCGCTTATCAGAGCTTAAACAAACAGGCCTGATAAGACCAATAATATCGCTCAAAAGCTAATCAACTCTTGTTATATAAATCTACACCCTAAATCAAATTGTTATCAAAATTGATTTACAAACCAAGGTAGTCAAGTAACAATGTTGATCTTTCGAAACTTACGGAACTCTCTTAGCGCTCCATCATAGTGTTCTAACTTTTGTTCTCGAAGCGCAACTAGAATTGTTGTAAAGTTTATTAAGAGCTAAATTAATTTATGCACACCGGCGAATAACAACTCGTGAGATCGCTGAGAGAATTTACATATGTCAAATTTGACCATTCATGATCATTTAAAACGTCTGGGTTTAATCTTAAAGCTCGACATATGGGTTCCTTTTGTTCTTACAGAAGAAAATTTGTGTCATCGTGTTGACGTCTGCGATTTGCTTCTTAAACGTGTATAAAATGAACCAGTTTTAACTTTTAAAGCGCATTATCACTGGAGACAAGAAAAGGACAGAATCGATAGTTAGAAAAGGTGTTGTGGTTCACCTAGATAATGCGAGACCTCATACAAGTTTGTTAACTCGTCGAAAGCTTTTGCAACTTGCGATGGTATGCACTGCGACACCCACCATATTATCCAGACATGGTACCTTCTGATTATTATTTGTTAAGGTTTCTACAAAATTTTTTGGACTGTAAATCCATTAATTCAAATGATGAGGTCAAAACTCACCTGGATCAGTTTTTTGATAGTAAAGATCAGAAGCTTTTTGAACGTGAAATCATGAGACTATCAGAAAGATGGCAAAAAGTATTGGACCAGAGTGGACTATATATGAAAATTAATATTTAATCACTATAAGAAAATTATTTTTCATTTTTATAAAAAAAGAACTCACTTTCCGAACAACCAGTTTAGCTTGTTGGCCAATCTTCTGGAGAACTTACGCCAAGTGCGTACGGCAAACAGTGTTATTGGAATCATTTTTCATGTGGAAAACCATTTTCAAATAAAATCCTAATAAGCAAAATAAAATAGTAGATAATTTTTTTTTTTGAATAAAAAGTGTTGTGTAATAGAATATGTGCCACAACAACACATAAATACCTTTTAAGACCTAGGTCTAGACCTAGGTCCCACAATAACTGGCGTTCTAAGGTGTTGATGAACGCTTTTTTTTAAGCCTCTGCGGTTTGAAGCCACCTGAGACTAAGGGTTCCGGCAAACTATTCCATTTGTATGCAGCTCGGACAAAGAAGTCTTTCTGCGATCTGCCAGTATGACAGCGCGGGACCTCGACCGTTTGACTGGTTGCAGTAGCCGATTGCCGAGTGGAACGGGGCTAAGAATAGTTTGAGACACGATGCCGCTGATTTCATCTGAGCACTGTTGATGACGATATTTGTAAAAAACAACGAGGTCAGCAACAGTGTGACGATGTTGTAGGGAATCAAGTTTTGATGTCAAAGCTCGATCACCCACAATTCGTATAGCCCGCTTTTGAACAAAGTCCAAAAGGGCCAAGATGGAAACAGATGCAGCACCCCAAACTTGACAGCAGTACTCCATACAGGGACAAAAATAGGACTTATAAACATGGAGCAATTGGTATGGAGTGAAAATTTTTTGCATCTATTTAGGAGGCCGAGTTTTTTAGACGCGCTTGTTGCCATCGCCATTACATGATCGTTCCAGAGTAGGTCATTTGAAACTGTGACATCCAATAAACGAATGTTTTTCATTCACCTATTGGTTCATCACACATACTGAATAAAATATCTTTAGGGAACTCGGTCTTTGATCTGGAAACAATCAACAGCTGTGGTTTGGTAGCGTTGAAATTGACCAGGTTTCGGTCACCCAATCGGCGACCTTTTCTAGGTCTTTATTCACGTTTATGGCAGCGTCTCTCCGGGCGGGATTAATTCGTTCGTGCATTTTACCTTTTGAAGGAAGGGGCTCGAACGACTTGTGCAGAGTACTATCCTCTGCAAAACTATTTATTGGGTGCCAAAAGGCAAAAGTTTCTCGCCATTCTCAATCTCCTTTAGGTAACTATCCCTCCACTTCTCAAAGATTATCCGAGATTCATATGGACATAATTGGTCCACTTCCTACCTCTGAGGACAAACGCTATTGTGTCACAATTATTGACCGTTATACTCGATGGCCTGTGGTCTAATTTCCTAAAAATACAGTGATAAAGCGATAAATGATAAAATCGTTCAATGTATCCTCACTCGTTTTCATTTTTTCATTATCATTTTTACTAAAATACGATTGCCTAAGTGCAAAATGATAAAATGAAATTTACTGTTCTAAATTTTAAAAAATTGTTCTAAATGATAAATATTTGAAATAACTGACATTCAATATATATATTGGCGGATTATCATACAAGTTTTAAGGCAACCGCACCAGGGCCCCGCGATTCAGGGCCCCAAGCATAAGCAAAAAAGAAACTAAAACCAGACAAGTTTGAAATATATTTATCATTAAAATTACATTTTTTCTGTATTTAAGTGTCTATAATTTCATCGAACTTAATTTCGTCCAAAATTTCATTGTCAATAGAAAGAATGGATAAATCGTTCAGACGATCATTACTCATAGTATTACGCAAATAACTTTTGATTAACTTCAGTTTTGAAAATGATCGTTCGCCTATAACATTATCGACAAACATGCATAAAAACATTCGTAATAAAATATCGATATTCGGAAAAGTGGTGGAAAGATTATTATTGAACATTGTTTTGTACATCGATTCATAATTTAAATTATCAAATGTGAAATAATTTTTGGCAAATTGACATTCGTCAATCAATTGATTTGCATTGAGATCTTTTGGGTATTTTGCGGTTATTGTTCTGCAAGAATTAGCAATCTCTTCATCACTCATTAAATTTAGATGCATCAAAAACGAGTACTATCTAGATCTTCATAATCTTTAGCACGCTCTCTCAGATTGAAAAGAAAAGCCTTTATAATTGGCTTGAACAACGATTTTTCAAGGTGGTCTTTTTGTTCCTCTAGACAAAGTGTTTGTGACGTTGAGCAAGTTTGAATATTATTTGCGGTTTGAATATTAGATGAAACAGAATTTAAAAGCTGACAGGCATCATCAAAAATTTTGTTGTAATCTTTATTT